>OX467712.1:46671007-47271007 GCA_950111635.1 Agelastica alni | reverse complement strand
GAATTGTAAATTCTAGACCTCAAAATATGATGATTTTGTCCAACATGTCTTCTACAAATATCGCTAAAATATTACTATATTTCGAGATACGGGTGTAAGTTTAAATATGAATTTTAATTTTCACAATAATTTTTCATTACTATTTCTATTTGAAAATTGGCGATTTTACGTTTTTTGGCATGAGGATTGCTAATGGATCCTAGTTACACTTGATTGTGTTTAATTAATCGAATCATGTTTTTTTTGGTAAAATTATGAGTAAAATAATAAAAAATTATTCTACAAAAAAGGTACCACCATTATTCTCTACAAGTTCGTCAATACTTAAACAAACAGTTTCGGCATCGATGGATTGGTCGTGGAAGTGAGTTTGCTTGGCCACTGAAAGGTCCTGATTTTAATCCTTGGGATTTTTCAATTTGTTCGCAAATGAAAGTTTACAAAAAAAATAAATTTTTTTCCAGAATTGCGAAGGAAAAGTATTGAAATAAATGGTGGGCATTTTAAAAATTTACTTTGAAGTTTTTTATTTTTGTTTTTTAATTTGTTATTGTTACTCATTTAGAAAATAATTTTTTTTTCATAAAATTAAAATTCATGGAACTTTTTAGATGCAAATAACTCGATAATCGATCGAGTTACGTGATACAAACATGAGTAACTTTTTTTGTAAAATTTAATTCTTTTTAATATTTTTTATTATTTTGCTTATAGTTCAGCCGAAAAAAAATTGCTTTAATTTACTAAACACAACCAGCGCCCTCTATTATCAATGCTAAATTGGCAATCCTCATGTGGTTGCTTATTAAACGTTAAATGCTTAAAAATAAATAAAATATACGAATCTTATAAACTTATTTAGCTGTCAGAAAATGTGGCCATTTTTCAATAAGTATCAAATATATTTGCATTTCAAAATATTTACAAAGAAAAATAATGTAGGAATAAATAATAAAAATTTAAGAAACACGGATTGTGTTTCTTTTATATAAGGAAAATATATTAGGTAGGTTAGGTTATTAGTTGTAATGAAATGTAAAATAACAACATTCACACTCTATAGTAAGAATATACATTCTGTAAGAGTTGTTTTTTATGGGGTTTGCATTTATTTTCAATCCATCACTTGTTACGGTATGAATATTCCGTAATTGTTTTAAACAATAGCGATTGCCATGGATGTCAAATAAACTCTTTGAAGTAAATCAGTCAGTTTCAAATTAAATTGGTGACGCGTCGTTCTTAAAAGTTATTTTTTAAGTTTTGTATAAATATGAGCGAGAATTTAAGTGAGAATTAGAATTTAAAAATACACCTCCTGAGATAACATATATACATATAGTCACGCCTTTTTCCCGTAGGGGTAGGCAGAGACCACTTCCTTCCACTTGCTACGGTTCTTACACAAATATTTCGCTTCCTTTACTTTCATCAGTGCTCTCATACATGCTCGTCGGTTGTTGGTACTCTTGACCTGGCATTTCTTCAAAACAATGTTGATCTGATCGCGATATGTTCGTCGAGGTCGACCTCTACCGACTTGTCCATTTACACTCGCCTTATAAATTTTTTTCGTCAATCTTCCTTTATCCATTCTTTCTATGTGTCCAAACCATCTAAGCATTTCTTTATCTATCTTTGTAAACACATCTTCTTTTACACCACAGCGTTCTCTTATCTCACTATTTTTTACTTTATCCAACTGGCTATACTTCTCAGACTACTCATCTTCGCAGCTTAAAGCCTATTTTCATGCTTCTTCTGCCAAACCCAACATTCACTACCTACCATACATAAGTGTAGGAACCAACACTCTTTTATGCACAGCCATACGTGCCTTTTTTGACTCTTTCTGGCTGTTCATAAAGCTATGCAGTGCCCCATTCATTTGTTTTCCTGCCAACACCCTTCGCTTAATGTCACTGTCATACTTTCCATCTCTCGTAAACTTTGAACGCAAGTCAACAAATTCATTTACTTGTTCCACTATTTCTCCCTCAATCAAAACTTTACAGTTTGTCATGCTTTCTTTTCTCTCAAAAACCATTACTTTCGTTTTCCTTACATTTATTTTCATCCCTTTGATTTTCAGGGCATCATGCATAACATTAACCATCGCCTGAAACTCCTCTTCAGATAACGCTAATATGACTTGATCATCGGCGTAAAGAAGGCATTTGACGATCAAATCATTCATTTTTAACCCATACGCCCTCTCTTTTAAATCTTTTAAAAAATCGTCTATGTATAAGTTAAACAGCCATGGCGAAGCCACACATCCCTGTCTCACACCTTTTTCGATGTTAAACCAGTCCGTACAAGCTGCGTTTATCCTGACACAAGCAGTGGAATCCTCGTAAAGTGATTTCAGTGCTCGTATTAAACTACCGCTCACCCCATACATAGACAATGTCGACCACAATTCACTCCTCACCACTGAGATTACAAATTACGTTAATAACATACCAGAAAACCAAAAATCAAAACAGGAATATGGAAAATATTATACCATGTTAAGAGATTGACAACAACAAACAGGAACAGAATCCTTTTCAGAAAACGTTTTGATTGCATTCTTTGGTGAATTATTAAAGAAATGGAAATCATCCACCCTATGGAAAATATGCTCCATTATTAATGCCACTGTAAACGTAAAACATAATATCGATATTTCTAAATACAAAAAATTAAAAACTTTGTTAAAACGTTCTTTCTAGAAGTAGGTATCTACCTAAAAAATTAAAGACAACAAAATTTAAAGGATTTTTTAGAAAATGCTCCAGATGAAATACATTTAGCAACTAAGGTTATAAATATTTTTAATTAGGTATCAATTTTGATAATATTTGAACTCTTAGGTTGTTACCCTTATCATCGGTTTTTTGGGGGCTTACCGTAAAAATAAACTGTAGGTATAATATTAAAATTCAAGATATTAAAGATTTGGGATCCTCATTGTCAATTGTTATTCCCAACACCAAAACAAAAAACCAAGGGAGTGAATGATTACTGGATATTTTTATAATGTTATAAATAAATATTGGGCTCTTGGACCTCCAAATATCCCTTTTAATAATTTTTTTATAAATTTTCAAAAAAAATGTACAAAATAAGGATTGGGATAAATAAGCTAGGTAATGAGCCAAAACAAATTGCCACATATCTTAATTTAAATAATCCACAAGATTATACTGGGCACTGTTTCCGTCGAACCTCAGCCACTTAATTAGTAAATGCAGATGCAGACATTATAACTTTAAAAAGGCAAGGAGGTTGGAAGTCTATTCAAGTAACAGAAGGCTACACAGAAAATTCCAAGCAAAACAAAATAAGTATAGCAAACCAATTAATTTTTTTCATAATTAAAACTAATTTTCCAGAAAACATCCCCTTAATCTCCAATCCTTTCTGTTACATGAACGTTACATCTGCCTTATCCAATAAACCTGTTTTAAAAAACTTTACAGAAAATATTTCAAAAGCACCGTTATTTCGTTTTAATAACTGTAGATACCAACACAATAAATATTAATATTAATACCAATTAATACATATCTATGTTTTAATAAATAACTCCAGTTCTATAAAGTATATTTTATTTAAATACTTTGGTCGTGGAGAAAATATCGTCTGTTACACGGTTAGAATAAAAAAATTTGATACTCGTAGTTCCGCGCGCTCGCTATCGCTCGCGTTCGGATTATTCCACTCGTATCGAATTTTTTATTCTAACCTAGTGACAGAATCTACTGTTATCTCACTGATAACTTTTAAAAGCAAGAGAAATATCTGTACACAATATATTTGTGCAAAAAATTCTAATTATGAAAACAAAAGTTGCTGTAATTAAACAATAATGTTGTGTTATTAGTATGTTTGAATGGACACGGTTTTATATTTTTATTTAGTACTTACATATCGCAAGATTGAAATTTTTTATTTTTATCAAAATTTAAACAATCTTAAATAAAAAGACAAATATTAGCTTTAACGACAAATTAAGTTCAGCTAGTGATTGACAGGCCTAGAATTTTATTTTGTTAAATAAATGGATTTGAAACGAAAGTTAAGAAACCTATTTTAATATGTCTTGTTTGTTTATTTATTTTAATTTCAATGTGCCGTTTATTTTAATACCAAGTGTGTTATTTTTTTTTTACAGCTACCATAAAAGAAAGCATAAATAAACACAAAAGGCTATTTAACATCTTCAGTAGGTATTTTTTTATTTTTGCCATTCCTTTCGCTGTATAGACTGATAAATTATTATTAAAAATGAAGAAGCGGCTTGCCAAAGGAGAAAAAGGAGGCTAAGCGGAGCTAAGCTTCAATTTTAAGAAAAAAGTATACAGGGTGTTTCAAAAAAAGGTGACCCCGTCTCTAGGATAGGTAGAAAACTAAAAAATAATTGGGGTTTGCTTAGTAAAAAATTTTCGTAACGCCATCTGTATTCAAGATAAAGGGCGTTAAAGAAAAAATATTTATACATATTTATTACGATTTTGCCGCAACTACTGGAAAGATTTTAATAATATTTTATACGAACACGTTTTAGAAGCTGATTCATCCCATGAGTTTGTTTTTATATCTGACTGTCATAGAGGGCGCTTGTTAGACGGTTCGTATCAAGTAGTATTTAACATAACTTTTTTGAAGTTTAAACTTTATTAATCAAAATTTAAAGTGAACTAAAACATCATTCAATCTACACCAAAAAGGTACTCCTGGTAAAACTCGATACTGTGTACCGTTTTCGGAATATTTTGATTTGAAAATTATGAAGTAATATAACCAAATTCTTTTTTCTTCAACGTCCTTTATCTTGAATACGGATGGCATTACGAAAATAATTTTCACATCAAAATATTCCGAAAACGGTACACAGTATTGAGAGTTTTACAAAAAAATACCAAGAGTATCTTTTTGGTGTAAAATTGAATGATGTTTAAGTTCACTTGAAATTTGGATTAATAAATCCAACCTTAAAAAAGTTATGTTTAATACAACTTGGAACGAACCGTGTAACTAGCGCCCTCTATAAGAGTCAAATAGAAAAACAAATTCTTGGTATGTATCAGCTTCTAAAACATATTCGTATAAAATTTTTTTGTAATGTTTTCAGTAGTTTCGTCAAAATCGTAATAAATTTATTATTTATTATTATTATTATTATTATTATTTATTATTATTTTTCTTTACACTTTTTTTACAAAACAAAACCCAATTATTTTTTAGTTCTCTACCTATCGTAGAGAAACACCCTGTAGGTACTTGGCATACGTATCTTAAAGTTGTTTTAATTTTATAAATATTTTTGTTTGTGTTTTAGCTTGTAGCTCTATCTCATTAGATTTCAAGTTAAGTTAGGTATACATTTTTGAAAATTTTGGAAAAAACCCCGAAGAAGCCAATATAAATTTACAAACATCCATAGACCAGATTAACACTTGGACTTATAGATGGCGTATCAAGTTAAACGAAAACAAATCTGCTCATGTTAACTTTACTAACAAACGAAAACGAAATATCCAAGTAACAATCAACAATGCTAAAATTCCTTATGCTGACGCTAGACTTCGCTGGAGAGTCCACGTTAAAAAGAAACGCGAAGAGCTTGGTATAAAATATAAAAAGATGTATTGGCTGCTAGGAAGAAACTCCAAATTGTCCATACACACCAAACTGCTTCTCTACCAACAGATATTGAAACCTGTCTGGACATATGGTATACAGCTTTGGGGCTGTGCCCCAAAGTGATACAACGTTTTCAGAATAAAGTATTGAGGAACATCGTTGATGCACCTTGGTACTGCCGTAACAGTGATCTCCATAGGGACCTCGATGTAGAAACTGTTGACCAGCCCACAGCCAAAATCGCCAGTAGCCATGAACAACGGTTACTACAACATGGGAACGTTGAGGTTATCCAGCTCCTCGACAATACCAATCTAGTGAGAAGACTCAACAGGATCAAACCGTTTGAGTTAGTAAAGTAGTTTGAGTGACTGTGTTAGTAGTATTGTGCGACTCTCACAAAACACGTTAACGGTAGTGTTGCTAAAAATATTAGACACTAAGGTATACTAATAAGTAGGACCTTAGAATTTAAAAATTTTACACCTTAGTTAAGTTAGGTTTGAAAAAAATTGCTTATTGATCTTCATGATCAGATTGTAATTACAGAAAAATACCCTGATTGGGTGTTTTCTTTAAAAAAAAATAATTTTGAGCCCCCTCTGCAGAAAATACCATAAGCCGCCACTGTTACAGAGTAAAAAATTGGATAAAAAAATTAAAAAAAATTTAATGACTCATTCTATAAAAAAATTAGGACAGCATGCAACTAAATGTCAGAACCGTTTGGTAGATATATTAATAAAAATTAAACAGTTGCCGACGCAATTAGTACGCTAAAATTTTTAATACTTTACTGACTTTAAAAACTTTTTTTACTTATAAATATATCGCGGCGACTGATTAGGGTATCCCATTTTATTTGCTATCATCTTTATTCAATTATCCTTCGTTGAATTATACGCAGAAATGAGAAAGTTTATCTTGATGAACGTTTAATTTAGATTGTTTTTCGATAAAAAAACCTTATCGTTGAGTTTAAAAAAATTGTACAATAGGTACGCCAAAAAAATATTAGATAAAGCATTTCCATAGCACAGTATGTTAATATTTTGTATCAACATTTTTGAAGTATTTACCGTGCATGTAGCTAAGTACAATTAGTGGCTTTTATAACATAACTTTTGTGTGTAATACAAATTATTGGCTAATTTGTTTTTTTTGCAAAATAAACTAAATTAATTATTTAAAATATAGTTTTTTACATAGTTAATACTTTAGTTATTCGATTAATTTTAGCAATTCGTTTAATATTAAGTTTACTTATAGTGATTTTTATAATTATTTTTCCAGAAGTTTGTAGTTTTGAAAGTTGAGTTTCGGTATATAAGAAAAGAATCAACTTACCGGGAGGCTTAGGAACGTTTCTTTTGACCTGCATCCATTTGTAAGTGGGTAGAACAGGTTGAGCTATGGAAGAAGACGTCAGCGGATGCAACCCATGGTGCTGCTGCCTTAATCTAGAATGTTCGTCTCCCGTTATGATTTCCTGTTTGTACCTGTGCAAGTGCTGAAATTCCATGCAGGCGTTCTGCGTTCCAGGATTAAGTAAATAATTGCTATCGTTAACGTCGATTTGGAACTTATTCTCGTGAAGGTAATTCTGTTGCAGCTGGGAATCTTCGGAGCTGTCATTGTGGTGAAGCAATTCTGAATGATTTCTCGTAAAGTTGTCGTTGTAGTTGCTCTGGTTGTAACCCGAGGTGCTATTTGCGTAATCTAAATTTGTGTAAGTCAGTCCCGTGTCCGTATTTACAATGGGGTTATCTTGAACGTGCTGAGAATAATAAGTAACGTTATGCGGCGAAGAGGGGGTTTCTACAGTTTCAGTCGGAGCCGAAGCGTACAGATAGGGCTCCTCGTAGTAATAATTTGAAGAATAGTAATTTTGGAATTGATGATGGGAAGACGAGTGGTTCAACTCACTGGAATAATTGTAGTAGTTCGGTTCTGAAGAGTTATAAGGTGTATTGTGCTGATTATGATGACCGTACATAGTTATGTCCATCGTCATCATTGTAAAATCACTCTTTCGGTGACTGAAAACCCACGACACATGTGTTTGTAATCACAGAACACACTTTCAACAACTAAACGATTTAATATCCGTTACGACACTGGCTCTGACGACTTGATTGGGTCTCGGCTCTCGCTAACAATTTAGAATCCGCTGTGTTGGATAACACAGCTGCGTCACGGTTAAGGCGGAGCCATGGAGTACACGTGTCCTGCGCTGTGCGCCGAAAGACCAATAAGAGTTCTCGGTTGTGAAAAGATGTGATGCTGGAGAAGCGATTGGCCAGCATCCAGCCATGATTGTGTCTATAGGAACGATTCAGTAGACTTTGATATGTTCGGTGTGTGCCGTTTGTTGGATGTTGGTGACATGACAGCTCTACTTGTTTATTTTTTTCGCATATATAGGTGGTGGTTTGGTAGCCAGCTTTCTACATAAATTTACATTATATTATCAACTATTGAAACGTGTGGTTAATCTTGACATCTATATTTTACTCCAAACACATGTTAATTATCAATTATTCGTACCTATTATTAGAGTTAATAATTAATTATTTGCAGCTGACGGTAAATGGGACGGTTAATTTTCACTTAAAAAAAATAATATAGGTACACAAAACAAGTTTTTCGTTTTATATTTTCTATTAGTAGGTACGTATTTGCTTACTTCAGGAAAATTCCTAAAGAGATTATCTATACATCTATAATTTATGACTTAGACACACATTAGCTTTAACATAATCAGTTTATAATGTACTTATATCCGATATAAATTACAAAATATTACTTGCTCGATTTAACAAAAATTAACTTGTTAAATAATTGCTTGAATAAATAATTGACTGGGTCTTTTCTAATACGTCTCCGCATTTCCAATTTATTTTGTACAGCCAACGGCTGGACCGATTTTGATGAAATTTTCATCCATACTTTAGATTAGCCCGGTGAATGATCGTGTGAAGTTTTGTGATCATTCATTTATTATTAACTGAACGTTTTCAAGTCATTATTACTGAACGGGAGTCTAACTTATTTAATTGATTTGTCAAATTTAACAATAATGATAATTATTAAGTATTAGGTTTAGGTTTTTTGTGGTGATTTTTTAAACTATGATTGGAACGATACAGAATAGATTAACACGACCCTTGCGCAGTGCTGGATTAAGCCACAGCGGGGCTTGTAGCCAGTGCCGGCGCGACCGGAATAGCCGCCTGAGGCGAGTGTCTCTAATGCTGCGTCGCCATGTATATTAAACTGCGGGAATTCAAACTGCAACAGACGGATTTTTTTTAGAGATATCAGGTTTTTTTGATGCTTTGTAGTGGCGATGGCGATGAAACTTAACAAAAAACTCAGAAGAAAGAAAAATGCTTGCCTGAGTTTTGGTTGATAAACTTTATAATAAAAATGAAAAAAAAATTTCACATTGCGTAGCAAAAATAAAACAAATAGGTTGATAAAAAAATAAATCCTTATAAGTACAAAATAAACTGTAAACATTCCAAATTAACAACAATAACGAACAAATAAAAAATAAAAATATGCATTTATGACTTTGGACACTTTGGCTATGTATTAGAAATGTTTCCTCCTAGCTTTCTGTTTGGCGAAATCTTCCACAAGTTCCTTCACATCTATTTCATTGGAAATGTCATGCTCTATGGCAAGTATGGCCAAATCTGTCAACCTTTCTTGACTCATAGTCGACTGTAAATAGTTCTCTCTCGTAAATAGTCTTTTTTTGCTTTTCTGCATGATTCAGTACTCGAAGTGCTGTCATCTTGGGTTTCAATAGATATATTCCTCATAATCGAAATTTCTTAATAAAAATTTTGTGGCTCCAAATCGTCAGTAAGGACTTGCTGCAAATCTCGACAATTTTTTAAAATGTCATCGTTTTCTGTACCAACCAATGATTGAATATCATACAAAAACTCAAACAGTCTATCATGAGCTTCGAATTGTGTGAATTCACACACACACACACATCTACAACATAATTAAAGAACTGAATTTCAAATTTTTTTTAATTTAAAAACTGATAAACAATTCGCGTGTCCAGATTTATTAGTATTATTCCTACCATCATATGAAGTATAATAATATATTCTACATATTGGTGTTTTTTCACTATTCTATTCTTTGTTGTATCTCTATAAGAGAATATTACGCATAGCCTGGATCGAAAGAGTAAGAAACACCAAAGTTCTTAATAGAATGCAGAAAAACAAGGAGCTGATGCTAACAATCAAAGAGCGCAAACTAAGGTATATTGGATATATAATGAGAGGAGACAGATATGAAATACTTCGGTTGATCATCGAGGGAAAGATTCAGGGAAAAAGGTCAATAGGAAGAAGACAGAATTCCTGGCTCAAGGAACTACGCCGATGGCTCAGTAAAACATCATCCGAAATCTTCAGAGCAGCTGTGTCACGAGTAATTATTGCCAGTTGGATCGCCAACCTTCGAAGGGAGACGGCGCAATGAGAAGAAGATTCTTTGTTGCTTTGGGATTAAAAATGCCGTCAGTGAAAAACTGCCGCCTGAGGCGACCGCCTCACCCGTAGCGCTGGCCCTGCCTTTAGCAAATTCTAACAAGGGGCCCTTGGTTTGCTTTAGGTTCTCAAGTTCAGGGTATTTAGAAAAACGAAACTGCTACAAATAAACTTTTCTGGATTTAATATGGGAAAATTTAGAGATAAGACCTTCAATATCGAATTATTTAAGAAAATCATGCTCTATATTCAACAACGTGAGATGATTAAAACGTTCTTGGCCCATCGTGTTCCTTAATTAATTTTTAATACGTTTTAATGTTATGAGAGACAAGTAAATGCGCAAGGCAATTTCTAAGTTTGGAAAACACGATTCTCTAGAATTATGTAATAAAAGTTTATAAAATTGCTGTTCCAGAAGCTCCTGTATCTTGCTGCCAATAACAGTAGCCACATCTGTTTTCAGCAGCTCTGCGAACTGCACTAATTCGCCACTTAGGCTGTTCTACAAATCTTCGTAAGCACTGACCATATTTGAGGATTTTTCTAAAAATACCTACTTATTTTTACGATTTAACGACGAAATCGAGTTGTAGATTTTCAAGTGGAAGTGAAGCATAGCCTAAGCGCTTCGCGTTTAAGGCATGCAAGATATTTTACGCTTCTATCTAAATTAATCATTTGCTACTCTTGCTACCTGGCTAATCCGGCACTGCTCTGGCTCAAGAATGTCAACATTAAAATATAATAATAAGAATCGGTATTAATTGAGACAGTGAAAGTAAAAAAATTAACCTAACCTAACCTAACACCAACAGTACCTGGTGAAGTTTGAGGGTTGCTACCAAACTTCACACGAGCATTCGCCGGGCTAATCTAAAGATTGGCTAAAATTTTTATTAAAATCGGTCCAGCCGTTGGCTGTAGAAAAGAGATTAAAAATGCGGGGACGTATTAGAAAAGTCCCAACCGATTTTTGAAAATGCCTTGAATAATGTGGTGACGGAAGAAGTATGATAAAATAATTCTTGAATTGCCACAGAAATGTTAATTTTCTCTATAATTTATAAAGAAATAAAAAAGGATATAATTTTTACTTGGGATGCTTATAGGATAAATTCGTTAAAGAGGACCATAGTTTTTTCCTGGCAAAATAAGATTAAATATGTATCTTTTTTACAATCAAATATTTATTCTTATTATAATTAACTACAAGGGCGGTTTGATAAGTCAGTGACTTTTTGAATAAAACAAATTTTTTTCCGCAAATAAACATTTAATTTTTCTACATAATCACCTTTTAGCTCGATACATTTAGTCCAACGTTTTTCTAATTTTTTTATTCCCTCCAAATAATAGGTTTTTTCAAAGCTCTCAAAATACGCGTTTGTTTCGGTAATGACTTCTTCATTCGATTCAAATCTCTTACCGCCCAGCCATTTCTTTAGGTTTGGAAACAGAAAATAGTCGCAGGGGGCTAAATCTGGAGAATATGCTGGATGGGGTAGCAGTTCGTATCCCAATTCGTGGATTTTGGCCATCTTGACTAGACAAGTGTGCACACGTGCAATGTCTTGATGAAACAGCACTTTCTTCTTCTTAGCCAAATGCGGCCGTTTTTGCTTCAAATCAACGTCGAATCTGTTCAAAAGCTTTGAATAATATTCGCCGGTGATCGTTTTACCTTTCTTGAGGTAATCGATGTGAATGACACCGCGTACATCCCAAAAAACTGTGGCCATGACCTTGTTGGCTGACAGACTCTGTTTCGCCTTCTTTGGTCCACGTTCACCCCGAGCAACCCACTGTTTCAATTGTTCCTTGGTCTTTGGCGTGATGTGATGGATCCATGTTTCATCCACAGTAACAAAACGGCGCAAAAATTCGTCCGGATTAAGGCTGAACATCGCTAAACACTCTTTTGAAGTGGTCACACGATTGCGCTTATGGTCAAGTGTGAGCAATCGCGGCACCCATCTCGCAGAGAGTTTATTCATGTCCAAATATTCGTGTAAAATATGATGTACCCGTTCAGTTGAGATACCTACAGCATGAGCCAACTCACGCACTTTCATTCTCCGATCATCCAATATCATTTCATGGATATTATCGACGATTTCCGGCGTGATCACTTCTTTTGGGAGAGTTCGGCGTCACTAGTGTTGGTACGACCACAACGGAACTCTGTAAACCACTTCCTAACCATTGAAATTGATGGTGCCGAGTCCCCGTAGTATTTATCAAGTCTTTCCTTAGTTTCAGTGATGAATTTTTTACGTAAAAAGTAATGCTTAATCAGCACACGAAATTCACTTTTTTCCATTTTCGTAAAAATTCACGAGGTTGTGTCTGCTTTGAACGGCTATCAAACACCAACTGCACGACGTAGCTTGCTCAAAATTATAAAGTTGCCCACTGATAGATTATAGTTGACGGCAGCACTGTTGCATTTGGAGTAACTGCGCGGGAAATTCAAAAAGTCACTGACTTATCAAACTACCCTCGTATAATCAGTCTCATGGAAAATTAACATAAAGATAAAATTTTATAATCGGAGACATATAGGTACCTAGGTAGATAGCTACCTATATGAGTTAAAATAAAAAAAACTGGGCTATCTCACCCGGCATATTTGGATAAATTGGCCGTAGTACTTTTTCCTTAATTTTTGTTTTGTCCACATTTGGAGCAAATATCTTGAACTTCCAAACTGAAGCCAATCTTCTACAAGAATAGATTTGTAATAATTGTCTCCACATCCACATAAAACTAAAATGTGTTGTTTTTTTATAAATTTTAAATAAAAAAATTTATTTGAAAGTAATAACTACAATAAAATATGATAGATAGATATGAATTAGAACATGACAGTGAGCGGCCTTTCGCAAAGGACGTAAAATTATTAAGTGATTTAAATCAAATGTAAGTTAATTATATTTTTATAAATGAGGTGCAAATTTTCTATATCAAATAGTTTCGATGTTTCACATCTGCCAGGCGTCTCGCGACGGCTTATTACGGTGTTACGGTGTGACAAATTATATTATTTTATGAAGATATCTTGCTTATACCTTGCTAATACCTTTTTACTTATTCTGACCTAAAAATGGCCTACATTAAATGTATGTCACTTATAATTTTTGGTGCGTCCATCTTTCCCAGACATAAGGGATATATTACCATACTTTATCTGGGAGAGATGACCAGAAAATTGTAAGTGGTATTTTAAGATATTCGTCATCTTATAAATATTTTACAGATGCCAAACAGCTGCGTGCGGCAGGAGAAGGCCGTTCGAGTTGCCTGGAGTGAGGAAAATCTTAAGAAAGACACGAATGAAGTACGAAATGAAAAAATTACAGTTTATCGAGCCTCCTGTATTTACCACATAAAGTAAACAATGATACAAAGGAACCTATGGGACCATTATCTACGTTTGGCGTGGACAATAAAAAAAGGTTGTACAAACATATTGAAGAAATGCAGTCCAAAGGGTTTTATCATCATCATCATCATTTCTCAAGATGAAAAAAGTCTTCATAAACCACAACATACAGCTAACCACGAAAATATGTTTACTTCGTTGTTACGTGTTTTCAGTACTATTTTATAGAGTCAAATCGTGGACGCTTACGGAGGCTTCCTCCAAGAAATTTGAGGCATTTGAAATGTGGCTGTACCGGAGGATTAAAAAAATACCGGGATACCAATGCAGAAGTGCTGAGAAGGATGGGCAAGGAAAGAGAAGTCCTTGATACGGTTAAGTTACAATATCTAGGAAATGTAATGCGTAATGAGAGCCGATACAAACTTTTGCAAAATATTCTACAAGGAAAAGTGTATGGAACTAGAGGACCAGGCAGACGACTTAAGAGCTTGGTTCGACCAGACATCTCAGCTATTCCGAGCTGCAGTCAATAAAGTGCGAATAACCAATATGATAACTATAGTCCGTTCATAATTTGTCGATAGCACAAAATGTGCGTCCAAGTCATAAAACGGTCGTAATAGTCGTAAAATCATAGGCGGAGGTTCCTGAGGTGTTTATTCATGTCCGTACACAATTTGTTGATAGCTCACTGCAAGTTTGACCCTCATTAGAGAACTGAAATACAGATAGGACAGGTAATATAGTAATATAAAGCTTCAGTTTATATTCGAAACTTGACTTGACGGCTCGTTGGTGTTTCGGCGTCTACGGCAGTAATTAACGTCTCTAATATTTATTTTGCGAATTTTGTGCAGTGCGTGAGTAACTTTTTTTCATATTCCTACAAACATATACGTACCTTTCGTTCCTGCTTGTTTTGTTTGATTGCTTGCGATGGCTTCGTCATCATCATCAACATCATCAAGTTTTACACCGGTACTGTTGCGTACAGTCAGTAAGTCTGTCTATTCACCAAGAGAGAAGACTATTGTTTTGAACGTTCACGATGCTCTGCTTTCTCAGAATCCCACAAACACTGTTCAGAACATAATCAAGAGTTGTGCCAACATGACGGGCGTAGGGGAGTCAACAATATATAGGTTCCTATCAGAAAGAAAAAAACAAGGTATAGCTAACCCAAATACAAACGAATACTTAAAGAGGGGGAGAAAACCTATTGAAATTGATGAATTTGCCAAAAATGGTATTCGAAGGAAAATTCACGAATTTTTTTACAAAAAAGAAAGTTCGAGACGACCCGGATTTGCCTCATGTCGGACGAACCAAATTGTGGCAAGTTTTAAAAGAATTAAATTTCCGGTGGGAGAAATCAGACCGAAAATCACTTTTGATTGACCGGGAAGAGATAATATGTTGGAGAAGAAAGTATCTAAGATCTATACGAAAATTTCGGGCTGAAGGAAGGCCAATTTACTATCAGGACGAAACGTGGGTAAACGCAGGTCATACTCTCACAAAAATTTGGTCAGATAAAAATATATCAAGCTCCAGGCAAGCCTTTATGGAAGGTTGGTCTACTGGTATTTCCCCACCCTCTGGTAAAGGCAGTAGATTAATAGTTTCTCACATTGGCAGTGAAAAAGGATTTGCTAAGCATGGTTTATTGGAATTTCAATCCAAAAGCACAAAAGACTATCGCGAGGAGATGACAGCTGATGTTTTCGAAGAGTATTTTGAGCAGATGATTGAACATATACCACCAAACTCAATTATAGTATTAGATAATGCACCTTATCATTCACGACTAGTAGAAAGACTTCCAACGACTGCGTGAAAGAAACAGGATATCATTGACTGGCTGCGGAATAAGTCCCTGCCTTACGAAGATGGAATGGTTAAAGCAGAACTTTTAAAAATTGCCCGGCAACACAAATCTAAGTTCAAGAAATACGTAGTTGACAAAATGGCGGAAAGACGAAACATCACAGTCCTTAGACTTCCACCCTACCACTGCGAATTAAATCCAATTGAACTCATTTGGGCACAAATGAAAAGCTATGTGGCTAAAAAAAATACGTCATATAAAATAAGCTGTACGTGAATTGTTATATGAGTCTTTACAACATATTACAGAACAAAATTGGCGAGATGCAGTAAGACATGTAATAGAAGAAGAACAAAAAATGTGGGATCTTGACAATATAATTGATGCGACTGTAGAGACACAACCGCTAATTATTAACCTGCAAGACGACTCGGATTCCGAAGATGATCCTGTTTATTTTGAATTTGAATAGTTTTGTAAGTAATCGTAGTTTATATCATTTAAAAATAGGTATTAATTAAATAAATGTATCTTTTACAAATTGCAAGTAACTTTTTATTTTTGAATAAAATAAAGAAATTTTATTAAAATAAAAATACAATTTGCAGTACCTACAGTTTAAGAATTTTTATAAATTTTTTTTTTTTAAGTAACGTAATGTTTTAATCATATACTCTACGACACTGATCAGTCATTTCCACTCAAAATACCTACATAATCGGATTAAAAGTTCTATAGCTGTATTGTATTTATTCAGATACAAGGTGGGTTAGTCGAAAACATCTTAAACTGCCAGTTTTAGGTTGGTTTTTGTTATTATATCATACTACCTGTCCTCTCTGTATTTCAGTTCTCTAATGAGGGTCAAACTTGCAGTGAGCTATCAACAAATTGTGTACGGACTTTAACATCCGGAATGGATAGACACTACAAGAAAAAGAATCATCATCATCATAATCTTCAGCTTCTCTCCGTCCATCTTCGGACATAAGCCTCTCCAATTCATCGCCATTTGCTTCTGTCAGTCGTCTGACTCATCCATTGGGTACCTGCCAGTTTCTGGACGTCATCTTTCCACCTCGTTCTTAGTCGTCCTGGGTTCCTTTTAGTTGGACCTCCATTCAGTTGTCTTTCTGGTCTATCTATTATCATCTGTACTCATCAAATGGCCAGCCCATTTTCATTTTAGCATTTTTAGGGTTTCACTTGACTATTATTGATTTAAGAATAATCGCATTCAAGTTTGCTGAGCAATTACAGATCAAACATCGATTTAATACTGCATATGAGAAAGCGGGCTATCATTGGGTGCAACTGTTTTTAAAAAGAAATGCTGATATTTCTTTGAGAAAATTAGGAGTATCTTACGCTAGTCAAGGTATAAACACAGTAGAAATAAACACTTATTTTGGGATGCCAGAGAGAACTCTTTGTAAAAATAATTTGCTGGATAAACCAGGTCATTCATTCAATATGGACGAGACTGGATTGCAGCTTAACAATCGAGCAGGACATGTTCTAGCTGAAAAAGGCTCCAAAGCAGTAGCGATGTTACCTTTCACAGAGAAAGAGGAAACCATTACGGTCATTGCTTGCTGTAATGCGGAGGAAAAACTTTTTAAATCTTTTAACAGGGTAGAAAAGCAGTGGCCGTCTTACCCCGAATCCTATGGTCATTACTCCCGGACACTCCGGTTGAGATAACCAAACGTATTTCTTTTTATTTCATTGATACGACTAATTTTTTTTATTTTGTTATTGACTTAATATTAAAATTTGTTAACTGCGATAATTAAAGGCCCCATCACCCGGACTCACCCTATAAATGCTTTGCATTTGTCGTTGATGATCAGCAGACAAATATGATCATTCTGAAGTCTCACCTCTCAAGCAATGAAATGGAACCACCTTTCACTTTTCAAAATAAATTAAATAATTTTAAAAACTGAGCATCTTAGGTATTTAAATGATGTACCTACAATAAACTGTTAAACATGTTATTCATTTATTGATAAAATAAAATAACTATGGCTTAGAAATTAACAAAAGTAAAACCAAATTCATGGGAATCAGTAAAGAAACTGGTGGAAGATACGGCTTAACGATCAACAACACGCCAATAGACAGAGTAACACAGTTCACCTATCTGGGAACCATGATCAATGATAATTGGGACCACTCACAGGAGATCAGGTGTAGAGTAGATAAAGCAAGGCCGCCTTCAACCAAATGGCTAAACTGTTTAAAAGTCACAACCTCAACTTCCTTTTAAGTACTGTGTCCTTCTAGAACGTTGGTCACCAACAAGGCTATCCTTACTCTGTTAGAAATTAACATAAGTAAAACCAAATTTATGGGAATCAGTTAAGAAACTGGTGGAAGATACGGCTTAACGATCAACAACACGCCAATAGACAGAGTAACACAGTTCACCTATCTGGGAACCATGATCAATGATAATTGGGACCACTCACAGGAGATCAGGTGTAGAGTAGAGAAAGCAAGGCCGCCTTCAACCAAATGGCTAAACTGTTTAAAAGTCACAACCTCAACTTCCTTTTAAGTACTGTGTCTTTCTAGAACGTTGGTCACCAACAAGGCTATCCTTATTCTGTTAGAAATTAACATAAGTAAAACCAAATTTATGGGAATCAGTTAAGAAACTGGTGGAAGATACGGCTTAACGATCAACAACACGCCAATAGACAGAGTAACACAGTTCACCTATCTGGGAACCATGATCAATGATAATTGGGACCACTCACAGGAGATCAGGTGTAGAGTAGATAAAGCAAGGCCGCCTTCAACCAAATGGCTAAACTGTTTAAAAGTCACAACTTCAACTTTTTCTTAAGAACTATGTCCTTCTAGAACGTTGGTCACCAATAAGGCTAACCTTACTCTGTCGACGGCAAGTCTGAGCAGAGAGCTTGAGTTGAGTTTATACCAGTCACGTAGATTCTTAAGCCATGATGGGGGAAAGCCAACTTAGTCCAAACAAGATAATGTTTCCGGTGTGAAAGAAAACAAAATTTAAAACGATACAAATCCGAAGCTTCTGTTGCTTTTTCAGCGAAATATTTTTTCCTATTAAGTTCGATATACCTATATTTTTTTTAATAGCTAGAGTAATATTATATTTCTATTGTTTATTGCGTAGTTGAAAATTTCACCAAGTTTTTATATATTTTTTTAATGGTTCATGTAAACAATAATTGCTAAATAAAATATTATTCTAAATAAAGCTTTCTTATGAATTAAAAATAAATACAAAAACAAAAACCTACATAGTAATTAATTAAATTCACTTTAACTTGAAAATCAACATAATTATATTGTGTCCCTAATAATTTGGCCACCCACTGTATATCGGGCTGCATGAAGGAATGGCCTAGCACGGAGTGAGTTATTGTCACAGAGTCAAATTCAGCTAAAGGCCAAGTGACCCGCGTTGGAGAAACTACGCATTTTAATATTTTTTGTTTTTCCCCTGCACCCTTCACATGCATTACTGTGAATACCGTTTATTGGGTTGTTGGTACACTCTTTCTCTTCCATCATTGCCATAAAGACATATTCTGGTCTCATCTGAAAAGAGAACGTTCGTCTAGCCAGAAATAGTCGATCCAAGGTGCTCTCGTGCAAAATTAAGTCCTGATCGACGTTGTGCTACAGAAAGTTCGAGACATTTTACAGTTCTACAATCTTTCAAATTTCCTCTTACTATCCAACTTAATAACTTTCACACCACAGACATCAACAAGCTGTTGTTGTGCTTGAATAGCAGTGTATCGACGATTTTGGAATAATGTTGAGGCAAGAGAGAGAGAGAGATCATCTCCTTCTGTAGTGGGTATTCCGAGCAAGGTTAATTCCTGGACAAAAATGAAAGTTATATGAAACTGTTATAACGGATTAAGCAGAACTAAACTTCAAATAATAATAGCGTACATATTTGTTGAATTTGTCCAGAATTATTAAATAAATTTTTGGTGGATTTATTCATTTAAAATATTCTGTTTAAGTTGTTTCTTGGCAAATTTATTAAATGTTAATTTGATTAATTTCACAATTCATAATAAAATTTCAAATAAATCTTGTTTAATGAAACCTTAATACACGCGGTGTGCGATAAAGACCAGATTATACACACTTTTGCGTTTATTATGAGTGGTTTATGATGCATGCATAGATACTTAACTAGAAAAAATTAAATTAATTTATTTAATACCTAGTTTTTCAAAAAATTACTCGGTCATTTTATGTTTAGTTTGTTAGACAGTCAAAAAAGAGAAATACATTTGTAAAATTCCAAAGAGATATTTCTGTCAGTACATTTAACAAGCGCCTCTAAGACCGCAATGGCCGTAAAACGAACGTTCATAAATATTTGTTAGTTATTAAATACGTCAGATGACGTACGGATGTGTTCAACAGCCAGTGATGAGGTGAAACAGTGGCATGCACAGCGGGCATCTCTCTAACCCCACTGGGGATCCAGCTAACATCGCACTACCACTAGAACATTATCTCTAGCTCTGTTAAAATAATCATTATGAAACTTTTTCAGAAGGTAAGAAATTCCATATAACAGATTATCAAGCTATAAATTCGGTTATCCCCATCAATAAATTGTTAACAAACACGAAGTAACAACATAGATTATATATTTATTTATAATTGTAGGTAGTTACTACAATATACAAAGTTTAATTTCCCTTTGGTGCTGATGTGAGCACATTTAACTAACTTTATAATCCCAAATCAAAACTGTTTAGCTCTTTTAACAGTATACTGTTTAGTAGAGCTGAATTTTAATGGTAGCAAGGTAGCAAGTGAAAAGAAGTGGTCTCTGCCTACCATTATATGTATGTATGTGAATGGTTAGTAAATTAACATCTCTGGTAATTTGAAAAAATATTGTATATTTAAATATTGTGTATTTTCCATTTATTAATAATTTCTAATAAAAGTTTTAAGAAAATTTAAAAAGTTAAATGTTCTTATACACCATTCATTTACACTTCCTACTTAAAGTGATTACATATTGTTAATATGTCTCTTTTAGAAGACCTTAGGTTTGAATAAAACGCTTTAAATTTTGAATTTATACTTACTAAAACAACGGAGATATGGCGTTGGAACAATACACCTGATACATCTGATTTTTAATATTCAACGTCTCGTCTTCCAATTTCTGATTTCCATTTATTTCTGTTATTCCACATATCCTTCTGCAGTTTTTTTTTTTTTTTTTTCCTTTTCAAATGCTTTCTTGTTTTTTCTTTTTTTCCAGTTTTCCATTAAGCTTTTTATTTCTTTGTCTTTTCTCTCCATTCGTGACTCACTGGTTGATTTTTCCAGAAGTCCATTTTTGTTGCTTTTAGTATTTTCTTCGTTTTTTTTTTATATGTCATACTTCAAAACTATTTTTATGTAGGTAGGTAACTATAAATATAACGTAGAAGACGACACACTTTACAGCCTATTTTTTGCAGTTGACTAGGTAGTGATAGTGGAGGATGAACAAGATCTGAGCTATATGACGACAAAGCCAAAAAAAGAATATGAACGAGCGGGACTTACGATAAATTTAAACAAGTGCGAATATTTAGGAGTTATCTTTAATAAACAGGGAAACAGCAATGATGAAGTGAGGGAAAGATTCAATAAAGGTAGAAAAGTTATTGGAGCATTAAACTCAATACTGTGGGAAAAACATTATAGAGAGACACCAAACCACGCATCTACAAAAGCATCGTACAAAGCATAATTATGTATTTAGCGAAAGTGTGGGATTTAAGTAAAGCAAACAGAAGAAAAATCTTTGCCACCGAAATGGATTATCTAAGAAGAATTTGTAGGATATCCAGAAAAAAAAGCGCAAAAGACCTAGAAGAAGCTGGAGGAATGACGTGGAGCTGATGTGAGCATATTTAACTAACTTTATAATCCCAAATCAAAACTGTTTAGTTTTTTTAACAGTATACTGTTTAGTAGAACTGAATTTTAAAGGTACCTACGCTGGTAAAGAGATATACCCATCAGGAATTTCTTTAAAAAAATTAAAAGTTATGATTAATACAGGTACAAAAAATTGGATAGGCAAATAAATTATTTTCTGTAAATATAAATAAAGGTTAATGGAGTCTGGACATCGGATAACGAAGTAAAGACTCGCGTTGAACAAGTATTCTTAAAGTTTGGAAGGATACTTACCAGTTCCGAATTGAACCTTGACTTAAAACTCAAAAATAAAATGCTAGAATGCTTCTCTATGGTAGGGAGTGTTGGACAATGAAAATAAGTACAATTAACAAACTGGAAGCCTTCGAGATGTAGCTATACCGGAGAATCCTTAAGATACTTTGGACGGCAAAATGAGGAAATTCTTAGAGGCATCAACAAAAAACGTGAATTTTTTGAAACCAATAAGAAAAGGAAAACGGCATATCTAGGGCATATCATTTTAACATTACATTACAATCTTGCGGTTGGGCCATTGGTATAGGCACGGTCAGCTAGATCTTTTGATCCTCTGTGACTACCGCTGTGTCTTCAGGGCATCAGTATTTCAGTCCGCTGGTTTTGGCAAACCGCAGGATTTCGGACGGCACTGTCTCATTTAGAACACTTAGATCCATTATCCCAACGATACCTAGAATAAACACATAAATGCCTGAGATCGCTATCCGCCATTATACTATCAGGAAAATCCTACGAAATCTTGACTCTAATAAGGCAGTAGGACAAGATGGAATTCCGACAATTGTCCTGAAGACCTGTGCTCAAGAGCTCACCCCAGTTCTCTGTAGACTCTTCAAGTTATCATACAGCAAAAGAGTATTTCCGTCCATGTGGAAAAACGCCAAAGTCCAACCGATTCCCAAAAAAGGAAAGAAGACTATTCCTGCGAATTATCGCCCTATTGCATTGCTCTCAGTCATATCCAAAGTTATGGAAAAAGCGATTAACACAGAACTCATCAAATATCTGGAGAAATTTGAGATAATTCATGACAGACAATATGGATTTCGACAACTTCGGTCTACTGGAGATTTGCAGGCTTATGTCACTCAGCTCTGGACAAACACTATTAAAAAGTTTGGTGAATCCCGTGCAATAGCCTTGGATATATCTAAAGCCTTTGACCGCGTTTGGCACCAGGCATTGTTAAGTAAATTATCTGCCTACGGTCTCTCAACCAAACTGCGCCAATGGCTCTTGAGCTTCATGCAAGATCGCTTCTTACATGTGGCAGTCGACGGTATTTCTTCTGATGCGTTTAAAACCAATGCCAGGGTACCCCAGGGTTCCATCCTGTCCCCCACCTTATTTCTTTTACACATCAACGACCTCTTGAAAACCACCACGAGCCCCATTTACAGTTTCGCAGACGATAGCACACTTGTCTCAACTTTCACATCCTATCGATCACTTTCGGTGAATGATACAAATAGACTCAGACAGGAACAGGTTGATTCCATCAATAGAGATCTTAAAGGAATCGTCGAGTGGAGAACCAACAATCTTGTTCAGTTCAACGCCCAAGTTTTTTACTCCTGATCAACTGTTGACGACGTACAAGGCTCAAATCCGACCTCTACTGGAGTATTGCTCGCATATTTGTGGTTCAGCACCAAGGCATTCTCTTCGTCTTCTAGATTCCATTCAGAAAAGAGCCATTCGCTTGATAAACAGCTCAACTCTCACAGATACCCTTCACCCTCTAGAACATAGAAGAAGAGTTGCAGACCAGTCATTGCTTTACAGATATTTCCATGGCAGATGCTCCAGAGAAATAAAAACTCTTGTACCACCATTGGCCACATTCGGCCAAAGAACTCGGCACGCTGATCAGTCTCACACATTTACTCTCAAGCTTGACACTACAAGGACCAATCTTCATTAAGAATCCTTTTTTTACAGGGCTGCTACGGAATGGAATAAGCTTCCAAAATCAGTTTTTCCAGAGAACTTTGACCTGCAACTTTTTAAAAAGCGTGTCCACAATCATTTCCTTTCTATAATCCCTTCCCCTTCTAATAGTCGCAGTGCGGGCCGTCCGCAGTGCCACACCACCGATGATGTTGTGGCGCAACTCACGAGGGCCCCAATGGCCGCGCGACTGTCTGTGAGAATATCAATCTCACTGTTGGTCACTCTGTTTTCTGTCAGGTGCGTTGCACACCTGAGTATGGCATAGACCACAGCCTGAAAGACCGAGGCGTATTGCCCCAGGGGTATACTTTCCCTGTGGTTACAGGATGCTCCAAACACCTGCTCCGTAGCGTACCTGGTACCCTGATTCGTCAGTGTACCATCGTTTTACTCCTGTGCTGGCCAATGGTGTTTTCTTTAACCAGTTTTCTCTGGTTGGTGGGCATATCATGCAAAGGGAAAGATATTAATTTTTGCAGTTAATGATCGAGGGCAAGATTAAAGGAAAAAGAGGAATCGGAAGAAAGAAAATGTCATGGCTACGAAATATCAGGCAGTGGACAGAGATACAGTCGCTGATACACACCGCAAGAAAGAGAGAACTGGAAAATGTTATCGCAAACATCCATTAGTGGAAACGCAACAGAAGAAAAAGATAAAAATTTGAATGTAATAAAGAATATAATTATTTTACACCAGCGTAGTAGGTATAAACCAACTTAACAATTTTGTTTCTTGCTTAATAGTATTAGGTTTCTTTTGAAACCTTTTTTTTAAATAGGAGGCCGAAAATGGTAAAAAAATTAATTTAAAGATATTTGTTTTGACTAGTAGAGAAGCTGTAAATCTAAATAAATCGCTGAGTAGGATAATAGTCTATTTCGCCCAACTTTATTCACTGCCATTTATTAACGTTTTGTAATAAGGTTTTGTACAAATTGTCCGTATTTTCCCAGATATTTTGCCATTTTCTCAAAAAACGTTCTTGCTTCCTTTTTTGCTACCTCTCTCGTATATATTTATCTTCACCACTTAGTGTGATTGGCCGAGTTTCTGAGCGGAAAATATTGTTGTAGTAGAGACAGTTCTGTTGGCGGATGTTATTCTAATTGCCATTTTTTGGTTGATATTTTTTAACATAGCCATTTTTTTTTAATTTTACACAGCATGCCATATTGGAGCTTTATATAAAACTGGTTTAAGTCCTTTTTTTTACTGGCTCTAGGTCCCCCTACGTTTATCGTGATTCAGGTTGTTTAAAACTTAATTGGCTTTTTTTGCATGTCTTTATAATGTGTAATAAAGGCACGTCTGGCTGTGCATAGAGGTGTGTTGGTTCATACACTTATGTATGGTAGTAAATGTTGGGTTTGGCAGAAGGAGCATGAAAATAGGATTAATGCTGCGGAGATGAGTAGTCTGAGAAGTATGGCCGGAGTTACTTGGTTGGATAAAGTAAAGAATAGTCAAATAAGAGAACGCTGTGGTGTAAAAGAAGATGTGGTTACAAAGATAGATAAAGGAATGCTTAGATGGTTTGGACACGTAGAAAGGATGGATGAAGAAAGATTGACGAAACAAATTTATAAGGCGAGTGTGAATGGACAAGTCGGTAGAGGTCGACCTCGAAAAACATATCTCGATCAGATCACATATACTGCTATATATTTTAAATTTTTTTGCAGGTTAATTTGTTTTCTCTTTATAGTGAGTGGTAAGCCCTCTAGTCATTCTTTCACCTGCTTTTGTAGCGGCTACCTTGAGTCTATTTACAACCATTTCTTCTACTGCATATTGTGGGTCCAGTTCCAACATATATCTGGTTTTGTTTTGTCTATTAATTCAAGATCGTTAGCATATGTTAGCATAAGTACTGCCATACCCAGGTCTACTCTTAATATTTGGTCACAAAAGGCATTTCATAATATAGGCCCCAAATTTGGGTCCTGTGAAACAACGGACGTGATCTAAGCGAGTTTTTTGTTTTTTTTTTAATTTGAATTTTTTTTTTTTAAAGTAAAACTGTATTATTCTTAGTAAGCAGGTACATTCCCTTTCTTGTTAATGCCTGTACTATTTCTTTACAAGGTGCCGTGTTTGCTTCTTCTTTCGGTGCCTACATTCATTAATAGATTTCGGTTACCTACATTTCGTAACCTGGTCCATTCGCTTTCATTCCGCAACCAAGACATTTTTTTTCTTCCTATTCCCCCTTTTTCTTCAATTTTGTCTTCTATCATTAGTTGTAGTCGTTGGTACTCTTGATTGCGCATCACATGTCCTAATTATGCTGTCTTTCTTTGTTTTATTGTGTGATGTAGTTCTTCTTCTGTATTTGCTCGTCTTAATACTTAATACTTAATACATTTGCAACTTTTGCTGTCCACGTTATCTTTAGTACTCTGCGGTGAAGTCACATTTAAAATGCTTCTATTTTGTTTATTGCTGTTTTCAAGATAGATAATTTTAAGATATTTATCAAAATATATTTCTGCGTAACTACTAAAAGAACATACAAATGCAATTAAATTACCAAAACAGTTTATGAATTATTTTTGGCGCAAGGTTATCACACGGTACGGGCTTGGCGGATGGGGGCTAGGCGAAAGAAAGTGTTAGATTTTTCCGTCACGAAACACAAAACGGCTAACACGTATGCCTTGTACCAACTTATACCTGCGCAGCCGTGTGAACTTATTGGCTGCCTTGAACCAATAAGCGCGCTCCTATGAATGGGCATAGCCAGTAGCATACGCGCTATGGATAACCGTCTATACTGCTTGTACTAATACTGATGTGTATTTTCAAAAAAACACGTGCTGATTAACCTAGCCAATTAGTTGACAAATTGGCTCAAAAAAAAACATCAAAAAAAAAGCAACAATGCCGAAAAATGCAAAAACAAGCGTGAGAGAAAATATAATACGTTATCAATAATAATGTACTACGAAAGAAACTTCCTTTCAACCGAGTGTTTCATGACACTCAGGCATCGGATATTTTTCATATAATATCCAGCAACTATACAAAAAAAGGAGAAAAAATATATCCTTGTTTCGCTTCCAGTTGATGGCTTTAAAATTTCTGAAAGAACTCCCAAAATTTAACGTAAACCATGTTTGTCTTGAAAACTTAAAATTTACAAAATTTTATTTCTATTTTCTTGAAAGGGATATCCTAATTTCATCTCGAGTATTCCTTACCTTATAGGCTAGACGGTTAATGTCGGAATAACTTTTCAGAAGACATGACGCCCTTGTCAGATCGACCACCATTCTGATAGGACTGATAGCAGACTGACTTCTTACTTCCTTTTGCCTTCCTTAAAATTTTACATGAAACTCAATTGAGCGTGAGACCCTCTTTATTTTTTGTTATTTGAATATTAAATAATTTAATAACGGTATTTTAACTTAACTTCTAAAGTGTTTTAAATAAATGTTTTATAAATATATGTGCTCAGAAATAACATTTATTTTAATAAAAATATGTTTTTCCCAAGCGTTAAATTTACAATTTAAAGGTTTTTGATAAGTAGACTGTTAACCTATTGAACTGACCAGTATCTAGTAAATTGTACTATGTTTTTAGTTGTATTTGCGATAAGAATATTTTAATCTTGATATCCTACTAATTTATTTATTTTTAATGGTAAAAATGGGAAAATTATAAGCTTCAGTTTAATCATTTCCCACGAGTAGGTACATTGGATCGTATAAATAATAAACAACACGCAACCCTCAACCCTATAGAATGTTCAACCATTGTCTTCGGTTGTATGTCTAGCTCCGGACCTAACGCAAAGATTTGAAGTGTGATAAATCCAAAAAGAATGTCAAGTGACAGTGGCACTGCACCTAATTAACTTGAATATATCTGATTTAAAAGTGTCGACTTGGCTGACTATAACAATATCTCTGCTTATAAATGAATTTCAAAGACACGCTGTCAATAACTTAATAAAGCTATTAAGCATTCAAATTCAGATATAACAAACACGATACTGATATGAATAATGTTATAAAAATACGCCTACGGATTGTTGACTCGGCACATAATTAACAACATTTTGTATTTATTTAATTGGTGAACGATGCTGATCTTGTGACTTTACAATTATTAACGAATGTATTGAATGTGCAATGACTTTTTTGATAGGATATTCTGTATAATAATTTATGTAATACGTTTTCATTTTGAGTAGTAATATCCCTAGGACATTGATAAATGACAAGATATTTTATGACAATCGAAAGCAACGAGCTTGAGAAATTTGTCGTAAAAATTATGAGAAATTTGTCAATTTCCGACGGATATTCGGCGGAAAAATTTTTGAAAAAAAAAACGAAACATTTATTTATTTTTTAAAAGTACAGAAAGTACAATTATTAAAATTTAACTTAACATTAGATTCGTTGCTGTTCTCTACTATAAAAGATCTCTTACCACGCATAATATTTATGATCTTGTTGTGGTGCTCTTGATCGAGATTTAAGTATAGTTTTATAGAATTTTAATTGCAATGAGTCATGGCAATCAAAATAATAAAATATTGGTCATAGCCTATGACCAATAATTTTCAGCAGTTGTTCTTCTACACCGCTTTTTGCCAATTCGCTAACAGCAGTTGATCTATTCGAATGATTTATCTTTTTGTTCTTTACATTCAAGCCAATTACTTCAGCAGCAGATTTAGTCCATTCATTTATTGTATTTGTTCCAACAGGTACATTATCGTACCATATGTCAGTTTCATTTGGTTTTAAAAACAGTCGTGGTGAGGTAATATTGTCGCCTCATTTTGATATCAGTTTATGAAAAAGACGTACAGGGCAGCTTTGTCTGTCACTATTGGAAACCAACCATTTACTACTTGTACATATTTTAGAACCACCTTGGCACGTTTTGCTGAACACCGGATTGTATTCAATGCGACTTGTTGAAGAGTCATCGTAATTTTTCTCAATTTGAAAAAAATCTACCAGACAAGTAACTCTGCCTTTCATCCTCGCCACGCTAATTTTACAGCAGCAATATGGTGAAATTTACGAATAA
This sequence comes from Agelastica alni, assembly GCA_950111635.1. Taxonomy (NCBI): domain Eukaryota; kingdom Metazoa; phylum Arthropoda; class Insecta; order Coleoptera; family Chrysomelidae; genus Agelastica; species Agelastica alni. Next base: position 47,242,641 of record OX467712.1, on the reverse strand, counting down.
GACCTTCAGTATTTTCTTCCCATAGCAATATTATTTTGTTAACTTCAGAAAGATTTAACGAAACTGAGCTGGACTTATGTTTATATGGATCTGCTTGTGGTTTCTTCCTGATTGCATCTCGGGCTGGTTTAAATACTGTATTGTTTAGCGGGTCAATCATAATATTATAGCCATTACAGTACTTTTATTGCAAAAGTTTGCACTAAACTTTTCACATTGTCTTCACCGTTGCTTCTTTAAATTCGGTCCCGTCTTTCTTTTTCATCTTGACCGCCATTTCTTCCCAGCTTCCATGTTCATTTAATTCATATTCTTGTTCGCAGCAAAATTCTATAAATATTACCCAAATATATTTGTGACTGTAGGTTGTATTTCTGGAAATTTTCTTTCTACTTTAAAAATTCGCATTACCAAAACGTGACATTTTGAAATTTATTTGGAGTGAAGTTGTCAAACTCAATGCTGTCATAGTGATTGATAATTGCTCTGAATGCATTTATTAGTAGTAATAACCCAAGGACATTGATAATTGTCGAAACAATTTTATAACAGATTTTGAAAGCTTGTTGCCTATAAGCAACAAGCTTGAGACAGATGTTATAAAATTTTTGAGCATTCATCAATGTTCGAGGGTTATTCGGACAGAAATTTTTTTGCTGATTATGGAAATAAATACAGAGCAGAAACAATTTATTTGAATGTACAATTATCAAAAGTACAATTAGAAAAATATTTTTCTTTTAGAAGCTTACTTGTTATGTTCCATATAGTTTTGACAGTAGCTTCTTTAAACTCTGTACCATCTTTTCTTCTCATATTCACAGCCCAATTCTTTAAAATCGACGCCAATTCTTCCACCGTCCAATTTCCATCTAATTCATATTTTCTTATATCACAAAAGTCCATGAACGCTTTCCACACAAAATTTTTATTGTGAACAGTATTCTTCGGTATATTCGATGCTATAATTTCATCAATATTATCTTGAGTATCACAACCAAATCGTGACATATTGAAATATTTGAATTGTCAAAATCGAATTGAAAGGAAATGTAGGTATGTATCCATAGCAACATGACATGATTTAGTGAAAAGAACCCAGCTCTTTTCAGTATAATCAGTATAATTTTGTTTTGATTGGTTGTGTTCGATCAGATGACCACAAATTGACTGATTTTATTGGGTATCAACTTGAGCAAAAAAATTTCAGTGTAATGTTGACATGATTGGGTGAAATTGTTTTATATGACACAAAATGATAAAATTTGAATGGTTGTTAGAACTGTCGAAATTTTTTCAAAATAATAATTCTATGCTTTAATGCACTATACAGACCCTTCTAATAGAAATGTTAAAAAACAAAATCGTAACATTCATTATCGTCAAAAAGTATTTTTAACTTATCACTTTTTTATTTCACTAGCTCAAACGATATTCGATGCTTTTGAACCGTCGGCATCGCGTCTCGATTGTTTTGTGGTTAAAACATTTCAAAGATTCGATGTTTCTACAACCTCTCTCCGTGACCCTTGGAAATTTTATTGACATCCTCACTTAGATCAGGAAGATCTTCATTTCGGTGCATTAAAAATATTTCTCAGCTCTTGGTTCTGGAATATACAATTTTCCAAAAAATTAATTTAAACATTTATGTTTTTTTTTCTCAAACACTGATTTGAATTATGTAAAAACAAAAGTGGATTTTAACTAAAGCTACCTGGTAGCATGTCAGTTTTTAATATTTTCTGCATGGGTCAGATATTGTAAATACAAACTCTACTAAAGTAGTTCTACGTGTTTTTATTATTGGCATTTTAAATCGCTACGTACACAATTTAGAGAATAGCGTCAATTTCACTTTCATAAAAATATTTATCCAAATAAAAGGATCTACCTGTGTTTACGTACGAGAACTGACACCTTTCTTTATTTTCAGAGTTAAATTCCACAAAGAGATTATCTCTGGCAGAAGTGTTTGTTTACATGTCTTGTAAAAATGTTTAGTTTACCCCATGTAGTGCTGTTGTTACACAGAAAGAAAATTTAAATAAAGTCGAGAATAATACTTTATTCTTTAATAAGAAGTAAATGTTCTTCGTCAACGGAAGTACCTTTTTGTAAAATATTATTTAAATAAAAATTATAAAATTATCTTAAATCAGTTGAATAGGTACACATTTTATTTCAAATTTTGTTAACTTCATAAACTGGTTCAGGTAGGTAGGTACCTATTAAATTTTAGTTATCTTCTGGATTGAGTAGTTTAAGTAATGATGGATGCTATTAAAGCAATAAAGAAGAATAAAAGTAAGATCAACGCTGCGGAGATAAGTTGTCTGAGAAGTATAGCCGAAGTGACTCAGATGGATAAAGTGAGGAATAGTGAGATAATGAAACGCTGTGGCAAAGGATACACCAGCTTGGTGTATACTTTGTCTGTGGTATAAAAGAAAATGCCGTAACAAAGATAGATAAAGAAATGTTTAGATGGTTTTGACACGTAGAGAAAATGGATAAAAGAATATTGACATAACAGATTTATAATGCGAGTGTGAATGGGCAAGTCGATAGAGGTCGACCTAAGCAAACATTATCTTGATCAGATCAAAATTGTTCCAAAGAAAGGCCAGGTCAAGATTATCCAAGTAGAAGCTGGAGGAATGACGTGGATGACGCAATGAGATCAAGGAACTTAAACGAGGAAATGATTCTCGAAAGAAAAACGTGGAAACTGGGGACGAAGAGACGGCGACAACCGTATAAATCTGTATATAAATATAATATATATATATATATATATATATATATATATATATATATATAAATATATATATATATTTATATAAGTTATTTTTATTTCTACTATACTACTATAAATATTCAGCTTCCGCATGTTTGTGCCCACATAACTCGAAAAGTGGTCGATGGATTGAGTGGAAATTTGTACACAACGTTGCACTTTAATAGAAAAGTGTTTTTACATACTTTTTATTTTAAAATTTTCACGAAAACGGGTTTAAATAAGAAACATTTAAAAAACAAAACGACTAAAATTGATTTCTCGTGCTAAACACCCATAAAAGGTAGTATTTAAAAGGATTTGAAGGATTAAAACGAATTAGATAGCGTTTCAAATTATTTTAAATACTATTTATTTCTTTTGTTTTTCCAGTGATATCTGACAAATGACTACCAATATGTAGTCGATAAATTGCGTTGAAATTTTTTCACAAAGTTGCATTTTAATAGAAAAGTTTTTTACATACATTTTATTCTGAAATTCCACGAAAACGGGAAAATTTCAAGCTTTTTGCGAGGTTTAAATAAAAAAAAAATTTGATGAAAATTTATTTCTCATGCTTAACACCATAAAAGGCAGTATTTAAAAGCTATACTAAGAGAAAATAACACACTTTTCGTCAATTTGTGGAAATTGACGAAAAGTGTTTTATTTTATCTCAGTATAGTTAAAATGAATTTCCATAAAATAAATAGATCGTCGATATCTCTAAGTATTTAAAAGAATTTGAAGGATTTAAACGAATTCAATAGGATTTCAAATTATTTTAAATACTATTTATTCCAAGTGATATTATTCCAGTGATATCTGACAAATGATTACCAATATGTATGACATTTTTTCACTCACACAAATATGTCAAATACTTATGATTTTAACAATAAACGCAAATAAGCATTTTATAAAACAGGCACCAAGTACCTTATGTTATTGTACTTACTAAACATTATAACCAAATTTAGAAGGACTGACAGTGTTCTACACTAAAGAAAAGCTAAAGATGGACAAAAAAGTGGATACCATAAAAAACAACAAACGTGTATTTCATAGAGTTGTAAACTCACCACGTTGAAGTCAACGGAGAAAAAGATAGAAGATATTTCTATTCATAGGTTAATCAGACGACGCAACAATTAAGAATGGCTGATTATGCTGCAAGACTTGAATAATGTGCTAGAATCATTGGTTTGTAATATGATAATCCCAGTTTTATCAATAACATCTGGTACAGTAACTATTATAATTTTCGGTCATGTAAATAGGCGAATTAATAGATTTTTAGGTTTTTCACGACCAGAAGAGATGCAACAAATACCTGTTGGAAAGTTTCAGAACTTTAAATTAATAAAGTGGAAATGGAGCTGTGTGCACGTGGCATAACCAAAAGAAATCTTTGTAGTTTGTGCGAATAATTTATTTAAATTAAGCGCTTTCAACCTAGAAGGTCATCTTCGGTGCTTGCTCGTCAAGTTAGCACAAGACGACTTATCAGACTTATCATACTGAGCCAGCGTGCAGTTTGAATTTAGAAAACATGCTTCCCTTAAGGCACTTATTTTTTTTGCAGAAAAGGGACAAGCAAACAATTTAGTCCGTTCACTAGCTTTACAATTTTAGCGAAAAACAATATTTCCTTTTTTTTGTTTTATTCCACAGCAACGCAAAGTATGTATTAAATTGAATGATGCGTTTTCTCAGTAAATCTATGTTCACTAGAATATCTATTTTATACTTCCCTTATAATTATTATCAGACTAAGCCAGCGTGGCCGGGTTTAGCTATAGTATACAGTTTATAAAGCTTTTTAGGTACTGTAATTTTTTCTATTATCCTTTTTAGTTTGTATTCTAGAATACCTACTCCGTTTGGAATAGATATATTAACTCGTAATCGTATTTTGGGTTTATTCTTAAATTATTTTAATACATTTTATTTATTACTTTTATTGCACGAAAAAAATTATCAAAATCCAAAAAATAAAATAAAGATTTTAAAATGCAGTTGACCATAATTATATATCCTTACATACTGTTGTTTATTTAACGTATAATTTAACCTGATTTGTTTCCAAAAATAAACGAAAAATAATTTTCAATTCATATTCACATTTTTGTTTATTTTTCATGAAACGCAAATATCTGTCTTATATATCTATCCACTCAATATTCGCATCCCTGTAAAATGTGCCTTCTTGATTAAATTAGCTTAAAGGCTGGTTGTGAGGTCACAAACATAGACTCACAAATGGGGTTGCAAGGAACTTCGCCACTTTGGAAGCTTCCGCCAGTTAATCTGCATGGAGTGGATGGAGCTTTAGTAACTACATGTTAATTCCACTATGATCCAAAGAAACGTTGCCAAATTTAAGATTTTTAAAAAATTTAAACGACATTTGCCTTTAATTATACATCATAGAAGAAGTGATAGACAAAATTTAAGAAATAAAAATATTTAAAATTGTTTTATTTTAAATTACACAATTTAACAATAATTTAAATAACTTTATAACTACCTGCTCTAAATAAGTGATTTATATAATAATTTTAAAGACGAAAGTAATGGTATTTGAAAGAAAAGAAAGCACGACAAACTGCAAGGTGCTGATTAAAGAAGAAAGAGTGGAACAGATATACTTGAGCTCAAAATTTATGAGAGACGGAATGTATGACTGTAAAATATAGCAAAGAGTGTTGGCAGGAAAATAAATGAATGAGGCCCTGTACAACTTTATGAAAAAAGCACGACTGGCTGTGCTTAGACGAATGCTGTTCCCCATACTTACGCATGGTAGTGAATATTGGGTTTGGCAGAAGAAGCATAAAAAATAAGATTAATGCTGCGGGGATGAGTAGTCTGAGAAGTATAGCCGGAGTGACTCTGTTGGATAAAGTAAAGAATAGTGAGATAAAAGAAAGCTGTCGTGTAAAAGAAAATGTGGTCACAAAGATATATAAAGGAAGGTTTGGAAACGTAGAGAGGATGGATGAAAAGATTGACAAAACATATTTATAAGGCGAGTGTGATTGACAAGTCGGTAGAGGAAGATCTCGGCGAACATGTCTCGATTAAATCGACATTGTTTTGAAGAAAGGCCAGGTCAAGAATACCAACAACCGACGAGCATGTATAAGACCACTGATTAAAGTAGAAAAAACGAAAGATGTGTGTAAGAACCGTGGCTAGTGGAAGAAAGTGGTTTTTTCCTACCTCTAAGAGAAAATGGTATTACTATATGTATCTATGTATGTATGTTTGAAAAAGTTTAAAAATTTAAAAATATGGTCAAAAATCAATTTACAAAAAAACTTTCATTATTTTTAAGGTCAAAATTTTATAGCTACATTATTTAAGGATATTTAACAATTAATATAAATTAAAAAAAGTCCGAAGGTGTTACCTAAAAGATATATTATATTTACATCGTTTATGCTATAATATATAGACCTATAGGTTAGAGTTTAAGTAATTTTATTTTCTGCTTGTTTTTCTAAACCTACCTTATTTCAATTTTTTTTTGTTCACCGTTAGTCCATCGTTTTTCCTTTTATTAACTAATTTCACTTTTTGTTATTATTTTTATAAATATTTCTTTTGATATGTCTAAAATATATGAGGTATTGGTAATCTGTGAAACTAATAATATAAAAAGAATTATTTTAGAAATTTGTTTGGTTTATAGCAGATACAAATACTACATGCGACATTCTATGTAAAGACCAACATATTTGTTCCATAATAAAAAAAAATATTAAAAAAAAATCAAAAACAATCTATTTTTTTTTTGGTACGTGTGTATTCGTAATTCTTCTCCTCCTAAACGTCATGATCAGCTTGTGTTTTTTTTTTGTTTTTTTGGGGTCACCTGGATGGTTCTTAGCTATAGTTGGCGCTCGAGATCCAGATTTTCTTTTTTTATTTTGCTACCAAATCTTTATTTTTAATTTTTTTCTGGATTTATCACATTAAAAAACATACAACCCCAAATTTTCAGCCTCCTAGCATCTCTCAATATTTTTTAATTTAATAAACTCTCTACATTCATGATAAATTAATTTCAACAACGTATGTATATTTTTTAGATTTAAGAGATCCAATTTTCTTAATATTGTTTATCTTATTACATTAATGTATTTTAGGTATTTAAATTGTAGCGAATAAAATATTTTATTTTAACTAATACATTTTGCTAGGACGTCTGTCTGAGGTTTCGCAAGTTTGATATATGTCTACCTAATCAGTGCAAAAAAATTTAAATTACCCGGCAATCACATTGTGCTAAGATTATCTAGATATTTCCTGTTTGCAGTGAGATCATCATTACAATATCTAATCTTATTCCCAGATTTTATAATTTTAAATATTACTTTATTACTCACATCTATTTTTAAGTCTTTATCTTCCGATGTTAAGTACCAGTAACTTTAAAATCTCTCCAAATGTATGATTCTATACAGCATAATCTTATATCTCATATAATTATAAATCTCTATTTAAAGAAATATTAAAATACAAAATTTAAGTACGTTCTATATTTTGTTGGTATTGTAGATTGTAGGGGGGGTCGTGAAGGCTATGCTGCCTCTCAAGCACTTCGACCCATCAGATCTTTTGTGCATAACCATTAATCTATTCGAGGCCCGGGAGTCCGAGACTTCGTACAGAGTTTATTAGTTGCCTGGATTCTAAGTATCTGACATCGGAGGGCTGTAGGAAGACCCCTTCCAGAAGGCCTCTTGCAGAAAAGCGCTGGGCATTCGCAAAGCAAATGCCCTGCAGTTTCAGCGAAGTTCTCGCAGTAGCGACAACTATCACTCTCTGTTTTGCCCAACTTTTTCAGGCAGTGTTCATTGAGTAGTCCCGTCACCAGTTTCAAATCTTTCTTGTCCTCGAGAAGCTATTTAGCTTTCCTTGGCGAAAGGCTTACTAGCCTTTTCGCTTGTCTTTGTCCTAGCACTTTATTCCAGTGAGATTTCATTTCATCTGTTTTGCAGCGTCGAACTTCTTCTTTCAAGTTGGCTTTGGAAAGTCCACAAAAGGGGTTCTGGGCCGGAAAATTGTGTATTTGCCCCTTCCTTGTCAAGGCAGTCTGCTTCCTCGTTGCCTCTTACTCCCTTGTGATTTGGAACCCTCATCAGAGTGACCTGGTTATTTACTGCCAGTTGTCTCAGGGATTGTTAACAGTTCCAAGTCAGCTAAGAATCACAAGGTATGACTTCAGAGCTTTTAGTGCAGATTGTTCATTTTGTTGGTATAAGTAATAGACTGGCTATATTTATTTATTGTTTCTATTCTCATATTAAAGTTACCTATATCCGTATATGAGAAATAAAATTTACCTGCAATTAATATCACATTCTATTAGTAGGCATCGTATAAAATACCTACCGAAGAAAATTAATACCAAATAAAGGTATACAGGATAATTTATTCTGATTATTAAAAGGTGCAGTGTAACTTAATTCTAAAAAAATCTCTCAAGAGTGCAGCAAAAGTACTTGTAATTAATAAATCAACAAACCTCATGTAGAAATGTTTAATAATCACTTACTAACCAGGAACATTGAAAACTTTTAGACAAAATTAAGTAGTTTGTTAAAGCACAGATTTAAAATAACTTTGCTAATATAAACGTTGGTAAGATATGAACAAATTTATACACATAGCCACTAATTTACTGTTGAATTTTGTAAAACAACCAAGTATTTAGTAACAAAAAAGAAACATTTTATTTTCAATGTACACCCGCATATAAAAGGGCTGTATGGGGTCGGCTTCAGAATAGCCCCAGGGTAAATCCTGCCTGTCGTAAGAGGCGACTAAAAGGATAACCGTAGGTGGAAGATGGTCTCATCGCCCGGTGAAATACCACCATATCGACTTTGTGTGCTGTGAAATGGATCATTCCATGTTTCAGTGTTCGGTCGATACTTTCCGGTCTCCCTCTTTCCTTTACCCCAATTCTTCCTTTATTTTCAGGTGCATCCTAATAATGTAATAATGATGAAGTCTCCTAGAGTAAAACACTCCGGAAGCAAAATACCTCTCCATTCGGATTTCCGGGCGAGAGGTACTCGAGGGGACTCAACATTAAAGATTAATTTTTGCAACATCCGTGGACTCAACAAGAACATCAATGACGTCCACCATCACCTACAGACGAAAAAACCGGATATTCTGGCTCTAACAGAAACACAAGTAAACTCGTCCACCAACAAGGTCCATATGCTTTGTCCTGGTTACGAACTCCATTCTCGACTCAGGTTCAAAGGTGGAGTCTGCCTTTACGCTAAGGCTAACCTTTCATGCCAGCGTGAAGAGAGTTTGGAACCGAAAGACTTTGATGTGATGTGGTTTAAGCTATCTGATACCAAAGTGACTAAGTTCCTCTGCTGCCTTTACCTATCACCTAACGAACCTTCATATAACAACCTCTTTGAGTTTTTATCACTCAATTTGGACTACATTCAGGAGAACCATCCAACAGCTGAAACCATAATCATGGGGGACTTTAATGTACATAACGCTGCCTGGCTCAAATTCTCTAACAAAACTGATGATGCAGGTCGTCAAGCTGAGGCCTTCGCCATCACTCATGGTCTAGAACAACTGGTCGAGCTACCAACCCGCATCCCTGATGTCAACAACCAGGCTGCCAATACACTAGATCTTTTCCTCACCACCAATCCTGACCCGTATAGAATAGAAGTTTGTGCCCCACTTGGAAACTCTGATCACACCCTTATCTCCACAACATGCTCTTTCCATTTACCATCGAGCAGCACAATACCACCCCGTCTCATGTGGCATTACAATTCGGCCGACTGGGAGGGTCTTCGTATGTTTTTCTCAGCGTTTCCATGGAAGAGAGTTTGTTTCTTCTCAGTAGATCCAACACGATGTGCTGAGACAATTTCTGAAATCATCATGTTGGGGATGCAAACTTACATACCGAATACCGAAAGAAGAACATCATCCGATAAGACCTGGTTTAACAGAAACTGCTCTAGAGCTGTGGCTTCCAAACAGGCAGCATACCATCGATGGCAAAAAAATCCGGGACCTGAGACCAGAGCAGCATATGTTGAGGCTAGAAGCATATGCAAAGAGACAATAGAATGTTCAAAAGATGCTCATAATGCCAAAATAAGATCAAAACTTGTTGAATGTCCTAACGGATCCCGTTCATTTTGGTCTTTCGCCAAAGCTGTGGGAAGAAACTTCACTTCCAGCTCTTTTCCTCCCCTAACCAATGAAGATGGAACACTAGCAACGACTGCCCAGGAAAAAGCCAATATCTTTGCGCACCTATTTGCTGGAAATTCCACTCTGGATTCTTCGGGAAAACAACCCTCGAACATTACACCTATTGACAGTCACATGCCCGAGATCACCTTTCGCCAACGTACTATCAGAAAGATTTTGCTGGGTCTCAACACCAACAAAGCCTGTGGATCTGACGGAATCCCGCCGATTGTTCTCAAGAAATGTGCCCCTGAACTAACACCTGTTCTTTGCAAGTTGTTCAACCACTCTTACAATTTGGGAGTATTTCCGTCCAATTGGAAAATTGCAAGAGTACAGCCAGTCCCTAAAAAAGGCAAAAAGACCCTACCTAGCAACTACAGACCTATCGCACTGCTATCTATTATTTCAAAGGTCATGGAAAAAGCCATCAACATCGAGCTCATGAAATATCTGGAAGACTCAGGAATTATCAATGATAGGCAATACGGCTTCCGCCATCAGAGATCAACTGGTGACCTGCTCGCATACGTCTCACATATATGGCAGCTATCTATTGAAAAGTATGGAGAAACTTTAGCTGTGGCATTAGATATCTCCAAGGCGTTCGATCGAGTTTGGCACCAGGGACTTCTCGCCAAGCTTCCATCTTATGGCTTGCCCCCTCAGCTGTGTTCTCTGCTTGCTAGTTTTCTCTCAAACAGGTCTCTCCATGTAGTGGTCGATGGAGTTTCATCTGACACTCTACTCTTAAATGCTGGTGTTCCGCAAGGATCCATTCTAGCACCAACACTATTTTTACTTCACATCAACGACCTGTTGAAAGCAACTTCATGTCCCGTACACAGCTTTGCCGATGATAGTACCCTCCATACCGCATTCTCTTCCAGGGCCCCTATATCAGCCCGTGAAACCAGAAATGAACGAGGAAGAAATGTTAACAATATAAATATGGACTTAGCAACAATTCTCGAATGGGGATCCAATAACTTGGTAGAATTCAATGCAAACAAAACACAAGCATGTCTTTTCTCTAGAAAAGCCGATCTCACTGTGCCTAACATAACTTTGTCAGGAGTAACCATACCACTGAAGTCATCCATATCGATGCTTGGTATTACTATCAGCAATAACCTTTCCTGGGAAAATCACGTGAGGTCCATTGCCAAAAGTGCATCCCAAAAACTTGGTTTTTTGTTTCGTGCCAAGAGCTATTTCACCTCCAGTCAGCTGCTTATGATCTATAAGGCACAGATCCGACCTGTACTGGAGTACTGTTCCCATATTTGGAGTGCAGCACCTAAACATATCCTGAAGCTACTGGATTCTGTCCAAAAAAGGGCAATTCGTCTCGTCGGTGATGCCTCGCTTACAAACTCGCTCACTTGTCTGGAACACCGTAGAAAAGTTGGCGATTTATCTCTATTTTATAGATATTTTCATGGGCGATGCTCTTCTGAAATATCAACAATCGTTCCTCCATTGGCAGTCTCTTCGAGATTAACCCGTCAAGTTCAGTCTTCACACCCGTTCGTGGTCACTTTGGAGACCTGCAGAACATCACTTTCCAAAGACTCATTCATCCAACGAATTGCGAGGCTTTGGAACTCATTGCCTAGGGAGGTGTTCCCCGAGGCATACAACCTCCAGAAATTTAAGAAGAACACCAACTCCTACCTTCTTTCCCTTGGTTCCCACGATGTTCTCTGAACATTACAGGATATCCCTTTTCGTGGGAACCAGAACATAAAAAAAAAAAAAAAAAAAAAAAAAATTTATTTAGTTGGGGTAACTAAATAAATACCACCAGTTCTATTTACAATTTAGTTTCACATCGTGAAAATAGAACGTACACATTAAAACCTGTAGTCATGGGTATATATTTAATAGACGTTCATTCTGTAACTTATACTTGCCACAATTTGGTTCGTCCGACATGAGGCAAATCCGGGTCGTCTCTAACTTCTTGTAAAATTTTGTTTAAGTTGGGTATTTCTTTTTTGTAAAAAAATTCGTGAATTTTCCTTCGAATACCATTTTTGGCAAATTCATCAATTTCAATAGGTTTTCTCCCCCTCTTTAAGTATTCGTTTGTATTTGGGTTAGCTATACCTTGTTTTTTTCTTTCTGATAGAAACCTATATATTGTTGACTCCCCTACGCCCGTCATGTGGGCACAACTCTTGATTATGTTCTGAACAATGTTTGTGGAATTCTGAGAAAGCAGAGCATCGTGAACGTTCAAAACAATAGTCTTCTCTCTTGGTGAATAGACAGACTTACTGACTGTACGCAACAGTACCGGTGTAAAACTTGATGATGTTGATGATGATGACGAAGCCATCGCAAGCAATCAAACAAAACAAGCAGGAACGAAAGGTACGTATATGTTTGTAGGAATATGAAAAAAAGTTACTCACGCACTGCACAAATTTCGAAAAATAAATATTAGAGACGTTAATTACTGCCGTAGACGCCGAAACACCAACGAGCCGTAAATTAAATGCGATCAAAAACGTACTAAACCTAATGAGGGTCAAACTTGCAGTGAGCTATCAAAAAATTGTGTACGGACATGAATAAACACCTCAGGAACCTCCGCCTATGATTTTACGACTATTACGGCCGTTTTATGACTTGGACGCACATTTTGTGCTATCGACAAATTATGAACGGACTATAGTTTGAATGACAAAAACGAACAATTTCTTTGAACATTATTTTTAGACTGAGTTACGTAATAATTTTTTAGTAACTTAACTTAGAGTAAAATAAACTTTATTATTAGCGTATACGTAGTATTGATTATGATTTGCGAATAAAATATTCCTCTAATACATTTTAAAGGTCCCATTACTTGAAGCATACTAAGTAAAGTTAAATTACAAAAGAAATACTTCTGCTTATAATGAGTATCATTTAAAAAACAACAATTAAATAGTATGCCATCAAAAACATATTTGTAACGTCTCGCAACTCAGTTCTTCTACCGTAAAAAGTTGTGAGATCCATGTAATACCAAGTCGGTTAATTTATTCAGTACCTGCTTAAGGGTCCTTCTGCCTTAAGGTATTACGTAATTAGCTAACCTAACAACACATTATAGTTTTCCTATAAATATTAAATATCTTTTATGTTTTAAATAAATAGATTGACTTGGCAATCGCGCTAAACAATCTAATTTAATATAATATGTATTACTTGTGAGATACATTGTGTTTTCATGCAATGGCCAAGTCAATCTATTTATTTAAAACATAAAAGATTTTTAATATTGATATTGTCACTATAAGATGTTGTTAGGTTAGCTAATTACGTAATAACTTAAGACAGAAGGACCCTTAAGTAGGACTGAATAAATTAACCGACTTGGTATTAAATGGATCTCACAACTTTTTACGGTAAAAGTACTGAGTTGTTTTTTACAAGTTATGTTTTTAATGGCATCCCATTTCTTTTTGTAAATAGTCCTACTTTTTTTTCTTTATTATACATATACAGGTTACACTGATTCATTCACTGCAAATGTAACTTTGTACTCCTATATATTTATATGGGATTACAAAGTTATATATGCAATTAATGTATTCAGAAAACTGGACAGAAATTGCAAAATATTTTAGTTTTTCCTTGATTTATACACTAAACTACACTGTCTGCTAGAAGTGCCTTAGTTTTGATGATCGGTCAGTCAGTGAGTGACCAAATTAAAAAACTTTGACTAGTTATAATTCTTAAATTACTGGTTCAAATTGAATGAAATTTGAAACATACCGTGTTTATATAATGCCTGTTAGGTTACTTAAAATTCAGGCTTTTAGTTTTATCCACAACGAAGTTATAGGAAGACGAAAATGGCCTGAACTGCTTCGAGAAAAGGATGGTACGGCCGTGCCGTTTTTTTGCTTGCCTTGTTGGGGGCACTGCTGTGCCCCCAGATGTCTAAAATAAAGGATACATTTATGTTTAAACTATAGAATGACAATAAAGCAAATACAACTTTATATACCTGTTGTAGATTGTAATATTTCAATACACATTCTAACTAGAAAAATAGTTATTTATTGAATGAAAATGTTAAAAAATGATGGACAAACTATATCTGCATATGACCTATACTGTTGTTAGTTATATTTATAGCTGACACAATTTAATTATTTAGTTTTTATGCTAAAAACAGCGGATTACACTGATTAAGAAACAAAAAAAATAAAAACATAGCTTTACTACTGACATACCAATTAGACAAGGAGGAAGTTAAGTCCAATATTATCTTCACATTCATGGACATTCGTATAGGACATTTACAAGTATTAACAGTAAATATTCATTAGTGAAGGAGCATTCGCAAATAAATTAATGCTAAGGCGAGAAATGTGAAAGAACTACAAGAAGTAAGTATAAACATTTGGAATACAACAATGCTAGAGAGTGGAATAAACATAAATAAAAACAGACAAAAACATTAGTCATGAAAGAAAACACAGAAGTTTTCGTAGAAATGGACACAGAAAAAAATATTTTTTTTTAATATTTATAGGAAACTTCTTCTTATAGTAGGTACCTATCCGGTCCGGATGTTGGCAATCATACTGGCAATCGTGATTTTGTTGGTTGTGGCCCGGAAAAGCCCTGTTGTCGTTATCGAGAACTACACCCTGAGATTCTTTAGCCAGGAATTTCTTCGTCGTCCTGGCCCTCGTTTCCCTGAGATTTTTCCTTGCAGTATGTTTTGTAGTAGACCGAATATTTTTCCATTTCCCATTATATGACCGAGATATTCGAGTTTGCGAGTCTTTATCGTGGTTATTAATCGGTGTTTTTCTCCATTCTTCGACAGACTTCTTCGTTAGACACATGGTCTGTCCACGGAATTCTTAGAGTTCTGCGATAAAGCCACATTTAAAAGGCGGCAAGTTTTTTGGTGGTTGCTTTAGTCAAGGTCCATGATTCTACTCCGTACAGCAAGACATAGAAGACGTAGCACCGGAGGAGTCTTTCTTTTGTGGTTAAAGTAAGAGAGTGGCTTTTAAAAATTGGTTTGATTTTTAAAAATACTTATCTTGCTTTCATTATCCTACAGCGAATTTCTTGTAAATGTTCTAATTGGTCATTGAGTACGGTTCCTAAATATGTATATCTACTAACTATCTCTATTTGTTGTTGATTTATAGTAAGATATTCATGTGGGATTTGTCTCCTGCTTAGAACCTTATATTTTGGCTTGTTAAGATTTATATCAAGACCATAATCTGTACTCACTTCTTTCACTAGAGTCATCAGTTGTTGTAGCCATGATTATTTATCGTTAGTATACTGGATGTTGCTAAGCTTTTTACCGTTTACGGTTATTCCAGCATTCACGTTAGCCTTTCTAAATATGTATTCCGAGTAGACGTTGAATAGTAGTGGAGAAAGCACGCAGCCTTGTCTTACGCCTCGTGAAATATTTATAGCGTTTGACCTTTCTCCATCTACGATTGTGTACGCTGACTGGTCCCAGAATAATCGCGATATTATCTTCAGATCTTTTTCATTAATCCCAATGTTCTTTAGTATGTCAAGGAGTTTGTGGTGTTGTACTAGGTCGAAAGCCTTGCTGTAGTCGACAAAACAGGCATATACATCACAGTTAACATCTCTACACCTCTGGAATAGCACCTGCACACTGAAAAGGGCCTCTCTACTGCCTACTGCGACTCGAAATCCGTACTGAGTCTCGGACATGTAGACCTCACAGATCTTGTGGATTCTTATACATAGCCTTACAAGGAGCAAAAAAGCAAAATACAAAAAAAAAAGTTAGAGGAGTTACTAAAAGATACTTACCTAGAGAATAAAAAATATAGATATAAAAGAGCTAAACGCACAGCTTACACTTTAATTCATAGAAGAGAGGCAACTTTCATGATGAAATCTTTATTTTCACCGGATGAACGAAAACAGACATGTAAAAAGAGTATGGACAACAAGAATTAAAAATACCAAAAGAGGAAGACCAATAGAGACATGGGATACATTAAGCGGTAATGTTAGAGAATGAGAAAAAGTTAGAAAGAAACAAAGAACATGACGCAAAATAAAAAAAATTAAAGATATTTAAAAAAAAATTGAAAATACACCCCACTTCATTTCATGGTAAAAGGGACATCAAATTATACGTATAATCCATATGTTAGGGAAAATCAGATTTTAATGATCAAGAGATTAAAGATATCATGAAAAACATGTTAGTAAAAATGAAAATAAAGAAACTATTGAAAATTTAAAATTGCATCATTGTTAAAAATAAAAAATTTGGGTTTTGTCACTTATACAGTTTACCTGACAAGAATATTTAAATACGAACATGTAACATTTCGTTACTTTATTTTGAATTATCCGTTTATAAGATGCGTTCATCCTGTATATTCAGAACTCAATGAAATACGTCACACAACAAAGAAGATTTAGTAGTTTGCAAACAAACGAAACAAAATCAGAAAAACAGGAACAACTGGCCAGGCTGATGGTTGTTATTGTACCAAAGAGTCTGGCAACTCCGCTTTTCATGGCGTCTATTTAGGTTGTGTGTGATGGGGTTCTCACCGATCCATCACTCGGCCCGTCACTACCCATTAGCACGCTCACATTCTTTCCGAGATCCCATTCTATCCTACCACCATGCGTTACATTTTTATTTCGCATTTGCTTTCTCGGGTAAATATCAATTCATTTACAATGTATTGAGTAAAAAATTAGTATGGGAAGCTTAACAATTTTAATTTTTGGCTTTCATTCGCAAAATTGATTACCGCACTTAATATTTTTTTAATTGAAATGCAAATCTTGGTAATAAATCGGACTTAAATACCTACCTATTTTTTGCAAAAAATTTTGTGTTAAATACCGTCAATAAATATTAGCACAAAACTAAAAAAACAGATTAAAAAAGGACTTAAAATTTAATAAATTATTGAAAATTTAAAATACAATCTTAAAAATATAAGATACGCGAGTACCTATCCCATATGTAAAATAGACTTGCAAGCGAAAATCAACAACGTGGTGTCAAGGGCAACAAAAAACTTGATGAACTAGCCGAATAGGGCTCAATAGTCTATAGAATGGTCCAAAACTTTTACAAGGAGGGACAAAATACGATACCCAAGGATGCTTACGGATCTGGTCCTGACAATTATCAGGACTGCTCACCTAATTGGTCCACGGCGTAATGGTCGTTTTGCACACGGCGTATAGCTGATTGCTATATAGTTGTTTGCTAATAGCACGTGTTTTGCGGCTGGCAGCTTGTCGGCGTCTGGGCCGTATTCTTCTTCTTGAAATTCCGCTTCTATCGGAGATTGGAAATCATCACCACTACTCGGACCTTATCAATCGCCGACTAAAGAGTTCTGCGGACGTGTAACCAAACGAATTCCTCAAGTTGCGCAGCCAAGAGATTTTTCTTCTGCCAATCGTTCTCTTGCCTTTTATTTTGCCTTGAATAATTAGATTAAGGATATTATATCTATCTCCTCTCAGAACATGTCCTATTTATTCTAATTTTCTTCATTTTATGGTGTTACTAATTTATTTGGCTTTATTTATTCAGCGTAGTACTTCCTTACTTGAAACCTTGTCAACCCATGGTATTAAGGGGGTTTAAATCAAGGAATTTCTTGGAGAGAAATTCTACTTTTGAAATCACGAATTTTAAACAATATCAGTCTGATAAAAACATCGTTTGTGAAATACGTAGGTCTGTTTATTGATGAATCGTTGAATTGGCAAATGCATGTAAATAAATTTTACAAAAATTCATTCATTGATAACCTGCATGTATAAAAGTAGAAGCTACCTTACACATAAAACGAAAATGAGTGTCTACGATGCTTTTTTTTGTCTCATTTAATATATTTAATACCTATTTGGGGGACGTGGTGTAAAACAAAATTTATAATATAGTGAGCTGGGTGTAGCATAATCGGACAAGTTAATGAAATTTGAACAATATAAACTGATGTATAAAATTATAAACAAAAAAATAACATGCAATACAGACTTTATGTTTTCAAATGAGCACAATTACAATACGAGAACTCAGTTAAATGTACAATAGAAATAATATAGGGATAAATAGCCCGGTTTACTGTGCATTAAGGACCTGTAATAAGTTGCCCAATAATTTAAGGAATATTGATAGTTTTAATAGATTTGTAAGTGGACTTTAAGACTATATATTTAACTAGTATATTTATCATATAATAAAATTTTATAAACATATATATTTATACCGACCATTGTTGCACATTGTGTCTATATTAGGTATTGAATAATTTCTTAATTCTCGAGGCCAGAGCTATAAGCACTGTTTAGAGATTTTGTTAAAGAATGATGTAAAATTGTAAGTAATATAAAATTGTTTTCAAAAAAAAGTTAACCTAAAAAGAATAATAATTTTTCTATATCTTTTCCTTCCTCTTGCTTTAGGAACTCCAGCAAGATGCAAGTCAAAGATTTATAACTTATGTTGCTCCAAAAGTGTTCAACACTTCACCTAACAATATAAGGAATATAAAAAATTTAAAGTTATTTCAGAAGAAATCGAAACAGTATATCACTTCTAATATTGATGTATATAAAGATGTACTCTATATAGATTTGTATTCTTTGTTACTGTAAGTGTATTAATATGTGTATATGTATTACTTTAGCACGTACAGGTGCTTAATTTAATTTGATTTTTGTTGTGTGTGTAGAGCATTGGGGAAAAGAGCATATTTTTCGCGATTTCATCTCCATATCCCCTTTTTTATTGCCTCTTTGCATTTTCGAGTTTTGTGGTTTATTATCATTAATTCTTCACAAAATATTATTTAAATATAACACTTTTAATGCTTAAATTGCTCAAAGTAATATATAAAGTTTACTTTTCACCCATATAAACAAATGGAGTTTGGTTTGTTGTTCACACCTCGAGAAGTTCATACGATCAATGAAAATACCAAATATGCATTATATACACTTGAAAAACCATAAAAACATTATGTTAGTACGTGAAACATGTATACAGAGTGGACCAAAAGTCTGGAAACGGAAAATTATCTGAGCACATTTTGAACACTTGGATAAGTAATCATTATGTTAAAAATGTTATTTTTTAATTGTTACGTTTAAATGTAGTTGAAATTAGTTTGTAATACAAAATTTTTTGAGACAAGTAGGCGTTGCCACATTTCTGTTTTATTTATTTAAGACCTTCTAGACTACATAGAATCATAAGTGTTACATACGGCTTAACTTTTATTAAAGAGGAGATTTCAATAATCACTGAATATACAGGGTGATGTTTTTAAAAAACCAAAGTGACTTATAATATCAGAGAAACGACAAATCTGACAACATTGCAAATGTCAAATATGGAATCTCCGTATCTCAAAGTAGGCTTAGTTCAAATTTTTTACAATTGGGACTAACAATTAACGAGATAATTGTCCGTTTCTAGACTTTTGGTCCACTCTGTATATAAAATATGGAAGAGATATACCAAAAAATGAAAATATAACTTTTGCATGGAATCCAGTCTTTACATATCAGATTTGGTCAGAGTTGGAGGTATATAGTCTCCTGTATATTTATAAATAATTTTGTATTATTCATCTTGAGATGCAGAAGATGCCTAACAATTTTTCTGTTATTATACATGTATACCTAATAAAAAACTAGAAACAAATAATTTGATCTATTATGAATAAAATATTTATTAAAGTGCAAAGAAGCAGCAAATTTTTAAAGTGTATTTGTTCAGTAAAAATAAATCAGTAATACATTTTAATACAGGTAACCCTTTTTTATTTGCAGATCCAAAATGTATGTAGCTGTCATCTCACATTCCACAATATTCCGCGAATATAAAACGAATAAAGAAAAGTAAACTGTTATTTATTTATTTCTTATCCTTTTCAGATGCCATTTTTATATTCTGATAAAAGCCGGAGTGAAAAGAATGACAAGTGACAGCAAATTCTTGTTGGTGGTTCTCTGGTAGAATTCAGTTAGAAAGATGTTTATGTCAACTGACTCTCTCTCTGGGGA
This sequence comes from Agelastica alni, assembly GCA_950111635.1. Lineage (NCBI taxonomy): Eukaryota > Metazoa > Arthropoda > Insecta > Coleoptera > Chrysomelidae > Agelastica > Agelastica alni. The sequence continues at coordinate 47,222,522 of OX467712.1, read as the reverse complement.
TCGGTGATATCACGTAGGGACACAAAATCACTTTACATTGACTATTTCTATTCCACAAGGTGAACTCCTTTTTTTCTACGGTGTAGGTCCGAATTATTACTCAAACAATACAAGCTTTTTAAATATAAATTCAAACACCAACTAAAATGTTGTAAAAGTTTGCTGATAAAAAAAAACTAAAAATAAGAAACTTAATTCATTACTGATTTTAATCTTTGTGCCTTTATTTTAAATTTAAGAGACGTAACAAAACATAAAAAAATATTTATTTCCTAATATTCTTTATAAAAACGAAAAATTAATTACGTAAATAACAAATATTTAATGTTAATAAAATCTTATTAATTTTTAGATAAAATCGACAGAATAAACATTTTTTGGACTTAATACATAAACCTATCGTTTTAAACTACACTGCGCGTTAAAATTACCGCATAATTCTATAATTATATTTTCAGTGTTAATGAATAGATTTTTTGATATTCGTTTGTTTTCTTAAGCTTAGTATTTGTATTCTCTTAAATAAGCAATGTTGATTTTTACAAAAAAATTATTGCAATCAAAGTAACATAAATCATAAAAAACGACATACTGACATTTTTATAAATCAAGTTAATAGCGGGTATTACCTTCTCTGACGTTTATTACTGCTTGACAATGATCTCTCCTATTACGAATTAATGTTCTTATTTGCTCTTGATTAATCTGATCCCAAATTTCATGAATACATACATACATATAGTCACGCCTTTTTTCCGTAGGGGTAGGCAGATACCACTTCCTTTCACTTGCTACGGTTCTTACACACATCTTTTGCTTCCTCTACTTTCATTAGTGATCTCATACATGCTCGTCGGTTGTTGGTACTCTTGACCTGGCCTTTCTTCAAAACAAGTTGATCCGATCGAGATATGTTCGCCGAGGTCGACCTCTACCGACTTGTCCATTCACACCCGCCTTATAAATTTGTTTCGTCAATCTTCCTTTATCCATTCTTTCTACGTGTCCAAACTATCTAAGAATTTCTTTGTCTATTTTGGTAACCAAATCTTCTTTTACACCACAGCGTTCTCTTATCTCACTATTCTTTACTTTTTTCAACCGAGTCACTCCGGCTATACTTCTCAGACTACTTATCTCCGCAGCATTATTCCTATTTTTATGCTTTTTCTGCCAAACCCAACATTTACTACCATACATAAGTGTAGAAAGCAACACATCCTCATGCACAGCATTTTTTTATACTTTCTGGCTGTTAATAAAGCTATACAGTGCCCCATTGATTTGTTTTTCTGCCAACACCCTTTGGTCTATATCACTGTCATACTTTCCATCCCTCGTAAACTGTGAACCCAAGTACATAAATTCATTTACCTGTTCCACTCTTTCTCCCTAAATCGAAACTTCACAGTTTGTCATGCTTTCTTCTCTTTCTAAAATCATTACTTTCGTTTTGCTTACATTTATTTTAATCCCTTTGAGGGCATCATGCATAACATTACTCATCGCCTGCAACTCCTCTTCAGATGACGCTAAAATGACTTGATCGTCTGCGTAAAGAAGGCATTTGACGATTAAATCATTCATCTTTAATCCATACGCACTCTCTTTCAAATCTTTTAAACAATCGTCTATGTATAAGTTTAACAGCCATGGTGAAGCCACTCATCCCTGTCTCACACATTTTTCGATGTCAAACCAGTCCGTGCAAGTTCCATTTATTCTGACACAAGCAGTGGAATCCTCGTAAAGTGATTTCAGTGCACGTATTAAAATTTCAACCAGTCGCAATAAAGGTTGATCCACTGTGCTTGGCGGGTTGAGAAGTTGTCGTAGACGCGTCCCTACGATGTCCCAAACATGTTCTATTGGGTTGAGATTGGGACTTCTAGCAGGCCAATCCATCGCAGAATTTCCAACCTTCTGGCTATTTTGCTGCGCATTTCTTGAATCGTGTAGCGTAGCATTTTCTTGCATCAGCATGAAATTATCGCCAATAAAGTGTACAAATGGCACAACTTACTCCTTTAAACTGTCTGTAATATATTTGTGCTGCTTTATCTATCCTAACTAAGTCTGTACGTGCCTCAAAATTAATTCTTTGACCACGTTTGGCACCAGGCACTGTTAAGCAAATTATCTGCTACGGTCTCCCAACCAAACTGCGCCAATGGTTCTTGAGCTTCATGCAAGATCGCTCCTTACATGTGGCAGTTGACGGTATTTCTTCTGAAACGTTAAAAACCAATGCCGGGGTCCCCCAGGGCTCTATCCTTTCCCCCGCCCCATTTCTTTTACATATCATTGACCTCTTGAAAACCACCACGAACCATATTTACAGTTTCGCAGACGACAGCTCACTTGTCTCAACTTTCACATCCTATCGATCACTTTCGGTGAATGATACAAATAGACTCGGGCAGGAACAGGTTGACTCCATCAAAAGAGATCTTAAAGAAATCGTCGAGTGGGGAACCAACAATCTTGTTTAGTTCAACGCCCAGATAACACAATGCGCCACGTTTTCTAAGAAAGTGAATTCCTCAAATCATTTCATCAATGTGTCCGGAAATACCCTTAAATCAAGTCCCTCCATCTCGATTTTGGGAGTCACGGTGTCCAATAATATGTCTTGGCATGACCATGTTCCTATCATCGCCAAGTCAGCAAGAAAGAGGCTAGGTTTTCTGTGGAAAGCTAGAAAGTTTTTTTACCCCTGATCAACTGTTGACGATGTACAAGACTTAAATCCGACCTCTACTGGAGTATTGCTCGCACATTTGGGGTTCAGCACCAAGGCATTCTCTTCGTCTTCTAGATTCCATTCAGAAAAAGGGCCATTCGGTTGATAAACAGCTCAACTTTCACAGATACCCTTCACCCACTAGAACATAGAAGAAGAGTTGTAGACCAGACATTACTCTACATATATTTTAATGGAAAATGCTCCAGAGAAATAAAAACTCTTATACCACCACTGGCCACATTCGGCCGAAGAATTCGGCACTCTGATCAGTCTCACCCATTTACTCTCAAGATTGACACTACAAGGTCCAACCTTCATCAATAATCCTTCTTTTACAGGGCTGCTACCGAATAGAATAAGCTTCCAAAATCAGTTTTTCCGGAGAACTATGACCTGCAACTTTTTAAAAAGCGTGTCCACAATCATTTTCTTTCTATAATCCCTTTTTTTTCTAATAGTCGCAGTGCGGGCCGTCCGCGGCCCACACAATAGGTCTACTCTTTTTGCGACTATTTTCAGAAAAAAAAACATTTGTTCAGCGAGTTTAACTTGATTATATTCTTCGCGAAGAGTAACGATTCTAATGCATTTCGATTATGCAAAATTTTGACATTCTCGCTGCTGATGGTTTATTTTAAGTGAAAATTTACAAAGTACAAGTAAGATTTAGCAAAACGTATTCAAACAAACTACGAAGTAAAATGAAAAACTGTTATCATGTTTTGTATTTAATTTTAAAATTGATCAAAAACATTACCGTTAAAGCATTACAATATACCGGATGTGTAAGATATGTATTATTACAAAAATCGAAACAAGAAAATTATTTGAAATGTCACGATTTTTACAATTATGCGTTAATTGTGACACGCAGTGTATTAAAATTGTTAAATCTAATAATAATATATGAAAAAATAATCAGTGGATAATTAACAACTTGACTGTCATTATATGGTCAATTTTTGACTGTGGATTTAATAAATTGATTTATCATAACCGACTTACTTCCGTAGTTTTTGGTAAATTTAAAAATATTTTACTTTATTTTTGGCGGAAAAATGATTGGTAATGCAAAAAAAATTTTGAAAATATTTAGCGTGATTTGGGAATTTTTATTTTTATCCCAGACCCCCGATGTATTTTCAAATTTATTTTATATATTAGGTATAAATAATTAATTGAGCTATGTTCGTGTTAAATATAATTTTTCAACAAACGTTTAATATTTGTATCACGCAACAGGCCAAACAATTTTTTTACAATTTTACCTTACCGAATTTCTTATTTTCATTATTATCCTTCTTCGATGGTAAATGTCGTCAGAGAAAGGGTTGTGATATTAATCTAATGTAAAGAGGAGTGTAAATCACTATACCCGCTGCTTGTAAGCCGTTTTGATAGGTTAATCAGTCATAATATAAATCTGAAATTAAAAGCTTTCACTCGGAGGCAACAAGCCGTAATGACACAGAATTACTACATCGAGACATTTAATGGCGTGTTAAAATTTAAATTTGGGGGATGGTTTAATATCTACGGCAATGCTTTTAAATTTATATGACACCGATTTCTCAATGCCGTTGCTGGTGTGATTAGCCAAATATTTTTCGAGTAAAAAATAATTATATTTTAAAATTCGAATAATAAAAAGTATGGATTTTTTTGCTTTAACATAAAAAGTTGCCGAAAATCCATTTACATTTAATGAAAATTATTTTGATTGCATCGCAAATATTTAACATACTTTTAATAAAAATTTAGTCAATAAAACTGCGGAACTATTTTTATAGGTAGGTCAGCTTAGGAGTAATAGTGAATTCCGTTAAATTAACTCAAATTAACGCCTTTTTCCCATAAGAGTAGACAGATACAACTTCATTCTACTTGCTACGGTTCTTACAAACGTATTTTGCTTCTTCTACTTTCATCAGAGCTTTTATACATGCTCGTCGGTTGTTGGTACACTTGACGTGGCCTTTCTTCAAACAAAATTTCCGACTTGTCCATTTACATTTGCATTACCAATCTGTTTCGTCAATTTACTTTTATCTATCCTCTCTACGTGTCCGAACCATCTAAGCATACTTTCATTTATATTTGTTGCTACATTTTCTCTTACACCACAGCGTTCTCTTTTCTTTACTTCAGCCATTAGAGTCACTTCATCTATATACTATTTAGACTACTCAACTCCGCAGCATTGATCTTACTTTCATGCTTCTTTTGACAAACCTAACAATTATTACCATACATAAAGTTGTGAAGGACTCCATTCATTTGTTTTTCTGCCAACTTCTTTTTTTTAGTGTGCCGTCTTCTTTAAAAGGTTTGCTACCATCATGACTATTTTAACTTTATCCACCGCCGACCTAAAAAGTTGGACTGACGAACAGTTGAACCACTCTCTCAAGTTGCGCAGCCACGATATTCGTCTTCGACCTATGCTGCGTTTGCGACCAAAATTTTCCCTGCATAATCACTTGTAACAGAGTAAAACTCTCATAACGTGGCACGGGTACTGTAGTTTTCGGATTTTTGTCTCATTCACAAGCTCTGTCCCTTTTCCCAGTCGTCTGAGTACTTCTTTGTTAGTGATTTGTTCTACATACGATACTACTACATACGAGTATTTTTCTGTATAACTACATTTCATGAACGATGTTTTATTCAGTGTTGCTGCTTTTATGCCATAGAGAAAAATAGAAATATGTAACATTTTATCATTCGTATTTTCAGTCTTTGATTCAACGATCGGTTACAAAAGAACTGCTTCATCCTTAGAAACTTGTTCTTTTGAAGAGTCATTGCTGGAGTCTATTATATTATATATATTCTGCCAATACATTTTGCTTAATGTCATAGTCATACTTTTCGTCTCTTGTTAACTTTGAACCCAAGTAAACAAATTTATTCACTTTTTCCACTCTTTCTTAGCATCTCACTTAGCATCTTACTTTACGTTCTTTCCTTTGATTTTTGGGGCATCATGCATAATATTAACCATCGCCTGCAACTCCACCCCAGATAATGCTAATATGGCCTGATCATCGGTGTTAAAGATGCATTTGACAATCAAATTCTTTTTCAATCATTACGCACTCTTTTAAAGCCTTTAAACAACCTTCTATGAATAAGCTAAACAGTCATGATAAAGCCACATATTCCTGTTCTTTTTGTATGTTAAACCAGTCTAAGTAAGCTCCTTTTATGCCATGGAATCATGTGATTTATTTTAGCGCTTATATTAAGCTACCGCTTACCCCATACATGGACAATGTCCACGAAATCATAGTAGGCCATTTGACTTTAAGCCAAAGACCCTCTTGCACATCCCATATCTTATTATCAGTGTCATTTGTCACTCTTTCAATTAATACCCTTATATGCAGTTTGTCGACGATGCTGAGTAAACTAATCTTTCGGTAGTTTTTGCACTTTTGCTGCGAACCTCTTCCTTTGTAAAGCAGTACGGCACCAGTCTCCTGGTAAGCTGCCGCTCCTCCAGCACAGGTTTAAAAGGTGGTACAACAGACAAGATATACCATGCCCTGCCCTGCTTTCATACCCTGCTGCCTTACCCAATTTCATATTTTTTACCGCTTCCAGAATCTCTTTTGTATCAATTTTACTTTCATTGCAACTTTCACTTATGTCGGAGGCGCTTGTGCATCCTTTTTCTCAGATAAACTTTCGAAATATTTGTTCAATCTCATTAGAACGCATTCTTCATCTCTTACTATACCACTATCCTGGTTTTGTTGCTGTTCTTATGGACTTGCGCGGAAAAATTAAATGCTGTTCCAGAAGTCATCACGTAATCTTTTATTAAATTTATCCTTAAGCAATATCTTTATTTTTTTTTTTTTTTTTTTTTTTTTTTTTTTTTTTTTTTATGAAAATTGTCGCAAAAAGAGTAGACCTATTGTGTGGGCCGCGGACGGCCCGCACTGCGACTATTAGAAAAAAAAGGGATTATAGAAAGAAAATGATTGTGGACACGCTTTTTAAAAAGTTGCAGGTCATAGTTCTCCGGAAAAACTGATTTTGGAAGCTTATTCCATTCGGTAGCAGCCCTGTAAAAGAAGGATTCTTGATGAAGATTGGACCTTGTAGTGTCAAGCTTGAGAGTAAATGTGGCCAATGGTGGTACAAGAGTTCTTATTTCTCTGGAGCATCTGCCATGGAAATATTTGCAGAGCAATGACTGGTCTGCAACTCTTCTTCTATGTTCTAGAGGGTAAAGGGTATCTGTGAGAGTTCAGCTGTTTATCAAGCGAATGGCTCTTTTCTGAATGGAATCTAGAAGACGAAGAGAATGCCTTGGTGCTGAACCCCAAATGTGCGAGCAATACTCCAGTAGAGGTCGGATTTAAGTCTTGTACATCGTCAACAGTTGATCAGGGGTAAAAAAACTTTCTAGCTTTCCACAGAAAACCTAGCCTCTTTCTTGCTGACTTGGCGATGATAGGAACATGGTCATGCCAAGACATATTATTGGACACCGTGACTCCCAAAATTGAGATGGAGGGACTTGATTTAAGGGTATTTCCGGACACATTGATGAAATGATTTGAGGAATTCACTTTCTTGGAAAACGTGACACTTTGTGTTTTTTGGGCGTTGAACTGAACAGGATTGTTGGTTCCCCACTCGACGATTGCTTCAAGATCTCTATTGATGGAATCAACCTGTTCCTGCCTGAGTCTATTTGTATCATTGACCGAAAGTGATCGATAGGATGTGAAAGTTGAGACAAGTGTGCTATCGTCTGCGAAACTGTAAATGGGGTTCGTGGTGGTTTTTAAGAGGTCGTTGATGTGTAAAAGAAATAAGGTGGGGGACAGGATGGAACCCTGGGGGACCCCGGCATTGGTTTTAAACGCATCAGAAGAAATACCGTCAACTGCCATATGTAGCACGAGCGATCTTGCATGAAGCTCAAGAGCCATTGGCGAAGTTTGGTTGGGAGACCGTAGGCATAATAATTTACTTAACAATGCCTGGTGCCAAACGCGATCAAAGGCTTTAGATATATCCAAGGCTATTTCACGGGATTCACCAAACTTTTTAATAGTGTTTGTCCAGAGCTGAGTGACATAAGCCAGCAAATCTCCAGTAGACCGAAGTTGTCGAAATCCATATTGTCTGTCATGGATTATCTCAAATTTTTCCAGATATTTGATAAGTTCTGTGTTAATCGCTTTTTCTTAAATATCAACTACCAAATTTTTTCAAATTATAACTGTTTCAAAATATGTAAAAAAAAATTAAAAACAATCAACATTTCTTTTTTTTTCGAACTAAGTAAAAGTAACTTAGTAATTTGTTCTTGAGATTAAATAATGAGAAAAAGACCTTAAATCAGTCTTCATTTTTTATGCAAGTTAAGTGTGCTCAGTTTTTACACAAAATACACTCAATTCAATTTTAAATTTGAGTTGAAATACACTTTACAAATGATTAATTAACATTCTAATTGGTGGTTATTTGGTGAATGGTTTTTCGGGTATTTTGGCCGTCGTAGGTCGTTTCGCCATCTTTAGTAGATGGCATCTTCTGAAGATATAATTGTCTGTCTTTTTAAGGCTGACAGTCTATGACATTTTTATGTCACGATCGCAGGTTGTATACTGTTTGGTGGTCACGTTTCGGAAATTTATTCTTCTTATTTTTGTAAGGAAGCAGCCTTGTATTTTTAAGTACAGGTACCCATGTTCTATTAATTATAAGTGTTTCCTTGGATTTATTAAAGTTCTGCTGGTTTTTCTGTATTTATATCGCTTCTCTATAAAGCCTCGGGTGTCCTCGAATTTTATTTTGTGATCAATATTTTTAATTGTGTGCTCCGCGATAGCAGATTTTTTTGTATGTCCAAGACGGCAAATGGCTTTGTGTTCTTTAACCCTGGTGTTAATGGAGCGTTTAGTTGTTCCAATGTAGACACTTCCACAAGTGCATGGAATACGATAAACACCAGCAGAAGTTTAATAAATCTGAGGAAACACTTAAAATTAATAGAACATGGGTACCTGTACTTAAAAATACAAGGCTGCTTCCTTACAAAAATAACAAGAATGAATCCGTAACGTGATCAAATATGCCCCGACCTCCAAAACGTATACAACCTGCGATCGTGACATACAAAAGTCATAGACTGTCAGCCTTTAAAAAAAGCAGACAAGCAGACATCCAGAAGATTTCATCCACTAGAGATGGCGAAACGTCGAGTATAAACTAAACAGACCTACGACGGCCAAAATACGCGAAAAACCATTCACCAATAAACGATGACTGCGAAAGCCTTTCACAATATTTATTTGTAGAATAACTTTTCCAATAGCATGTATTGCTTAAATCGCAGTAACCAAAGTCCCACGTTCTGCAGACACGATTGGTTCCATCGCTTACCTTTGTCTGCAACAATTTCCTTTGGCTTTACTAGATACAGTTGTGACTCCAGTCTTATCCAAGTTCCTTATACGCAAGACAGTCAACTTGTATTTTAAAATCACATCCCCGAGCATATTTAAAAATAATAGATTACTTGCGGCTTGAAAGTGTGTTTCCTTAGAGGTGGATGTGCCGCGATGGTAAATTTAAGATAATATATAAGATTATTAACTTATGAATGTGAGTGTAACGAAAATACGAATGTACCCACCTAAGAATAGCTCGTTTATAAAACAATAGGAAACGAATAAAAAATAGAATTATTGAAAACTAAAATCATTTCACGTGCAGATTGAAAAAAGTGACTTTTTTGTCCTGTATCATTACAAAATTGTAGAATTCCATTTAACGCCTAATGAACCAACATTTAAACACAAAGTAATTTTATTAGTTGCCATTTTATAGTCAAGAGCAAGAGTGTGCCTAATATTTATTATAATAAGTTTATAACCAAATATGTATGTGTTACAATGATAAGAAATATTGATACCTAGCTAAAGTAAATAAACTAAGAAAAAAGTCACTAAAGGTCAAACCTGTGCGTGACTCATATCTATAAACACATGAATATCAAAATATCAGACGAAACAACAGCAACAATGATAATGGTTATAATTATTACTTATACTAATTAAATCGACGAGTTAATAGATAAAATAAAGTAAAAGAAAATAAGGTTAGCGGTGCGTTTACACTGGAACATATGGTGTAAATTATAAAAACAAGTATAGTAGATATTTATCAGGGTACCAGTGACGCTACTGGGCAGGTGTGTTTGGAGCATCCTGCAACCACAGGGAAAGCAATCCCCTGGGGAAATACGCCTCGGTCATTCAGGCTGAGGTCTATGCTTTTTAAAAAGTATGGAGAAACTTTAGCTGTGGCATTAGATATCTCCAAGGCGTTCGATCGAGTTTGGCACCAGGGACTCCTCGCCAAGCTTCCATCTTATGGCTTGCCCCCTCAGCTGTGTTCTCTGCTTGCTAGTTTTCTCTCAAACAGGTCTCTCCATGTAGTTGTCGATGGAGTTTCATCTGACACTCTACTCATAAATGCTGGTGTTCCGCAAGGATCCATTCTAGCACCAACACTATTTTTACTTCACATCAACGACCTATTGAAAGCAACTTCATGTCCCGTACACAGCTTTGCCGATGATAGTACCCTCCATACCGCTTTCTCTTCCAGGGCCCCTATATCAGCCCGTGAAACCAGAAATGAACGAGGAAGAAATGTTAACAATATAAATATGGACTTAGCAACAATTCTCGAATGGGGATCCAATAACTTGGTAGAATTCAATGCAAACAAAACACAAGCATGTCTTTTCTCTAGAAAAGCCGATCTCACTGTGCCTAACATAACTTTGTCAGGAGTAACCATACCACTGAAGTCATCCATATCGATGCTTGGTATTACTATCAGCAATAACCTTTCCTGAGAAAATCACGTGAGGTCCATTGCCAATAGTGCATCCCAAAAACTTGGTTTTTTGTTTCGTGCCAAGAGCTATTTCACCTCCAGTCAGCTGCTTATGATCTATAAGGCACAGATCCCACCTGTACTGGAGTACTGTTCCCATATTTGGAGTGCAGCACCTAAACATATCCTGAAGCTACTGGATTCTGTCCAAAAAAGGGCAATTCATCTCGTCGGTGATGCCTCGCTTACAAACTCGCTCACTTATCTGGAACACCGTAGAAAAGTTGGCGATTTGTCTCTATTTTATAGATATTTTCATGGGCGATGCTCTTCTGAAATATCAACAATCGTTCCTCCTTTGGCAGTCTCTTCAAGATTAACCCGTAAAGTTCAGTCTTCACACCCCTTCGTGGTCACTTTGGATACCTGCAGAACATCACTTTCCAAAGACTCATTAATCCAACGAATTGCGAGGCTTTGGAACTCATTGCCTAGGGAGGTGTTCCCCGAGGCATACAACCTCCAGAAATTTAAGAAGAACACCAACTCCTACCTTCTTTCCCTTGGTTCCCACGATGTTCTCTGAACATTATAGGATATCCCTTTTCGTGGGAACCAGAACATAAAAAAAAAAAAAAAAAAAAAAAATGCTATACTCAGGTGCGCTACGCACCTGACAGAAAACAGAGTGACCAACAGTAAGATTAATATTCTCACTGACAGTCGCGCGGCCATTGGGGCCCTCGTTAGTAACACCACAACATCATCGGTGGTGTGGGACTGCATGCAAGCCCTCACTGACTTAGTGACGGTAAACAAAGTCACTCTTACATGGGTTCCTAGGCATACAGGGATAAACGGCAACGAGGTAGCCGATGAACTGGCAAGAAACGGGACCCTTGTGAAACCAAGAAGCCAGTTGGTCGGATTGCCAATTGCCGAAGCAAAACATTTATTGAAATTAATCCTTGAACAAGAACATATTGCTCAGTGGAATGCAAATACTGGTTGCAGAACATCAAAACAGCTGATAGAAAAACCTCTCGAGAAGAGGGCTGACGCATTCTGGACGATGGACCGGAGTAAACTAAGCAGCACGCTTGGCCTGCTTACAGGACACATCGCACTAAGGGCGCACTTCTTCAAACTTAAGCTGGCGGCCGAGAAAAACTGCCGACTATGCGGAGAGGAGGAGGAGAGCAGTATACACATTCTGTGTCACTGCCCGACGCTAGCGGGGTACAGGTATCAAATCTGGGGCCGTATGATTATGGATCCAAGCGATCTAAAAGAGACAGCGCCAACAGAAATCCTGAGGTTTGCCAAAATCAGCGGACTAGAATTCTGATGCCTTGAAGACAAAGCGGTAGTCACAAAGGATCAAAAGATCTAGTTTACATAGGTGCCGATACCAAAGGCCCAATTTTTAAATTTAAATATTGGGAATATAAATTTTTAATAATATGTTCATCTCATTTTAGGTTTTTATTTAAGACAACTACCAGGTATTTAAATTCAGTAACAGTATTTATAAATCCGTTATTTAGAATATTTATTGTTTGGAAGTCTGGTGATGTTTTACTGTCGATATATGTAGGAAGAAATGATGTTTTTGTAAAGTTAATGGTTAGTAATTTGCTATTAAACCATTTTTGAATAGTAATAGGATCTTTTTCTGCCATTATTTTGACATTTCCCCAGTTTTCTTCTCCATTAAAGATCATCAGCGTATACTATGATTACACGGACCGTAGGAACTGAGAAAAAATCATTTAAATAAATGTTGAAATGAATTGGTCGCAGCATAGCACATGTAATTTTATTTCTTCTCGCCTCTAATACTATTAATTGGTACAAATTGATTTTTTTTTGTAAGGTACGTTTTGAATAACTATAATCCAACGCCTCTGATACCCATATCTTCCAAATATTTTAGTAATAGTGTATGGCTAACGGTGTCAACGGCTTTTGATCAAGAAGATCAATAAAGATACTAAAAGCCATTTCGTTGGTATCCATTGCATAATATATTTTAGATGTTAGGTGTAATATGTCATCCTGTATCGATACACCACTCTAAAATCCATGTTGTCAGTTGGATAAAATATTGAATTTGTCTAGGTAGAAGCATAACCTAATTTTCAAAAGTTTTTCGAACATTTTGGCAAATGTAGTTATAGTCGACACGGAATTCGGCTAGAAAATTTATTTCAAAACATCAGAACTAAGCATGTGTAAAATGGCCACATCGTAAAATTGTTAGTCCTCAACTCGAACGAGAAACGAAAACAGTAGCGGACTTTGCGATGTGAACTTTTTATTTAATCCTTATCGAATCTCTAAAAAACTAACAGTGTTATTACGAGATCGTTGACGATTTCTTTTATAAAAAATTACTTATAAGTGTATACATATTTTATTATAGGTTTTAAATAAATTAATTATGGACGTTAATTTTAAAATAACTTTTAAATTTTAAAACTAAAACCGAAAAGATCAGCCGTTGAAAGCAGTTCATGTGTCAGTGTTCAAATTTACTAATTGCTCAAATAATGTAGAAATAACTGCGAACCGTAAAACTAATTAGCTAATGGAAAGATCTGTAAAGAGTGTTTTTCGAACAATATTTTTATTTATCATTAGGTAGGCAGACTATTAAAAATACCATGGACTCAACATGTAGCTAATAATGAAGTACTTATACGTATGGGAAGGGAAAAGGAACTACTTACTAAAATAAAGCAAAACAAGACCGCTAATCTAGGTCACATTTTACCGTAATACCAAGTATAATATCCTGAAATTGATAATCAAAGGTAGAAGTAAGGGAAAATGTAGACCTGGCCGCAGACAATATTCGTAGCTAAAAAATATACGCGATTGGACTGGTATGAACACATCAGCTTTGATTCATGAAGCCAAGGATCCCAATAAGTATGTCGAAATTGTTGCCGACCTTCATTGAATGGAGATGGCACCTGAAGAAGAAGAGGATATGTCACTAACGCTCTTCAAAAAGAGACTTAAAACTTAATTTCGACAGTTTTTAAATTAAAAACCTTTTTTGCATAATATAAGATCTTCTTCTTCAGGTGTCATCTTCGTTGCGAAGGTTGGGAATCATCAATGCTATGCGTATTCTTGAAACAGCAGATCTAAACAACTAGTCACGCAGATTCTTTAACCACGAGTGGCGTCTTCTTCCAAAACTTCTTCTTCCTTGAATCTTTTCCTGTATTATCAGTTGTAACAAGCTCTATTTTGAACCCTTCATAAAATTTCCCAGATACTGTTATTTTCGTTTTTTAGTGGTCAGAATTATTTCTTTTTCTTTGTTTATCCGTCTAAGCACAAACAATATTTGTTATTCTGTCTATCCAGCTAATTTTTAGTATTCTCCGGTATGTCCAGTGTTGTTTTTTAATTCTTCTATAATTTTGATTTTTTCTATAGGCGTTGTAGGTAAAAGGAAGAAAGAGCTCGAGGTATTATATATTTTTTTTTTTGGGTGGTATAGTTCGGATCAGCTAAGCCTGGGTATCTTTATTTTTGCACCTTTTCGTCAAAAAAACAATAAAATATTATAAATTAGACACAATTTTCGACATAAAAATACTACAAACATAATTCTGCTGACGGTTCTCCTTTTAAAATGACAAATACCATTTAAATTATTGAAATAGTACATTATAACTTATTAATTACATTGTTTACAGAACATAAAACTTAATTACCCTACATGCTATTGAAATTTGCACTGCATTGTATAGTTAACCGTTGTAAGTGGTTGACGTGGTTCTGTGTAGTGTGTTTCGAAAATTGAAACTATTCCCATCATTTAAAATTAGTATTTTTACTTATCAGGTAAGAATATGTTTAGTTAGAAGTACTTAAGAATTGTGTACAAGTTACTATGATAAAGATAAGTTAAACATAGTTTTAATTTAGATTTTAAATATTAGCAAACTAAAAAAAAAACCATTTTAATAATAATAATAATAATCGTCTTTATTGTAACACAGTCCTAATTACATATAATTTGATTTAAACTTAACAAAAATAGTGGTACATAGCTAAAATACAAAAGGCGAAGTTTAACTTAGATAGCACAAGTGCTACCAAGTTGCTCTTCCACTCAACCACAAAAAATATTTTTTACCTAAACTAAGACAAGATAGAATTAAGTACGAGAAATATAATTAACATTATGCAAGAAAGGAAAGGACGTACATTTCTGAGTCTTGCTTTGTTTGACCACTCAATTTTTTTATAAAGTGGAGTTTATCTAAGGCAATGCTTACGTTCATAACCATATTGTTACAACTCGGCGCTGTTATTTGTCGGCGTCCGAGAGTCGACCACAACTAGGGTGCATATTAATGAGCGCTTTGTCGGCCTTCGCCTCCGTCTAGTAATTTCTCGCAGCGTCTTTTAAAAGTGTTTGGGAGTTATGAAATCTAATTAATTGTAAAAATTGTATCTAAGTGATTTGTAAAAGTAAAGTTTTTTGTGTAAAAGTATTGGAATAAAAATTGTTTTGTTATTGTATCGAGAGTTTAAAATCACCGAACCCCAGAAAGAAGTAATTTTGTAACAATATCATTGTTAATAGTTTTTTGGAGAACATTTCTAGAAGAATAAAAATCTACCATCAAAGCAAAAAACAAAAAAATAATATGGATGCTTAATCAGACTTCTTTTAAAAAAAGTTAATCTTATTTTAAGTGAATTTAAGGCAATAATCAAGTTCATAACAGTGTCATTGTAAATGAAAAGTAAATCAGTTCTTTAGAAAAAACTTTATAGAAGAAGAAATATCTTTCACTCTCGCAAAAAAACACACAAACAATAAAAATAGTAACTTAAAAACTATGGATCATTGATCAAATTAAATAAATTAACTTAAAATGAAAACACAATTTGACTTAGCTTTCACTTGAAAATACGTACATTTTTAAAGCGCTTAGTAGAAGCCAGTCAAAGCGTAAATTTAAACACTGCGCATGAACAAGTCATAGCCGGTAAGAAAAACTACAAGCTCTACATTGATCACTTGTGCTTCCATATGCCGGAACCATTTAAAAAAAATCGTACTGATACATGGCAATGCACGACCACATATTGTGACAGTTTTTGATAATGAAAGTATCAAAGTATTGCCGTGGCCTGCCAGGCCGCTTTAAAAGCACTGAGCTATAACAAGATAAATTCTAAACTTGTATGGAATTGCATCGAATCCTTAGAGTCACAGGGTGACCCTACTGTGGGTACCTGGGCACCAGAGAGTGGAAGGAAACGAAAAAGCCGACACCCTTGGAAAACAGGGGGCCGAATCTGCGTTCACTGGACCAGAACCGGTTTTTGGAGTCACCACAAGTGCCGCCAAAACAATTATTTCGGACTGGGCGGAGATGAAAATACTCACGTACTGGTCCGACATACCAGGGCTACCCCAATCGAAGGTGTTTTTACCGTTACAACCCTCGAGAAACACAACTAAGCAGATCCTAGAATGGAGCAGAAATGACCTGCGTATTCTAACAGGACTGCTTACGGGACACTGTCGTCTGAGATACCACCTCAGAAAGATAGATCTGAACCAACAAACGGACTGTCGGTTCTGCTGCGTGGAAGACGAAACTGCTGAACATATACTATGTTCATGCCCCGGCCTGGGAAGAATAAGGTTCAACATATTTGGTTACACTAACCTAGAACCTACCGATTTAAAAAAAATCTCACCCTATACAACCATGAACTTCGTAAGAAGGGCTGGATTGTACGGTGAACTGTAGCCTCTAGGGGTGAGCCACAATAGACCTACTAAGGGTCGCGATGGAGGGGCGACCACGCCCCACTCACATAAAACCTTACCTAACCTAACCGTTGCCGTGGCCTGTGTTATTACCGGACTTAAATCCAATTGATAATCTATGAGACATGCTATAACGGTGAGTAGAGCGGTTATAAATAATCGAGGAGGAAACATCACCTATTAATTTATTTTATTTGTTAATAAAATTAAATTTTAATTTGAGTTTTAGGTATATGTGGGTATTTTATATTATTTCAAATATATTTTTATTTACGTCATAACTACATATACACTAATCACTTTACAGCACTTTACAGTACTAATTCAAAGGGCTTCACTCTTTTTAATCGTCTCTGTTGATCCCGGTTGTCCAAAATCTGCAATACTTCAATGTTGAGGTGATTGTGTAGCCTAGTCTCGTACTTCCTGGCATATCTTTTGATTTCCTCTGCTATTGTTGGAATACCTAAATCCCTGTGTAGATCACAATTTCTAACATACCATGGTGCATTTACTATTCCTCTTAGCACCTTGTTTTGAAATCTTTTTATTATAGCTATATTGCTAGGTTTAGCGCATCCCCACAACTGTATGCCATAGGTCCATACGGGTTTTAATACCTATGTATACATGAGGAGTTTATTTTGGATAGAGAGGTGCGATTTCCTCTCAAATAACCAATACATGTTTCTATATCTGAATTCAAGTTCTCTTCTTTTTACTTTGATGTGTTCTTTCCAGCGCAACTTAGCGTCTAAATTCATTCCGAGATATTTAGCTGTGTTTACCAGTGGTACTTGCCTGTTATTTAACAATATGTTTTAATGACCTGTAACGTGCCTATTTTTTCCCTTCTACAGTTCCATTATAATTGTGTCTCTGATAGTTTTGTATTCCTCAGGTACTCGTAAATAGTGTCGCGTGCCGTATTTTGTTGTAACTTAAATATATCATTCGTTGTAAATAGTGTTGCATACCTTGTTGTGATAGGATTCGATTGTTAATGGCTGTGGCATTTTTGTTAATCGCTGGAGATTGAGTGGGGGTTTTCGTTATTAGATTTTGCTTTGGTTTTTGGCCTCGATTGTTGTGAGTTGTCGGTTATATTATTGTTTGGTTTGCATTTCTGTGTGGATGGGGCTGGCTATCAACACGCAAGAGAGCGATTCTTGGTGTGGAGCATGGACTTGCGAATATTGTTGGTTGACGTCGGTTCCGTGTCATTTTTCTTGATATCCGGCCTGGGAAGTAGTCAGTCGTTTGGTGGCAGTCTTGGGAGTGGTGTGGTGAGAATTTTTGGGACGGTGTGATATTGGCAAGTGTGCAGAACCTCTACGGATTTTCTTTCATATCTGGCTGTATTTGGGCCATCTTAATTGGATTTTGAAGAAAAACCATTTAATTTTTAACTTGACCATTCTATCTTACCTTCGTTGTTGATATTTTGGAATTTGGTGTCGAGTTAAAATAAATGTATGCGGGATTTATTTGAGGGAAGCCATTGTTAATTAGCAGGTGCCGTTCCATAACCCAAACCGGCCACAGAAGTAGTGAATTCGTTTACCCAAAGGTTACAAGTGATTTATTTTTAAATATTTAACGACGTGACTTATTTTTGACACCACGATTAAGTTTTGTTTTAATTTATTAATAAAATACATTGTTGGAAACTATTTATTGCATTAGATAATATGCCAAAACTGAGTACTTTGATTTATTGTTGGCTGTTGATTTTGATTATATTTGTTATAAGCTTATTATTGAACTGAGTACTTTGATTTATTGTTGGCTGTTGATTTTGATTATATTTGTTATAATGTTATTATTGAACTGAGTACTTCGATTTATTGTTGGCTGTTGATTTTGACTATATTTGTTATAAGTTTATTATTGAACTGTGTACTTTGATTTATTGTTAGCTGTTGATTTTGACTATATTTGTTATAATTTTGTTATTGAGCTGTGTACTTTGATTTATTGTAGGAGTAAAGTATCCAATATATTTTCGCTATAATTTTATTTATTTGGTTCACCATAATCTTAGTTGTTTATCGTGTGGCTCTGCTAGTGCCTATAAGACCTAGGGGTTTCCGGCTTGAACAGTCTAAGTCGGTGGCGCGGCTCACTTTTTTTTTTTTCTTCTATCCTCTACGGCTGAGCTCGGGCATAATTTCCCAGTAGAGAGACCGCTGGCAGAGTACTCTATAGAGAACGAATAAGACGTGGCAGACCTATAGAAGTTTTATTTGTAAAGTTTACATGGGTTGTTTTAGTCTCGTTTAGCTTGATCCGCCATTGTTTCGTCCATTTACCGATTTTATTAGTCGCTTCTTGTAATTTATTTGAAATGTCAGCAATTTTTGCTCCTACCGTCAACACAGCCGTGTCATCGGCAAACATTGCTATTTTCGTGTCATTAGGTGTTGAGATATCATATGTATAAAGAAGATATAGAGCTGACCCAAGAACGCTATCCTTTGGCACCCCAGCGCATATATCTATTAAATTTGAGTAAATATTTTCTTGCCTTATTCGGAATGTTTTGTCTAAAATATATGATTTAAGTATATCTGAAAACTGTATAGGTAATAATTTCCTAAGTTTATATTCCAGTCCTTCGTACCAGACCTTATCGAATGCTTGAGATATATCTAAGAAGATAGCGGAGCAAATATTTTTTTCTTCTAGTGTTCTTTCTATAAAATCCGTTATTCTGTAAACTTGGTCGATTGTTGAGTGTTTAGCTCTAAACCGTAACTGATGATCTGGCATGAGTGTTTTTTTTTCTAATATTGGTGTTAATCTTTTCTTCGCCAAATGCGGCCGTTTTGCTTCAAATCAACGTCGAATCTGTTTAAAAGCTTTGAATAATATTCGCCGGTGTTCGTTTTACTTTTCTTGATGTGAATGACACCGCGTACATCCCAAAAAACTGTGGCCATGACCTTGTTGGCTGCCAGACTCTGTTTCGCCTTCTTTGGTCCACGTTCACCCCGAGCAACCCACTGTTTCGATTGTTCCTTGGTCTCTGGCGTGTTGTGATGGATCCATGTTTCATCCACAGTAACAAAACGGCGCAAAAATTCGTCCGGATTACGGCTGAACATCGCTAAACACTCTTTTGAAGTGGTCACACGATTGCGCTTATGGTCGAGTGTGAGCAATCGCGGCACCCATCTCACAGAGAGTTTTTTCATGTCCAAATATTCGTGTAAAATATGATGTACCCGTTCAGTTGAGATACCTACAGCATGAACCAACTCACGCACTTCCATTCTCCGATCATCCAATATCATTTCATGGATTTTATCGACGATTTCCGGCGTGATCACTTCTTTTGGGCGACCTGGACGTTCGGCGCTACTAGTGCTGGTACGACCAGAACGGAACTCTGTAAACCACTTCTTAACCATTGAAATTGATGGTGCCGAGTCCCCGTAGTATTTATCAAGTCTTTCCCTAGCTTCAGTGATGGATTTTTTACGTAAAAAGTAATGCTTAATCAGCACACAAAATTAACTTTTTTCCATTTTCGTAAAAATTTCCGAGGTTGTCTGCTTTGAACGGCTATCAAACACCAACTGCACGACATAGCTTGCTCAAAATTAGAAAGTTGCCCACTGATAGATTATAGTTGATGGCAGCACTGTTGCATTTGGAGTAACTGCGCGGGAAATTCAAAAAGTCACTGACTTATCAAACTGCCCTCGTATTCATTGTGGATATCATTAAAAACGTTGACTTGGTATTTTGTATTAATTTAAATAAATAACTTACGAACAAAAAGAACAAAATGTAATACAAATAAAGTTTTATAATAAGTGTTCAAAATTAGCACCATTTACTTCAAAACATTTATGAATCCTTTTCATTAAGTTATGTCTTGTAATTATGGAAGTATGGTTGGGTGTTAGAGAATTAAAAGCAAGTAAGACTCTCTTCATTATATCTTTCTTTGTGGTAACAGGTTTAAAAAATAGCTGATTATTAATGTTACCCCAAATACCAAAATCTTGGGGAGCCAAGTCAGGAGAGCGAGCTGACCTACGAAACGGACCCTGATTGGCAATGAATTCATCTATCATCAAACATGTTGCTAAGCAACTGGCCCAACGTTTTGAGAAGGTACTCCATCTTGCTGATACCATGCCTCTCCATTTCTTAAAGTATGTAATGCAGGTCGTATTGCTTCTTCTAAAATGTGGCAATATCTTTCACCATTTAAATTTTAATACTTAAATTTTATCGTCTTTTATTGCTCAAAAAACATTAAAACTCCAACTATCTTGGAATATTTTAACTAAGATAATAAAATAACTCAAAAGTGGTTGGATTTAGGTATAAGAAATACCGATACCAAACGAATTGGCTTAAAAAAATACAGCGGAAAATGTAATAACAGGATGTTCTATTTAAAGCAAGCAACTTATAAATGATTTAAATTGTGCATGTTGGCGGCTAAGTTTAAAACACCCTGTATAAAATATCAATGAGTTGGACATATGGAGTTAACAGGCAAGCGCTCATTGTTTATTGGTAAAAATTTTACGTCACTAGCTTCGTCATTAATGGAGATATCGTTATTAAATGTGGACTAGGATTTTTTTGAAAATTTTGAAAAAAATCGAAATATCTCGAAAATACTTTATTTTTAGTATAGGGCATTGTGCACAAAGTTTATCTAAAATTTGTACATTTCGGAAATAAAATAAAAAATATTAGGTTCTATTTAAAATAACAAAGTTGACGTCTACTTCCGCCATAACCGGAAGTGCCACATTCGGCACAATATTATATAAGAACTCAGCGTCCTCCAAAACTTACAGCTTCGTAAATTTCAGATTATTAACATAACTGAATCCGCAAATACTTTTAATCAAAACTTTTCGTGCTACACCCTATATATATATATGTCGTGTGGTCTAAAGCAAATTCGTTTTTTTTTATTAATAAATAGGTTGTGGTGTTAGTATACTTTGTCAAAATTAACTTTAATTTATTAACTACAAAACCTTAATCAAGGTGAAAATTTTCTGTTCAAATAAGAGTGTTTAGATGTTATATAAACAAATTTTGCTTACATTAAGTCGTTTTAAAGAAATTTTTCAAATTACAGTCGAGAGTTTCGCTGACTCAATAATTTCTCTTTTTGAAACTAAATTATTAATTATTAATGACGAAAAGTCAATTCGCTCAATCCTACCGATACCGGGTGAAGAAAGGGCGTCAATCTGTCTTTACCCTTCTGTTCTCTGTTCTACTTAACCGACATGAGTTCTCAGTCACGTTTTAGTTGTCGGATGTCTTTGTATTTGATTAATAGCTCTCTGTTATTAACGTTGGTATCTCAATTCTAAATTACTGTGGGACAGGGACTAACTGAAACAACATATTTTCATTAAGATATTTTATTGTTCTTTAATACTGATTCAGCAATTCTTTATTGATCTCGAATTGGAAAGACAGTACCGATGCATGCCTGTGTCTTCTCAGTACCGACGTTTTATATCATGACAGTTAGTAATGCGAATTATTTCTCGAATATTTTATCGAAACGATTTCGCTTGGACGACTTTATTACATAGTGAATGGTTATTTAATAAATTATTAATAATTAAACGTTAATTATTTACCATAATTATTAACTTTCCAGTGAAAGTTATAGTAAAGGGTCCGATTTTGCTAATCCCGAATTTTGACATATCTCCAGAATTTAAGGTCCCCAGAGTCGTATACAATAGTTTTTAAGTGGATGTCTATGTGTGAACGTACCTATGTGCGTATGTTCGTATGTGCGCTCGGAATTATTTTTCGTCTCTATTATCACGAGAACAAAAAATGACATCGACGTGGGACCAATTGCATTCGACGCATAATTACGCAACTGTTTTTTATGAAGAATCAAAAAACTGAAAAAAAATGGTAAATACCTGAATTTTACAATTTATAAATTATACTATTTTTAATACAGAATAAATGGGGCACTGCATAGCTTTATGATCAGCCAGAAAGTGTCAAAAAAGGCACGTCTGGCTGTGCATAGAGGTTTGTTGGTTCCTACACTTATATATGGTAGTGAATGTTGGGTTTGGCAGAAGAAGCATGAAAATAGAATTAATGCTGCGGAGATGAGTAGTCTGAGAAGTATATCCGAAGTGACTCGGTTGGATAAAGTAAAAAATAGTGAGATAAGAAGAGAACCCTGAGGTGTAAAAGAAGATGTGGTTACAAAAATAGATAAAGGAATGCTTAGATGGTTTGGACGTGTAGAAAGGATGGATGAAGGAAGATTGACGAAACAAAGTTATAAAGACGGTGTAAATGGACAAGTCGGTAGAGGTCGACCTCGGCGAACATATCTCGATCAGATCAACATTGTTTTGAAAAAAGGCCAGGTCAAGAGCACCAACAACTGACAAGCATGTATGAGAGCACTGATAAAAGTAGATAAATTAAAAGATGTGTGTAAGAACCGTAGCAAGTGGAAGGAAGTGGTGTCTGCCTACCCTTACGGGAAAAAGGCGTGAATATATGTATGTATGTAATACAGAATTTTAAGATCTTTTAAAATAATATGATTATTGCATGTTAGGAATATTTGTATGAAAAATATGATGATAATATTTCATAAATAGAGTTACTTTTAGAAAACAAAAATAGGAATTGGAGAATTTTAAACTTGTGTCAGTATTAATTACACTATCTATTGTCTTTGTTATTTTTTATACATTTAAATCTGTTATTATTGGTTTTTTGCTTACCTGTGGGAATCGTATACGAAAAACTGAATACGGAATTATTTTTCGTCTCGATTATCTAGGGAACAAAAAATTATTTCGACGTGGAACCAACTGCATTCGACGCATAATTACGCAACTTGGAACTGATTAGATTTTCAGCAAAATCGGTTTAGCTGTTTTTTATAGAGAATCAAAAAACTGAAAAAAATGGTAAATTACCCGAATTTTGCAATTTATAAATTATACTATTTTTAATACAGAATTTTAAAATCTTTTGAATAATATGATTTTTGCAAGTTAAAAAAAATTCCTATAAAAAATATAATGAAAATATTTCATAAAAAGAGATATTTTTTGAAAAAATAAATAAGAATCGGATTGCGTCTTCCCGTGATAGCATTAAGTGATCTAATATGCTTATCAATAATTGTTTAATAATTTATTAATGATTAAATGTTAAGCTGAAAATAAGATTCAGGGAATATACCATTATTAATAAAAAAGGGAATTTGTATAATAATAATCATTATATCCCTAAAATAAAGGCAACCAAAAATTTTGTTGAAAAATGTTTTTGTGTTGAAATTTAACCGCTAACAAACTTGACCAAGGAAAAATTCGATTCAATTTCTTCTGTGATTAAATCTCTCAAAAAAGAAATTTATTTGGCACTATTCGAAATTAACGGCGAAGTAAGCAGCAACATTCTGATATATCCCTTAATCCAGAAAGTTGTACGTTCTCGGATTCTGTTATATAGGACGCTGTCACAGTCTGAGTTGAAAGGTTTTAGCAAACGTTGGGCCCCGCCGACTCGATCCATCATGGGTTGTCAAGTCGGCTACACTTTTTCTACCCCTACCACCCCCTCGTGGCCTTCTACTTTTATGGAAGCAACCCTCACTTTCTGAACAATGCCAATTATTACCAATATTTAGTCTTTCATTCAAATATTTTTTTCGTTGCAAGCCATCGCAGGGCACCCTTAATAGAAATGTTATGGACGTTGCACCCTTATCTGAGAAAATGTCAACGGAGATCTATAGAGTTTTCGATTTTTATGGAAATAGAGATGTCGGATATGAGTCGTATCTGAAAAAAAGTTAGTTCAGAGGCATACATCGATGCAATTCGCACACACGGTATTTCTAAAGGATATGCGACCGATTTATCACGGTCAGCAACAATGGCGTTGCAAAACAGAAGTGAAGAAATTGACAGAATAACACGTACTTTTGATTGAGCGTTTTCGTAAAAAAATAAAATAAATTTACCATCACGTTTACCTAAAAATAATGAAAGCTTATTTTTTATTTTTCTATTACAAAATTCCAAATGCTCCTGAATGGATTATTTCAAAAACAGGATAAATTGGACAATAACAATTTTTAAGTAATCAACAAAAGCTGTGTCATTTACAATTAAACGAATTTTCAAAAAAAAATTGGGCTAAATAAAGTGTAGGCATAATAAAGTTACATACATATAGTTACGCCTTTTCTCTTAGGGGTAGGCGGAGACCACTACTTCCTTCCACTTGCTACAGCTCCTACTCACATCTTTTGCTTCTTCTATTTACATCAGTGCTCTTATACATGCTCGACGGTTGTTGGTACTCTTGACCTGGCCTTTCTTCAAAACAATGTCGATCTAATCGAGATATGTTTGCCAAGATCGGCCTCTATTTACTTACCCTTTTACACTCGGCTTATAAATACGTGACCAAACCATCTAAGCATTTCTTTATCTATCTTTATAACTTTATACTATAACTACATCTTTTTTCGTACCACAGCGTTCCCTTATCTCACTTTTCTTCACTTTATCCATCAGAGTCACTCCGGCTATACTTCTCAGACCACTCATCTTCACAGCATTAATATTATTTTTATGCTTTTTCTTACAAATCCAACAGTCTTTGCAATTTATGAGTGTAGGGACCATCACTCCTCCGTGCACAGCCAGCCGTGCCTTTTTAACACGTTCTGGCTGCTCATAAAGTTATACAGGGCCCCATTTATGTGTTTCACCGGAAAAATACATTTTTTTATTTCGAATTCTCCAGTTCAATATTATTTACACTCAAAGAAGTGAAAACTAAAATGGTTATGAACTTTAAGAAATAGTAATCGACTTTATTTAAAAAAAATATGTTGGTCAAGAGAATCATATGGAAGA
Organism: Agelastica alni; assembly: GCA_950111635.1. Lineage (NCBI taxonomy): Eukaryota > Metazoa > Arthropoda > Insecta > Coleoptera > Chrysomelidae > Agelastica > Agelastica alni. The sequence goes on along the minus strand of OX467712.1, from coordinate 47,197,171 downwards.
AGTGTTAAAACATGAGTTTTCATGATGAAAATAGAAGAAGCGAAAGACCGTTTGTAACAACCGTAGCAAGTGGAAGGAACTGTTCTATCCCTACGGAAAAAAGGTGTGTATGTACCTAATCGGAGAAAATTGTTAAAAATGAATGACTATTTAAGGAAAATACTTTTTTTTAATTTGTATTGAGTCAGTAAAAACAAAAAAAAAACTTAAAATGTTTTAATTTTGTCCAGAGCCAACCATCGGAAAACAAATATGCTTAATAAGTAGCCAAATATTATTATTTGCAGCATAGAGCAAACCTGATTTGCTTTCTTCATAGCAGTGCATTCGTGATAGATGTAAAATGTCGATTTGCCTGTTTTTAGATCTTTTTCACCAAAACAATAAACCCACAGTTCATGAACATCAAATGCTTAGTGTTTTTATCCAAGCGTGCATCAAGATAATGAATGTCCATCAAACATCTGGCATTGCATGCAAAAACAACTTAAGTCACTGACTGTTTAAGCAATGAATGACAAACTGTATTATTTAACAAGGAAACAATTTAGGTACTGACTGGTTTTAAGCCAGGTTATGGGCCAACCTTTAAATTAAAGGAAGAGTGTTTGGGAAAAATGTGACTTTTGCGGTTTTTTAAATGAACTTTTTAATTAATAAACTGGTTAAAAAAGCTTTTAAATAGTCAATTATAATAAAATCGGATCAAAGTACTTATAATATAAAAATGTAAAAAAAATATAACAATTTCTGTTGGTAATCACAGGATATTTAGGATGTAGGCTAATGATTATGTATTAGAAAAAATGTAAAATTAAACAAATAAATATTAACTCTTTTTGTTTAACTAAGTTTTACTTTTCTGACTGGGGGCAATTATTGTTATAAGAAATTATGCAACACCTATTCGGATCTATTAGTTATACCCAGTGTCTCCTGTAACTCATTTCCTGTCCAAGTAAAGTTTTAGAAGGGGAAGGAATAATAGAAAGGAAATGATTGTGGACACGCTTTTTAAAAAGTTGCAGGTCATAGTTCTCTGGAAAGCAGCCCTGTAAAAGAAGGATTCTTGATGAAGATTGGTCCTTGTAATGTTAATCTTGAGAGTAAATGGGTGAGACTGATCAGCGTGCCGAGTTCTTCGGCCGAATGAGGCCAATGGTGGTACAAGAGTTTTTATTTCTCTGAAGCATCTGCCATGGAAATATCTGTAGAGCAATGACTGGTCTGCAACTCTTCTTCTATGCTCTAAAGGGTGAAGGGTATCTGTGAGAGTTGAGCTGTTTATCAAGCGAATTGCTCTTTTCTGAATGGAATCTAGAAGACGAAGAGAATGCCTTGGTGCTGAACCCCAATTGTGCGAGCAATACTCCAGTAGAGGTCGGATTTGAGCCTTGTACGTCGTCAACAGTTGATCAGGAGTAAAAAACTTTCTGGCTTTCCACAGAAAACCTAGCCTCTGGCAACATGGTCATGCCAAGACATATTATTGGACACCGTGACTCCCAAAATCGAGATGAAGGGACTTGGTTCAAGGGTATTTCCGGACATTGTGATGGGATGATTTGAGGAATTTACTTTCTTGGAAAACGTGGCACTTTGTGTTTTTTGGGCGTTGAACTGGTTCCCCACTCGACGATTACGAAGTAAAGTCGCCGGCGCAGAATAATCTTGTGAACGTAACCCTTCAACTCTGCGCCATCTCGATCGAGCCATATAATCGTGCTAAACACGTCGATGTGCGTTGATCCTTCGCGACAGATTTGAACAGTTCTGGAAAATCTTGCGAAAAGCTGATAAGCAAGCCGGTTCGATTCTGTCAACCGGTTTATAGTCCGGATTGTGCGCAGTATATTCAATAGCGTTTCTTTAAATATACTGCCCACCATTCGGACTATCACGGACTATTTTTGACTCCTATAGGGACAAACCTTAAGTCTAGTGCAATAAAAGTAAAAGTTTAGATAAAGAAAGTAGGTACATCTCAAACAGTGGCACGACTGTAAAGAAATAAAAATATATCGTAAATATGTTGACGGATTTTTGAAATTTGGTTTTAGGTCAACACAAAGTAATCGTAAATAGAGACTACAATGTGTATTATTGTGCATGAAAGTTTTGGCAGCGGAGTGTATGCTTCCAAGTAAATTGAAGCTACCTTTGAAAGTTTATCACACTAATTGGGAAAATACCAACGGATTGGCTGAGGTCGACGTTCATCGCTCTGCAAGAAAACCGAACGCTTCTCAATGCGACGACCACCGTCATTTATCTCCACTAAGAACCTGTTCACCAGTAGAGACCTAAATCTACAGCTACGCATACGTATATTACGCTGTTATATCTTCCCAGTACTACTCTATGGCTCCGAGAGATGGACATTTTGCCAATCAATGGAAAGCCGCATTAAAGCCTTTAAGATGTACTTGTATCGCCGTATACTGGGTAGACAGGATAACCAACGAGGAAGTGCTAAGAAGAATAGGTAAAGGTAAAGAACTTCTGACAACCATAAAAGAACGAAAGCTCCAATACATCGGGCACGTTATGAGGGGGGAGCGGTACGAGTTCCTCCGACTCCTCATCGAAGGAAAGATCGAGGGCAAACGATCTGTGGGCAGATGGCAGAACTCATGGCTAAAGGATCTGCGTCGATAGTTCGGACGAATATCTATAGAGATTTTCAGAGGTGCGGTTTCACGCACCATTATAGCCAGTTGGACCACCAACCTTCATAGGGATACGACGTCCTGAGAAGAAGATCACAGCAAAGTTGGCACAAATAGTGATTTTTTGCAGGAAGTTTAAAGATTAGCATCTTACGCGGCGGCCTACAGAATCAAAAAATGTAACAAGCCTTATACCTTCGCAGAAGAAATTAATGTAGCGGCTGCTGTAGATATGGTAAACATCAAGGCTGGTGTGTCCGCTGGGAAGTAGCTTTTAAAAGTGCTTCCGTCCAATAACACAATTAGTCGAAAAATGCAGCATATGCCGAAACATATTAACGATCAATTAACTGAAAAATTTAAAGGAGTGGAATTTGGATAACAGCTAGATGAAGGTATGGATAATAATACGAATGCTTATTTGATATTCTAAGTACACCTAATAGATGGTAATAATATTAAAAAAGACCTTTGATTTTGTAAAAATATTACTGGAACGAAGGCTCAAGACCTGTTCAAGATTCTTGAAAAATTTATTTCTAAAAATAGTTTGAATTGTTGCTGTGTGTACTGATGAACTCACTTCATGTCTGGCTGCTGTATAGGATTACATGCACTATCAAAGTTGAAACTTAACAATGAAGTACATAACATGGTAAATAATTCCAAGTTTTTAGGGGTGAAAATCGATAAGTTTTGGACTGGTCTGATCATGGGCATGCATTACTTAATAAGTTGAAGTTAGACTGTTATGGGAATAGAATTGTTGGTAAGTATATGAATGAGGAAACACAGAAAATCATAAATTATGCAAAATTTTAATTATTGCTAAGATATGGTATAATTTTTTGGAGGAAAAGCAATGACACCAAAAAAGTTTTCGTAACACAAAAACGACTTTTCAGATCCATAAAAAAAATTAATTTTCGTCAAAGTTGCAGTGGTGCCTTTAGATCAGAAAAAATATTGACAGTATATGCGCTATAGAATTAAACTATATTCACCACAAAATTTTAGATGAATGACGAATCAGCACCACTATCATTATTTAGGGGGATAAGAAAATACCTTCGAACTACAGAGGAATAAACCTCTTGAGCACCACATTGAAATTGACAACAAAACTAATAAAAAAAAATATTAACAGCCTCATCTTGCTGGCAGATGAACAACAGGGCTTTAGGTCGGAAAGGTCTTACACGAACGCCATTTTTGTCATAAGACAAGTAACACAAAAGTCGATCGAATACAATAAGCCAGCCTACAAATATTTCATCGACCTTACCAAAACCTTCGACCACGTTCAACTTAAAGATGTACTCTTTACAACAGACAAATCCCACACAACCTGATAAAAACTATAGAGAACATATTTGCAGCAAACCAAATACAGGCAAACTCACCAAACTAATACCAGTTGATAGCGGTATTCGCCAAGGGGATTTATTAAGCCAACTTCTCTTTAACATCATCATGGACGAGATTATACAGAAGGTTTGCTTTTTGAAAGGATATAAAATGGGAGATGAAGAGGTAAGTATTTTGTGCTATGCCGACGACGCCGTGCTGAAAGCAGAGAACGAAGCTGACTTACACAGACTCCTACACCCATTCAACCGTACAGCTAAATCTCTTAACATGATAATATCTCCCACAAAAACAAAGTGTATGACAACATCAAAAACACCATTGAGATGTAAACTGGAGGTAGATGAAGAAGTTATTCAGCAAGAAATGAAATTTAAGTATCTCGGCGTGGAACTCTCGGGCTTTGGCGATGTTAAGGCAAAAGTAAGGGAACAAACAACAAAAGCAACAGGAATAGCAGGGTGTTTGAATAGTACAATTTGGTGCAATAAACAACAGTAAGACAGTACAACAGAAACTAGACCAGAAACATCGAAAACTAAACGACTATTAAATACAACCGAAATAAAAGTACTCCGCAGAATTACTGGTAAAATACTTTTTAACAGGGAAAGAAGTGAAAGTATAAGAAATACATGTGGATTATAAGACATTAATGGCTGGGTATCAAACAGAAAAAAGACTGAAATAAACACATAAAGAGGATGGAAGACAGAAAAATAGTAAAAATTGCTCGGGATAAATCACCACGGGGGCGCAGGTCTGTTTGCTGTCTAATTTGATCTATCAACTATAAATACTTTAGATTTGGCATAGTTGATTTTTAGACCATACTCTTTTGATGTTCTTTCGAGTCGTTGTATCAATTCTGTAAGTTCTTCTGCTGAGCTAGCGATTAGAATAGTGTCGTCAGCATATCAAAGATTTGAAATTTTTCTCCCATTTATGACAAAGCCTCCTTCCCACTCATCAAATATCTCTCTCATCAAACATTTCGTATATATATTAAACAAGAGAGGTGATAAAATACACCATTGTCTAACTCCCTTTTTGATATCTGCTGTTCTGGAAATACGATTGTCAATTTTGACGACCACTCTACCTTGTTCATATAACTTTTTTATAAGATTTACCAGATAAGTAGGTACTCCCACAACTTTGACCATTTTACATAGTCGAACGCTTTTTCGTAGTCGACAAAACACATATACATGGGTGTATAATATTTATTGGCCTTCTCCATAAGTATTCAGACAAATCCTGCCTGTTCAGGTGCTATTTGGTGATCGAGAAAGTGGACTAACCGAGATCGAAAAACATACAGCATTATTTTGCTCGCATGTGAGATCAGGGAAACCAGACGATAATTGTTACAGTCCATCGTTGATCCCTTTTTATGAATGGGTATTATAGTGGATACATACCATTCGTCTGGCCACACTCCTTTGTTCCAAATTTTCTGCCATACAGATCTAGGAACCTTTCAGACCTTTGCAGGGATCGAATCTATTCCGGTGGACTTTCCTTTCTTAAGTGCTCTGATTGCTGCGACTACTTTACTCAAAAGGATATTTGGTTAATTTTCTGGGTTTTTTGTTCAAGAGATTCGTAATCATCATTACAGAGTGATGTACAGTAGTCTTTTTAGACGTCGAGCACATCATTTATTATTCATCATTTATTGCATCATATAGTTCCTATTACTAGTAAGAGAAACAGAGGGCGACCCCAGACCAGGTGGACAGACGATGTCAAGAGACTGATTGGAACACAATTTTGAAATAAATATTACTATTATAATAATTATTATTATTATTTAAAGCAAATCACCAAATTCATTGTGGACTCACTGCAGTATTCATGGAGAAACGCTTGCGATAAAACAGATGAGTCCTGCACTGAACCAGGCATTACAATATACGGTGGCTGTGGTAAATTTTATAAAATCTTGTCCATTGCAAGTAAGCTTTTTTAAAAAACTGTTTGAGGATATGGGATCCAAACACTAGTCTTGGTTATGCCATAGTTGTGCAAGATGGCTCTCTCGTGGTAATGTTATATCACGTACTTTTAATTTGCAGCGAGAAATTTATATTTTTCATAAAGAGGAAGGACACAATGATGCAACAAATAATACTGATGCCGGTTTTAAGTAAAATTGTAATATTTATGCAATATTTTTAAACAGCTTAATTTCTTTTATTTTTCTTTACAGAAAAAAACACGCTTCTGTTGAAGTCAATGAAAAAATATCAACTTTTATAAAAAAAACTCGAACTATGGTTAAAAAAAAAGGTGCAGACGAAGATTGTTTTTTAATATTGCAGGAATGTTTGACGTCAAATAAACTTGGTCGCTCTTCAGATATAAAAATCGTGTTACTTATAATTATTTTAAAATAAAAATTTCGATGGGTTTACATCGATTCAAGATTCATTAACCACTTGTGTTCCGACTGACTTTACCTCTGCGGAAAAAAAAATCTTTTTAAATTAGTTTGTGACAACAGTTTGAAGATGGAATTCGTCAACATGGAATTGACAAAATTTTGGATTCAATAGAAGATGAATATTTTCTTCTAAGTCATAAAGCCTAGCGGATTTTAATTTCATTTTCGACGTCGTATTTGTGCGAAGTTGGATTTTCGGCGGTCGCTTAAAACTAACAACGCGAAAAAAAATAATGGGGATAGCTGTCTATTTCCATGATTTAAGAGAATGTGCAGTAATTTACAGACTCATCAATCACTTTAATTATTAATTTAATGTTAAAAAATTAAAAAAAAATAATACAAGAGTTCTATTTATTTATATATTTTACGGGTCTGCAGAACCTAGCATTGCGAGTGTGTTTGTTTGTCTTGGTAAAAATCAAAAGGTTTTGACATATATCTTTTTCGTAGACTTTGCATTAATAAACTTTTTATGGCATAATGTAAGCTAGAACTCTTATTTATTAACAACCAGAGTTTCAAAATTTTAGACTTCTAATACATTTTTCCTTGTTTATAAATAAAGCTCAAATAAGATCAAAGTAGCTGTTGAAAATTCCGTTATTTTTAACTGTAGAATGTTTCTTCAATCCATTCCTTGATTTAAAAACCTTATTATTACAGCCGATAGACGCGTGCTATAGACAACAAATTATTCACTTGGTTCCCCAGATAGGCGCGTGCTATAGGCAACCAATTATACATAAAAGTCACAAGCAAACCAATAGAATAGCTGACATCAGTGCAGCTATTATTAAAACTAACTATTAACCGCTTCCGTTTTGGGGACGTCTTTGTAGAGAGTTTAAGCAAGCTTAGAAAACCCATGCGGTACCATGTATTGTTAATTTTTAAGTTTTAACATTTTTACTGCAGCAATAGAATAAAATGTGAATCCTTTTAAGGAAAAAATACAGTTTAGGTCGACAGCGAGTGACAAAATTCTACAGGATAATAGATACCTAAATTTGTAAATTGATCAGGTTTTAAATAGACGAAAAAATGGCGTCTCTATGTTTAGCATGGCAATATACTTAACAGGGTAATTATAGTGTTTTATTTCCTTGAAAAACAAACCAACGTGTAATGGACAGAATGACCATGCTATGACCCACAATTCTGCAACTTACAGCAAAGCAGGACAACTAGAACAGCCACCAACCAAAGCTATCGAAGATTCAACATCTCATCGAGGCACGGTGAGTTTTTATAGAGGCAGGAACCTACTACATACATCTTACTTCACCTTCACTTCTTCATCGTCTTACTTTACTTCTCCCTTGCCGTCGCGTCGACAGTAGCATTTTATTAATTTTCAGTATTTGACGTTTCTATTGTTCTTTTGTTCAGATTCAGAGAGTTATTAGATCTTGGGAATGATATTGATCCATCGTCGAATAAAGGTAAATGTTTTTTCTTTAAAAAATACTTTTAAAAACTTAGCTTTCAAGAATATTCGTTTATATTTTTAATTTTTGGAGTAAAAAAGTAACAAACGCACACAAGCACTGCTTAAGAGTATCTCTTAAAATGTAAGGAGGTACTTATTAAGAAAAGGATCAAGAAAAAGGACTCATATATATACAAGTAGAACTAATTAGTGTATTTTTAATTAGAAAACACAAAATTTCTAAAATTTGGATCGTCTAACTCCCTCTAGTGGAGAATGTTTATATTTTCACCCTTCGAAAATCAGCAAACTTTACCCTTGGTAAACTCACCCCTACTGAAAGGGGAAATATTGATCGTGACCTAATAATTAATGCCGCTGTAATAATATAAATCTACTACAGAACAAAGAAATATCAAAATGTATAGTGAAAATGTTGAAATTACTACTGAAACGGAAATAGACTAAAAATACTCAAAGTATACATCAATATAATTAACAATATTAAAATATTTTGACAAGTAAGTTATGATTTAATGCTTACTGTATATTAGAAGATTCGTTTTATATCAATAATCATAACCAAACTTTTCAGTCGATATATTTATTTGGAAAAAAGCATGTGGAGAAAAATGTACAATTTTTTGTTGGTATTTTTTAAGTTTTACGTATTTTTTTATTACGTTATCAATGATTTTTTAAAATGGTGAACCAAACAATATCTAATTGATTAGTTTTAACAATTATAAATCAGTAATTTTTACTTGTTCAAAGCTTTAGATTTACTTATTATTAAATAGATCTTAAAATAAAGTAAAATGTTTATTAAATTTTGTATCTGAAACAGAAATAACTTAACTCATCCAATGATTTACGTTATTGTGCTACAGGGTAGTGAAAAAATTTAGAAAAACATTCGGTTATTTGTATTTTAACCAAGATCATTTTTATTACCAGTAACCAAATTGCAATTTAAATCATAGAATAATACACATGTATATGGAAATTATTTTATGTAATAAAAATGCTACTCATGCAACAATACCATAAGAAATTTAATTTGTTCTTTCGATATTAACAATTTTTCAACGAATAAGAGATCAGATTATGTTGTGTTAATAGTGATAATTAAATATAACAGCAGATAATGTACAGCTCATTTCACCAATATACGACGGTTTCGGATTAGTCACCAAAGCATCGACTTAACTGGCGCACTGTGTTGAGAGGCACAATAGTAAACTCCTCTAAGATTTAAACCAAAATTTTTCTTGTTTATTAATATGCTTTTATTGAAAGGTTTTATTTTATTTTTTTGCTTTATTGTAAACAGAAATCGATAAGTTTTTGGTTAGAAATAGGTACATATTTAATTATGTCAAAAGGAATTGCAACAAAAAGAAATTATCGGTACAAATTTAATAAATATGTTTAATCATGTAGTACTTACGGTATTATCAAGCATTAGATTTATAGTCATCATAATCGGAATCACTGTCATCGCTATCATCATTCGGATTGTAAATGATAACAGGATTAACTGCTTCGATGCGGTTTTCACAAACCCACCATTCCTCTGTTAAATTTTCACATTTTGTGACACTTACTTCCCAAATTTCAGGAGTGGCGGTATAAAGTGCTAGTTGCCAGGTTTTCAACCTAATCTGCCTAATCACTGTAACTTTTACTTCCAATGTCTTCTTCTTTGAGGTAGCTCTACAACCCTTCGTGGGTTTTGGCTGCGTTAACGATTTGCCTTCACTGATCTCGGTCCAGCATGGCCTCCTCATATAATCGCATAATATGTAGGTCTCTTAGGATGTTATCCCTCCATATGAGTCTCGGTCGTCCCAGCGGACTCTTTCCGACCAGATTTTCTTCCCCCACTGTCTTAATTAGTCGGTCGTCAGGTGTTCACTGTACATGTCCAGCTCACCTCAGGTGCATTGATTTAATGGATTTAACTATGTTCGGTTTTTGATATAGTTCCTGGATTAGATCCAATGTGATTGTCATAATAAGTTTTGCATATTACCCAAATATACTCAATGGAATTAAATTGGCAATGATAATGCGAACGTCTTAGCACAAGATGTCCATAACCGAGTATGACTTGATCCACTTTTTTTTTCGTGCCTTTTAGCTATCGATATTAATTCCGGCTTGAAGCAATACTGTGGAAATAAAATATTTTCGTTTGATAACCATTCTTTTATTTTCTGTACCGTCCAGGAGTTTGTTGGTTGCTTATTTAAAATTTTTGAATGGTACATACATACATAAAGTCACGCCTTTTTTCCATAGGAGTAGGCAGAGACCATTTCCTTCCCCTTGCTACGGTTCGTACACACATCTTTTGCTTCCTCTACTTTCATCAGTGCTCTCATACATGCTCTTTGGTTATTGGTACTCTTGACCTGGCCTTTCTTCAAAACAATGTTGATCTGATCGAGATATGTTCGCCGAGGTCGACCTCTACCGATTTGCCCATTCACACTCGCCTTATAAATTTGTTTCGTCAATCTTTCTTCATCCATCCTTTCTACGTGTCCAAACCGTCTAAGCATTCTTTGTGACCACATCTTCTTTTACACCACAGCGTTTTCTTATTGCACTATTCTTAACTTTATCCAACCGAGTCACTCCGGCTATACTTCTCAGACTACTCATCTCCGCAGCATTAATCCTATTTTCATGCTTCTTCTGCCAAACCCAACATTCACTACCATACATGTGTGTAGGAACCAACACACCTCTATGCACCGCCAGACGTGCCTTTTTTGACCCCACAGTTTGTCATGCTTTCTTCTCTTTCAAAAACCATTACTTTCGTTTTGCTCACATTTATTTTCATCCCTTTGATTTTCAGGGAATCATGCATAACATTAACCATCGCCTGCAACTCCTCTTCAGATAACGCTAATATGACTTGATCATCGGCGTAAAGAAGGCATGTGACGATCAAATCATTCATTTTTAATCCATACGCACTCTCTTTCAGATCTTTTAAACAATTGTCCATGTATAAGTTAAACAGCCATGGCGAAGCCACACATCCCTGTCTCACACCTTTGTCGATGTTAAACCAGTCCGTGCAAGCTCCGTTTATCCTGACACAAGCAGTGGAATCCTCGTAAAGTGATTTCAGTGCTCGTATTAAACTACCACTCACCCCATACATAGACAATGTAGACCACAATTCACTCCTCACCACTCTGTCATAGGCCTTTTCCAAGTCTATAAAAGCGCAATAGACCTTCTGACTTCTAGCCAAGAATTTTTCGACTATACCTCGTAAGGAAAAGACCTGATCCATACGGAGCATTATCTAATACAATAACAGATGGTTCATGTAACGATTGTAATAGTTTTTCTATTAAACTTTTTTCAAACATCTCTGTATCCCTATTGTCATGATAATCGGCTGATTTTTATTTTGACGAAAATAAAAGATCCGCTTTATCAACAAAACCACGCTTTCCACCTGCATGCGCAATAATGTGTCTTTTTCCTTCACCGTCAGTATGTTTAATAGATTTTATGTTATCGTCCTGTCAAATTCTTTTTGTTCCACCTTTAGTAAAAGTCCAAGTTTCTTTCAAATACATTTTTTTCTTTCGTATTTTTTAATATTGAATCTAAAGAGACATGTTCTTTTTTTTCACTTATTTTGTACACAATGTCGCAGATTTCAAATTTGTAAGCTTCGGGAAAAGTCAACAGACTTTGTATGTCGGCAGGGTTTATATACTGATGATACTGTGAGCTTAGCTGACACAGCAGATGATTTACAGTCGCTATTGAATGTTGGAAATGATGCAAGCAATGCGTTGGGTCTAAACATAAATGCCGCTAAGACCAAGTTTATGACAATTTCAAAAAACGTCCTGCCAAATTTCAGATTAACCATCAATGGTATTAACCACATAGAACAAGTACGAAAATTTAAATACCTAGGCTGCTACTTGAATGATAATTGGTACCCGGAGGTGGAGATTAGGTGCCGTATAGAACAAGCGAGAGCCGCATTTTCACGTCTACGGAAGTTTTTAGTTGACCACCGACTAGACATTAATTTGATACTCAAGATGACTAAATGTTATGTGTGGCCTGTTCTTCCATATGGCATGGAAGCGTGGACTCTTAAGGCTTCGTCAATTAACAAGCTCAAAGCATTTGAAATGTGGACCCTTCGTCGAATAATTAAAATATCATGGGTTGAGAGAGTCAAAAACGAAGAAGTCATTAGAAGAGCAAAACTAGAAGACAGAGAACTGTTCGAGACAATCAAAAAGAGGAAAATCGCATATTTTGGACACATAATGAGAGGAGACAGATATGAGTTTCCACGACTAATATTAGAAGTGAAAATCGAAGGAAAAAGAGTTATTGGTCGTAAGAAGTTATCTTGGTTGCGCAACATCCGACATTGGACGGGAATTAAAGAGTTTGGATCACTTCGAGACGCTGCAAATAACAGATATATATATATATATATATATATATATATATATATATATATATATATATATATATATATATATATATATATATATATATATATATATATAGAATATGGAGGACGCCTGCGTAGTAACGACTGCATGGCACTTTAAGAAGAAGAAAGGGTTTATATTTTTTAACTTTTTGTTCACTATTTCTTATCTTTCACACCTTTTAAGACTGAGGTAAATTTTGTTTCACCAATACCCATCGCGTCACACACACGCTTACGTATAGATAAAACTGCAGTAAAATAAGCGTGTACATTTAATATTAATGCATCTACATCTAAAACACGTCGCGGCATTTTCGCAGTCTATTAGGTATACATACACTACACTTTTCTAGTAATCTAATTGTTGTGGTATTGTTTTGGACTAGTAAACATAAAACACAAAAATGAATCACCAAGCCAAATTAGAGCTTAATATCTTGGTATATTAGTTAAATTTGTTTGGATTACTTATCTACCTCTCTTATTATGTACAATAAATAAAGTCATTAAGAGCAGATTTTGTTGCAAAATCACCCGTGCTCACAAATAAAAATATTTACTGTTAATTTTCAAACAAGAAGTCCCTCATAAAATAAAATTCGTTGCCTACGAAATTGGTTTAAAAATGTTTTTAAATGTAAAGTTGAATACTGGGTAACGAGTTTCTAACGATAATCCGAAACCATCGTATGTTCGTGAAATATGCTATATTAATAATGATTATACAGAGATCGGAATAGAAATCAAGATTGATAAATGTTGTGAAAAGTTTGTGCTAAACTTGTGTAAATGCAATATAAACTAGGTTTATAAAATAGTTGCTGAATAAGTTATCGTTGTTTATGATTAATAAGTTAGTTTCTAGTTTCTGAATCATACATGTTACGAGAGTAATATTGATCACTACCTCTGGAAAAGATTTTGCATAAACTGAAGTAAAAAATCAATAAATTGTTGATTTTCGTAAAAGCATTGTAAGTCTGATAAGTAATTTATGAAAAATATGAATGTTGGTAAACAAAACTGATAAAATGTATGTTTTAGGTTTTTAAAAATGGATAATTCCAAAAGATTTGCAGAAAAAATTTCGACGGATGATGACAAATCTTCGGATTCATCCGTTGAAACTTTGGCCAATGATTTCATTGAAGAGATTAGATTAGAAAGAGACGACTCGACATCTTCCGGTGAAAACTTCGTCATATCGCGTATGAAAAAGAAAGTTTTATATTTGACGGAAAATCAAGAAAATGAAAGTCCACGCCGATCCATAAATAAAGCTTCCAGACACTCCACTTTAAGGCCATTTTACGATAATACTCGTGAAAAATATCCTGATGCTTCGAGGTTGCTACGTTCCAAAGTTAATGAAGACGACGATTCTCATTATAATTACAATCCGGATGAAATTGAAAATCATGCTATTATAAAAACTATCATGGTAGGTAGCGATTTTCAGGCGCAGGTTCCAGAAGGTCTATGCCACTATGACGATGCCTTACCGTACGAAAATGACGATAAACTAATTTGGGAACCCTACATAGTTGACAATGAACTTGTCGAAGATTACTTGCGGAAAGCCGAATCCATCCAAAAACCTGCTCTTCCTCTTGGCAGCCATCTTCGAGATAATGAACAATATTTATTTTTGTTGCAACAATGTGGTCACAACATTGAGGAAGCTCTGAGAAGGTTGAAGATGAATATCGGTGTGCACAATGAAAATATAACGCCGTGGTCTGAGGAAGAATGCAAAAACTTTGAGGCTGGCGTTCGAGCATTTGGCAAGAATTTCTATTTAACTCAACAAAATAAAGTAAGAACAAGATCTGTCGGAGAATTGGTGCAGTTTTATTATCTGTGGAAGAAGTCGGAAAGGCATGACATTTTTGCGAATAAGGTAAATAGATTTTGTCAGCTAAAAATTACACTGGTCAACAGTGGTTTTGTTGCCCGTGATATAAAAATAATTTCTAGTAAATTTATGCCAACAGTTTATAAAACTACGGATGATTTAGGAATATTGGGTCTAGTTTTCTTTAAATCTTTATTTTTATATTACACTATAAACAAGCAGTAAGTATGAGAAAGAAAAAACAAGTATATTCTACCTTTTTTTATTAAAAAATTGTGAGGTCGGAGGACCCCCGTAAGGAACGAAGTATTCATTAAATAAATGAGTCGATAGAAATTATAAATTTAATAAAAACTTTCTGGGACTACATAATTTTTATCACGTTTAAAAGTCCTTCAAAAAGCCATTTTTAAAATATTAAAATCCAAATACATACATACATACATAAAGTCACGCCTTTTTCCCGTAGGGGTAGGCAGAGACCACTTCCTTTCACTTGCTACGGTTCTTACACACATCTTTTGCTTCCTCTACTTTCATCAGTGTTTTCATACATGCTCGTCGGTTTTTGGTTCTCTTGACCTGGCCTTTCCTCAAAACAATGTTGATCTGATCAAGATATGTTCTCTACCGACTTGTCCATTCACACTCACTTTACAAATTTGTTTCGTCAATCTTCCTTCATCCATCCTTTCTACGTGTCCAAACCATCTGAGCATTCCTTTATCAGTCTTTGTAACCACATCTTCTTTTACACCACAGCGTTCTCTTATCTCACTATTCTTTACTTTATCCAACCGAGTCACTCCGGCTATACTTCTCAGACAACTTATCTCCGCAGCATTAATCCTATTTTCATGCTTCTTTTGCCAAGCCCAACATTTACTACCATACATAATTGTAGGAACCAACACACCTCTATGCACAGCCAGACGTGCCTTTTTTGACACTTTCTGGCTATTCATAAAGCTATGCAGTGCCCCATTCATTTGTCTTCCTGCCAACACCCTTCGCTCAATGTCACTGTCATACTTTCCATCTCTCGTAAACTTTGAACCCAAGTACACAAGATCATTTACTTGTTTCACTCTTTCTCCCTGAATCGAAACTCCACAGTTTGTCATGCTTTCTTCTCTTTCAAAAACCATACTTTCGTTTTGCTTACATTTATTTTCATCCCTTTGATTTTCAGGGCACCATGCATAACATACAAATACAACACTGTAATAAGAAAAAAAATCCCTTTAACAGACGCGTGCCAGACCAACGATTAAAAAATGTAATCTTACTTTAACTATCCGTGAGTCACTTCGTAAACGATCATAATTACGGCGAAACAATTTATAATTTTTTCAAAACGATTCGTCAGTAGGTACTTATTTCATTAAAAATCATGTGAATTTCAATTCGCAAGCACCATATTTACCAGATATGGCTACGTGTATCTTTTTATTATTTTTTCGATTAAAATTACCCTTTCGTGGACATCATTTTAAGTAAGTAAAAGTCATACAAGAGTATACACTTGCCGCTTTGAAGGCTATACCGAAAACTGGGTACGAATACTGGAATAAGTGTATTCTAGTAAGTGGGAATAGCTTTGAAGGAGACACAATAAATTTTGATTAATAAAATATTTTTTATATGGGTCTTATTTAATTAATCTTATTCCTTTTTGTCCAGTAAAGTAATGCTTCCGGAAGAAAAATCGGGGGACAACCAATATAAAAGCATATTTTTGGTACCTATATTACATTTAATTTAAAAACCCTAAATTATCTATTTAGGTAAGATTGGAGAAAAAGAAGTACGCTCTTCATCCTGGCGTTACTGACTTTATGGATAGGTTCCTCGAAGATCAAGATGTGAGGGACAGCAGCTCATCTCCAAATACCCAAGTTGCTGATGAAAAAAAGGTTCCAGATAATCAAAATGCAAATTCAAAATATGAAATATAGTTTTTGCGTCAATTTCATAAATATTTATTTTATAAATACATTTTACCTAAGTACTATAAGTTTGTGTTCAAAACTATTATAAATGTTTATTAAATTATTTATGTATATAGTAAAGAATATATTGAATGAATTCTAATGTATTTATTTATGTAATGTTTACTTACAGTCTTGTTAATTTTAAAGTGTAAATAAATTAAAGCACAAATCTAAAGCAGGAGCCAAAGAATCAATAATTATAAATAACTACCTATTCTTATTTTATCTCCTACTTACAATTTTAAAAATGTAGATTTTTTTTATGAAAATAGTCGCAAAAAGGGTAGACCTATCGTGTGGGCCGCGGACGGCCCGCACTGCGACTATTAGAAGGGGAAGGGATTATAGAAAGGAAATGATTGTGGACACGCTTTTTAAAAAGTTGCAGGTCATAGTTCTCTGGAAAAACTAATTTTGGAAGCTTATTCCATTCCGTAGCAGCCCTGTAAAAAAAGGATACTTGATGAAGATTGGTCCTTGTAGTGTCAATCTTGAGAGTATATGGGTGAGACTGATCAGCGTGTCGAGTTCTTTGGCCGAATGTGGCCAATGGTGGTACAAGAGTTTTTATTTCTCTGGAGCATCTGCCATGGAAATATCTGTAGAGCAATGACTGGTCTGCAACTCTTCTTCTATGTTCTAGAGGGTGAAGGGTATCTGTGAGAGTTGAGCTGTTTATCAAGCGAATGGCTCTTTTCTGAATGGAATCTAGAAGAATGCCTTGGTGCTGAACCCCAAATGTGCGAGCAATACTCCAGTAGAGGTCGGATTTGAGCATTGTACGTCGTCAACAGTTGATCAGGAGTAAAAAACTTTCTGGCTTTCCACAGAAAACCTAGCCTCTGGCTTGCCGACTTTGCGATGTTAGCAACATGGTCATACCAAGACATATTACCAAAATCGAGATGGAGGGACTTGGTTCAAGGGTATTTCCGGACATTGTGATGGGATGATTTGAGTAATTCACTTTCTTGGAAAACGTGGCACTTTTTGTTTTTTGGGCGTTGAACTGAACAAGATTGTTGGTTCCCCACTCGACGATTGCTTTAAGATCTTTATTGATGAAATCAACCTGTTGGGGGATAGGATGGAACCCTGGGGGACCCCGGCATTAGTTTTAAACGCATCAGAAGAAATACCGTCAACTGCCACATTTAAGGAGCGATCTTGCATGAAGCTCAAGAGCCATTGGCGCAGTTTGGTTGGGAGACCGTAGGCAGATAATTTACTTAACAATGCCTGGTGCCAAACGCGGTCAAAGGCTTTAGATATATCCAAGGCTATTGCACGGGATTCACCAAACTTTTCAATAGTGTTTGTCCAGAGCTGAGTGACATAAGTCATCAAATCTCCAGTAGACCGAAGTTTTTGAAATCCATATTGTCTGTCATGGATTATCTCAAATTTCTCCAGATATTTGATAAGTTCTGTGTTTTTTCCGTAATTTTGGATATGACTGAGAGCAATGCAATTTAATTCTCAATATTTTTTTTTATAAGAAACATAAAACATTGATTTTGTTGGGATGAACCAAGACAATGCCGGAAGAATTTTGGAACAATAAATTTTTGAACAAAAATATCCAAAAACCGAGAGTTGCGCCATCTATTCGAAAAAAAGGGAACAATTTTTCTGTTTAGACACGTACAGAATCCTAAAAGTTAAATTATTTTGCCAAACATATTCAAAATTTTTTTGGTTAACCAAAATAATTTAGTTACAAAAAAATTATATTACTTATTTTATAAAGGTTTTATTCTAATGAATAAAATACAGTTATCGATTAAAGTATTAATATTTACCTGGTCTAACAGATGGCACTTATTAATACTGGGATCAATAATGGAGTACGCACTTCTCTAGTAGTTTGAAAAGAATTCTATACAACTAATTTTAAGTGGTGATGCAGGTAGAGTTCTTCAATAGATCACACTTTAGAATTTACAGTTTCCGAAAACCATCAAGACTTTTTTTATCGCCATTTTTAGTACCGATGAATATTATAAAATATATAACCCATTAAGCGCCAATGGTGTAAAAACGCACCATTTTCTAAAATATTTTTTATAATGAACATGGTATATATTTTTTTAAATTTGTTATTTTTTGCCCCAATACAAGAGATTATTGTAACTCAATTTAATTTCATTTTGTCTAAAAACTTGTTTGTTTATAAAAATCTTTACGAAATATCATAAATTGACTATCCTTCCATACGGCTTTACATTTGAAGTGTTATTTTTATTGGTAAGCATATTTTGTGGCAAAAAAAGTTGAAAAGGTATTGTTCATAGTCTAATTATTATCACTGAATAAAATTACAAATACAAAAACAATTGTATCGTCAAAAATCGTGTTTGAAAATAAAGGTTCGAAAACGAACCGTTGGCGAAAATCAACTTCGTTGACGTGCAACTGGCACCATACGAAAAAACCGTTTTGAAAAGTGTCTCCTCGAATCTAGTAAAATCTTTTCTAAAAAAGATAGAGGATCATCATATAATTTTGTTTTTGAAACAAAGGCTGAAGTACCTGTAATTAGGTAAAATGACAACTCAGTCGTAAGAGTAATTTCAAAAAACTGTCCTGTTAACCCCGTAGGCTCTGCAAAGAGATTAGACCGCAAGCAGCGTAAAGAAGTAAAAATACCTCCGCCATAAGTTATCCAAGAATATAATAAATTCGTGGGTGGCGGTGACTTACATGACAATGCCATAGCTAATTACAGAATTGGTGTACGGGGAAAGATGTGAACCAAGATCTATTCCTCTGTTTTTTGGATTACAATAAAGTATTTGATTATGTAAGACATGACATCCTAATGAAAATACTAAGTTAGAAGCATATAGACTTCAACGACATGCGAATAATTAGCAATTTATATTACAATCAAAGAGCTGTTTTTAGAGAGAGCGAGGAGATGTCAAACGAAATTAAGATTGAAAGAGGAGTAAGACAGGGATGTGTTCTCTCTTCTTTACTCTTTAATCTCTATTTGGAGAAAATCATGCAAAAGGCTATATGTGAAGAAACAGCAGAGATGTTGAGATGTTGCACTTTAAATTAATTAAGACTTCCTTTGCAAAACAGTGTTGGCCTTCGAGTAGCCCAGACCTCATCATAATTGAGACACTATAGCATAAAATGAAACAGTGCCTTAGAAATAATCCCCAACGCACTATTCCGGATCTACGTATGAAACTTCAAGAAATTTGGGACTCATTTTTTGCTGAAGAATGACAAAACCTTGCGGCAATAATCCATTGCGTATAAAAGCCGTAATCAAAGCTCGAGGGGATACATACATACATGCATATAGTCACGCCTTTTTCCCGTAGGGGTAGGCAGAGACCACTTCCTTTCACTTGCTACGGTTACACACATCTTTTGCTTCCTCTACTTTCATCAGTGCTCTCATACATGCTCGTCGGTTGTTAGTAATCTTGACCTGGCCTTTCTTCAAAACAATGTTGATCTGATCAAGATATGTTCAAGGGGATGTTACGCCATATTAAAATAACTTTAATTTTTTGTTAAAAAACAACTAAAATGTTGTTATCATTCAATTTTTACAGTTTTTTACCTTGTTGTAATTTAAAAATGTGACAATTTTTTTGTATTTAGTTACTCGTTCTTATAAAATAATTAAATGTTTAAAATGTACTAAACATAAAAATTTAAAAAGATAATAATAGTATCAACTGCGTCAAGGCTAATGTTATTATTTCTAACCAGTGTGAGAATATTATTCTATTACAAGAAAGAGAATGTAAATACATTTAAATTGCATGGGGGCAGAGGTGTTGCAGAATATTTCTTCAATCTCAAGAGAGAGAATTCCAGCATTCTGTAATCAAATTTCATTTCAGAATTAGCAAATTCTGTGATGATCGTGGAGAAAATATTTTATATATTTGTTTGATTTTAATATCGTCCGAACATATAGTGGTTAGGGCTCGTATTATCCATTTAAAAGGCTCTTTGCATTTTATTCATAACTCGAGTGATCTTAAAACGAATGAGAGATCTTCATATTAATATAAGTACAAGAAGTTCTTATCTGTTGAGAAAATAGTGTTACAGGAAATAAAAAATGTTTTATCTTTGATAAAGTAAAAACATTTTTTATTAAAACTGTAATAAACCATCGATAAAAACCATTAGCAAAATTAAAATTACATTCCGAAGGAAATATCAGAACTCGGTCTGATTGAATTGATGAGAAATATACATAGTGCAAATCATAGAACGACGTTGAATATTGGATATAAGGTGTCTGACATTGATGTATTACCCTCGCAGGGCGCTGTTCCGGGAGTGAGTCATCCATTCTTGAATGCCCGTCTCTTTCTTGATGCCGGCGTCGGTGACGGCATCGCCGTATGCATACACGCCTCCACCAAGTTCTGCATCTCTTGCTTTTAAGCTTCAAATCAGCTGATCCGTTATTGCTTTCTAAAATCGTTGTAGACATTTAAGTGTGGAATATTTAGATCGGATATAGAATGGCCAGAAAGAACTTTGAAGGGTGCGTTTTTGAATTTCATTTTAAGGAATCTATAAATGTTAACTACTAAACAATAATAAAAAAAACAGATATTGCAGCAAACAATTTAGAAATTCGACAAACTCCGATGTTTTATGAACTCTGATCTCTATAATATTTAATGTATTACAAATGTAACTTGCTTATTAAAAAGTTATGAGTACCTACTTTTTAAAAATATACAGGGTGTTAGTAAATAATTGCGACAAACTTCATAAATGTATGTCCGCAAATGCTTCGTTTTCAGAGATACGGGGTGTTAATGTTTTGGATAGGTAGGGGAGGTACGTAACATCGGCCTGCTCGATCGCCGGATTTAAATCCTGTAGATTTTCGCATTTGGAGTTTTCTTAAGTCATTAGTTTATTCCACTCCCGTCGAAAATGTTGAAGACCCGAGGAATCGAATTATAGCAGGCTGTGAGACAAGAAATACACCAGGAATATTTGCGCGAATACAACAATCAATGAGGGGAAGAGATGAATCTTGTGTCACGTCTAAATGAGGTCATTTTGAACATTTGTTGTAGCTTTGCGCCTATTTAAAATTGTATTAGTGTTTTCTTCTGTCATTGTTCTGGCTTAATGTTAATGTATTAGATAGTTCTTGATAACGTATTAAAGAAATGAAAAATACGCGTTAAGATGTTTTATTTTTTTGCACAAAAACGGAGCCCTATATGAAAAAAAGGCAGGAAAAATGTTTTGCTACAAATTTGATTTAAATATGATTTTGAATGTAAAATATCTTATACCATTTTTTTCTTTAAAAAAATTGGGATCATTACCCGTATGCGCGCCAATGATGAACATAAAATTCTTAATTGCATGTCAAATAATGCGCAATAAGTAACTCTTAAAACCCACCAAATTTCATTTGCATATCTCTATCGGTTTAACACCCCGTATCTCTAAAACGAAGTATTTGCGGACGGACATACGTTTATATAGATAACTGTCATTTTTTTTTCAAGCACAATCACCCTCTGAAGTTTGTTGCACTTATTTACCCTGTATAACCCTGACAAATGTTACATTCACAACAAAATAAATTTTTGCTTAATCATGTTTGGTTCGTCAGTAAAAGACCTCTAACGCTAAAATATTATGAAAATTAAAAGATCTCAAGTACATGAACGTATTACTTTCTTTGGAATGAAAAAGATTTGATATTCTATAACGCCATACAATATTTAAGATTTTTTTTTACTAACGAGTTATAAAATAAATATTTGTTATTGTTTTTAGCGTTAACATCTCTATTTGTATTTGTTAATTTTATCACCTTGTCCAAAATTTAAACAATAAAAAAAAACATAAAAGAAGAATAATTGGATTCTAAGTTATAAGGTATGCATCATAAGCATCATGAGTGGCAAATGAATATTTCGAGTAAGTTATACACTGCATTTTTTCTACGGCTATTAACTAAAATAGCTAAATCATTTTACAACGGAAATTTGATCATTAATTTTAATTATATTGAACATTTTCATTTACAAATAACAAATTAGTACCATATTGAATACCGAATCTGATTTCATTTTTTGAAAATTTACTTCTTCACAATATTTATTCTGAAGTTTACGCGGTGACCTTTTCCTTTTGCCAATTTGTAGGCTTTTTTATATTTCTCTTTCGATACTCGGAATCAAATTTATACATGCCTAATTCGCGGTTGCAATTATGTCAAGATGAAATGATTCGTCACTTTCACTGCTCACCATAACTTTAAACTTTGACAAAGTTGGTTAAAACTAAATTGACTGATCTGTTTTCAGTTATCATTGCTTTCCGAAAAAGACGTGATTCAATGACCAACAATATCACAATGACTTCAGTGTGTTACAAGATAAGGAAATGAAACTAAAAACATACATTATACTTCATTATTCAATAAAAGAAAATTAAAAAAAAATTAGTTTTTGTTTTAGTTAAATTGTGTTTGCATAAATTCGTATACAATTTATCTTTAGGTATATCATCAGTCCGTCAAATGTTTGAAGCCTTTTTAAATGAATTTGAAAATGGTTTTTTGTATAATTTATACAATTATTTTGATGGTAAAAGCGAGTTGCTTAAATGATACACCTGGCTTTAAAGGAGTTAAAGAAACAACAGTCGTTTATGTTAAGTTTAAGAAGAAGAAATAAGCAAGAAAACAACTTAAAGCTATACTTGTATATTTTGAATTAAAATGCTAGAGTACCAATACGTTACTATAACTGTACAATATAATGTAGTACATAAACCAAATATTTACATTGAATAACAATCTAGGCTACAATACTTTTCACAAAATTATACAATAAAATGTCTATACAGCGTCAATTCATCATCTGGAATATTCGTTTTATTACTAAAAACGTAAAAACGTCTAATTGGGAAACTTAAAGAGACACATCATATTTTTGTTTTGAGAATAGCTATTTGTTTAACTAGGAAGGAAAGTGTTACTTTTCCTCCCGCATGCGAGGGAAAATAAAGGAAAAGACACTTTACTACATTGTAAAACATTTGATTTTTTCTAACACCTCCAGCATAAAACCACCAATTAATAACAAAGATAATAGTGTTTCAAATATATTGGGTGATCTTATATTTTTTAATAAATACAATACAAAGGGAAATTATTGTTTCCAACAATACCATTGGCAATGCCAACATCCTTAACATCATCAAAAACTACCTATGCAATTTTGAGACCAGCGAAAACGGATCATCGCCGTTTCTTTTTAAGTTATAGAAAAACAAAATGCTTAGTACAGGTTGTAGGAAAACATACCATGTCGAAAATACCATTCAACGTAGCCAAATATTTAAAGTTGTATAATCCAGAACAATAAGAACATGTGCGTCTCTCTAAGTAAATGCGGGACATGCCGCAGAGTCTTTGACAAGACACGGGGTCTGAAACAAAAAATGATCTACTGGTTATACCAAACGATCATTAAACTAATGGTCACCTATGCTTCATTGATAAGGTGGCCAAAAATGCAATAAATTTTGGCACAAGTCAAGCTGCAGAAAGTGCATTGTCTGCGTGCATTGAAAGAAACACCCGAAGGGCAAAAATCTATATTTTATCACTAAAAGCTCTGAAGTCATACACTTGTGAGTCTAAGCTGACTTGGGACTGTAAACAGTCACTTAGACAACTGGCAGCGAACAATCGGGTTACTCTGATGTGGGTTTCAGGTCACAATGGAGTTAAAGGCAACAAAAAAGCAGATTGCCCTACCAAAGAGGGGGCAAATACACAATTTTTCGGCCCAGAACCCTTCTGTGGACTTACTAAAGCTCACTTGAAAGAAGAGGTTCGACGCTGGGAAACAGATGAAATGAAATCTCACAGCACGCTTCCCATGCGATTAAAAACTGTTCTACTTTTCTCAATTCGGATCTTAATTTCCTTTATTTGTTCCCATTTGTTGTTAAGAAATGTGCTCAGGTAGGTTATCGATGGAACCGTTTGCGTAAAACTGGCTATCAATATCTTGTTTGCTTATTATCATATTCTTTGTTTTATTTGTGTTTAGGCGCATATTGTTGGTTTCGCAAACTTCTGTTAAACTGTCTATTATCCTCTGGAAAATCTCAACTGTGTCTGCAATTAGGACTGTGTCGTCAGCGTACCTTAAAATAAGTACGCACAAGTTGGGTCGAAAAAATTGGCAGACAGGAAATAGCTAACAAAAAATGAAATTGATGAAGGTATTTGTCCCGTTGCGTTGTTAAAATTACTGTTATAAAAAATAAATGAAAACATAACATCCAAACAAATTTTTTTAACTTCAAATCCCTTTTGGAAATATGGAAATTCTAAAGGTTGGTACAAAAATATTCCACTGGGTATTAATACGATTTCTACTTGGACCGAACATTCTGCAACTAAAATTGGACGCGACATCACAAATAATAAAATTACCGATTATTTAAACCGCGCTAGTACAGTTTTTCAGTTGGCCAAAGCAGGAGTAAGTAACCAACAACTTATTAATATAACGGAACACTTATCATCATCTTCTATTAAACCTCACCTCAAAATCGACCCTGAACATCACGAAAATTTTATTAGTTCCTTACGAGCTTCGAATGAGAAAGATCAAAATAAACATTCCACATGTATGAATACCATAGAAGAAAATTTTGAAATCAGTACACCAAACCAAACAACTTATAACAATTGTGTATTTAATAACTGTTCATTCAAATAATTTAATTGTATCAATGAAGATAATTATCGTTGTTGTTCATTTATATATTCAGTCGTTAATTTATCTTGCCAAAAAACACTCGAGCTTTTCTCAAAAGGATAAATATCTTTTTAACTTAAAATTTTTTCATCAGTAATTTTGCTTGAAACACTGAAAAATAGGCTCTTGTGTTTTTACTGTTGAAAAAAATGTTAACTAATTATTTTTATAAAATTTTTTTTAAGAAATTATTAATATATATACCTAACTTTAAATAATTTTCAAGTATCTAATGATTTTTGACGCTAACACCTAAAAGAACCTTAACTAGGATGTAAGAATTCATTGTTGTATGACAGGAAAAAGGTGAGAAAAAAGCTCATCTTAAAGTGAGTAACGACATTTGAGTAAAAATGGCCGATCAAAATACGTTTCTGAAACTATAGGATTACATAATGGTATAGTTTTATGTAGTACCAAAACAACTACAATAAAAGATTTGCTACTGTTGTTATTCCTATACCTACATAAAAATAAGTTTCTTTAGGCATGGATGATAGCTTTCTTTTTTAAAAATCTTAAATTGTATCTGACTTAGCATATTAACTGGAATGAAAATAATACAAGCAGAGTACCTAATATATAATCGGCAACAGCTTACTGATTATGTAAATCTGGGTTTCACCAACAATTATTATGCTTTTATTTTTATTTCGATATTATCATTATCTAGAGCATTTTACATAAAATTTAGGAAACTAAAGACATTATAACCATAATAGCATCATAGGAAACAAACACGGGAAATAATACACCAAAGGACCATGCCACAAAAGGACGGCAGAACTGATAGCAATGATCAGGAATCAGCTAAGAATCACTATGGGGCTCTTGATCAGTCGTACACCAGTGAAGGAGCACCTCAACAAAATGGGACTGTATAATGGAGACCTGATCTACAGACTGTGTGGCAACGATCCGGAAACAGTAAAACACATACTGTGCTGCTGCGAGGCACTGGCCCGCAAAAGACAGGCAATTTTTGGGCAGCCATCCGGCGACTCAAAACTATATCGTTCCCACCCAGTACAGAACTTGTACAAACTTGTACAAGGTACGAAAGTTTGGTACAATGATATAAAACCACATAGGCAAGATACAATGGGCCCACTGGCCCAAGTGTCACTGGAAGCAATAGACAGACGGACCCACATGAGGGTGGAGTTTTTAGTGAGTAGACCTAAAATAGTTAGTGGATTCTCACAGTACACCTTGAGCTTTCAGGCTCATAATTTCTCCATAAAGGATTTTCTTCAACTCTTAAAAAAAATATATATATAAAACCATAATAGGAGGAACTCTGAGTTCTGGAAAAAATACTACATATATATATATATTTTTGATTTTTCATTCCAAGTATTTTTTTTTAAATCCCAAAAATAGACTTCCGTTCGAACGCGACGAAACAATACCAAGAACTTACGTAACAAATGCTTTGGCCAAGCACTGAGAGCGATAGATGCGAAAGCTACCGAAGCTAGGAAAACATCTCTGCCGTCTGTATCTATTGATCGGTAGATGACACACAATTGAATATCATAAAATGAATATAAAAAGTCTGTTTGATGATTGGTTGTTAATTCTCCCTTAATACAGAGTGAACCAAAAGTCTGGAAACGGACAATTATCTCGTAAATTGCTAGTCCGAATTGTACAAAATTTGGGATGAGCCTATTTTGAGATACGGAGATTCCAGATTTTATATTTGTAATGTTGTCAGATTTGCCGTTTCTCTGATATTATTAGTCACTTTGGTTTTTTAAATACATCACCCTGTATATTCAGTCATTATTGAAATCTCCTCCTCAATGCGAGTTTAGCCATATGTAACATTTATGATTTAATGTACTCTTAAAAGTTTAGTCAAGGTCTAAACAATTATGGAGAAATGTGGTAGACGCATTCTACCATCGATTAGGGTACTGTCAAATTACTAATGGAGCACATTTTGAACACTAGATTAAGTAATTATTATGTTAAAAATGTTATCTTTCAATTGTTACGTTTAAATGTAGTTTGTATCAAAAAAAATATTAAGACAATAGACGTTGCCACACTTCTGTTTTATTTATTTAAGACTATCTAGACTACATAGAATTATAACTGTTACATATGGCTGAACTCGTATTAAAAGGAAGATTCCAATAATGACTTAATATACAGACCAATGTATTTTAAAAACAAAAGTGACTAATAATATCAGAGAAACGGCTAATCTGACAATATTGTAAATGTCAAATTTGGAATCTCCGTATCTCAAAATAGGCTTATCCTAAATTTTATATAATTCGGAATAGCAATTCACGAGATAATTGTCCGTTTTCAGACTTTTGGTTCAGTCTGTATATACATGATTTGTATTAGAGAGTAACCTAATGTTATGTTACTGCGTATTTTCATACGACGAGATAAATTCAAATCGATCTGAGACACGTTTAAGATTTTCAGTGGGGAATGATTGGCAACGTAGCTTACTTAATATGGGCGGATAGTTGTCATGTATACGAATTAAATAAGAAACATAAACAATAATATTCGAAACTTGAATTCACAGCTAAACAAAAACAACAAACCCTCAACAAACTGAAACTCAACGAAGAACGAACGTAAGCGATGTCAAAATTGCCAAATAGGTGAGAAAAGTTCGAAGCAATCTGAAGGTTAAAGTGGTTACAGCGTTTTTAAAAATTCTACAAAAATTTCTCAACTTTATACGCAGATATTAAATCTCAGTTATTAACAAATTAATGTTATTTGAAATGAATTGAATGTGTGGAACTTACAATATGAACTCGTAATTTCAAAATTTATAACAATTTTAAGTTTTGTAATCAAAAACTGATATTTATTTGGTATAACGGTGAAATATTAAGAACGTCAACAATAAAATGCGCAATTAATAGCACTAGTGACGTCAGTATCGAGTCTCCAAGCAGCATGTTTGAATGTTCCCTGAAATTTTATGATTTTTAAATGGTGCTTGTCGAAATATTACAGAATAATTTGTAATAAAAATTATGCAGTCATGTCATTTAGTGGTTATATTTTTTAGTTATTTGCAAATTTAAACTGGATTTACTCGTTTGCGATATTGCCTATTACAGACTAGTTTCCAATTCCCACGCCCATACATTCTACATGATCGACAATTAATTTACATAAATCTCCTGCGAAAAGCGCTGTTGCCAGTACTATCGTGTTGTTGTTATATCTTGAGAAATATCATGTCACATGCCAGACACAAAATATTAAAATCTGTATGTATCTAGCTGGTGAAGTTGGTGGAAGTTGGAAAAAATATTATAAGTTTGTTATAATTTTAGCTTCGTACAATAACAGGGGGGAAGTTTTTTGACTATAGATAAAAATTTATACAAGCACCAGTCTGCCAAAGTCAGAATTAACGGTCACCTGACGGAAGATGTTGAAGTGAAGAAAGGTGTGAGACAGGGATGTATATTGTCTACACTCCTTTTTAATTTGTACTCTAAAGAGTTATTTGGGCAGGCCCTAGGAGACACGGATTTGGGAGTTGTGATAAATGGACAAATTTTCAACAACATAAGATACGCGAATGACACTGTAATACTCGCGCAGTCCATCGATGACTTATTAAAAGTGTAACTGAAGCTTGCAAAGTATTTGGTTTGAAAATAAACACGGCAAAAACCAAATACATGCTAATAAGCAAAGGAATTCATAATCAAGTTGCTAGGGTCTATGTCAACGGAACACAATTAGACAGAGTCTCAAGTGCGAGCTACCTTGGTTACAGGATAAACAAGGACTGGGATCCATCAGTTGAAATCAAAATGTGTATTGAGTGTGCCCGGACAACATTTATTCGCATGAAAAAACTTTTTACCAGTCACGATCTATCGATTGCCCTGCGAATGAGGATGATTAGAGCATATGTCTTTCCAGTTCTTTTGTACGGAGTCGAGTGCTGGACACTAACAGAAGCCACGCTCAAACGTTTACAAGCTTTTAAAATGCGGTTGTACAGGAGAATGCCAAGAGTAAGTTGGGTGAAAAAAATCACAAACGAAGAGGTGCTTGGAAGAATGCATAAAGATACAGAAGTGGTCAATATTTTAAAACAACGAAAACTTAAATATTTCGGACATATCATGAGACACCCAAAAAAGTATGACATTCTACATCTTATAATACAGGGTAAGATTAATAGTAAGAGACGCCCCGGCAGACGAAAAACTTCTTGGCTCAAAAATACCAGACGGTGGTTTGGTCTCACCACTATACAACTTTTCCGAGCGGCTCCCAACAAAATAATGATTGCAAACATGATAGCTAGAATGATCGCCAACGATCGTTAAACGGTCATGGCACCTAGAAGAAGGAGATAAAAATTTCAATTTTTAAACAGTTCTTCAAATTAATACATTTTAACTGTCCTTAAATTTGAAGTAAAATTAGTATCTTTGTTCCAACGCAGTGGCAGAGTTGAACATTTCACATATCTATCCATAGATTTAATTATGTAATCTACACATTTCTTCCTAGATCTATGAGACTCGCTAATTTACTGAAAGACCTTTCACTTTTTGATGTCTCAATTAGTAAATTTAATAGTAATTTTTGCATATCCTGTTTTAAAAAATATGTATATTCATTTTAGTGTTCATGTCTGAATTTGTGTACATTGTATATTTTTTTTGTTTGTTTTTAATATAATTTAAAAGAGCTTGCCCGTGAATAAATAAATAAACTATACAACAAATTTTGTTTGAAACGTTCCGACTGTTGTTTACATAATAATAATTTCTGATGTTTTTTTTTTAATAAATTTGGCAAGCAATTTTGTTAGCAGGGGATATTTTTTCATAAATGGACATAATTATTATAAACTAATAATTCTTTTCACATCAAAAAGATGTACTGTTTACAAAATTAAAATACACAAACAATTTTAATATAAAATTTCATAGTGTTTTTGAAGAGTTATTGTGTATAACATTTATGTTACCATTTTTATTTCATTTTTTATTGCTTGAAAATTTTAAAATTTTTTTTAAAAATTACACTGTCTTTGCAGCAAATATTCCAGATTCGCATTGGCCGGCATATGTATACATATTGTGTGCAATATATACCTACCTTACTATTTTGTACAATTTCAGAAACAATAATGAAATGATTGCATTGGCTATCCTTCTCAATTTTGTAAATTGAGAAAAATAAAATTTTAAAGTTTTTGAGATTGTCTCTTCAATTTTTCGTATTGCGTTTTGTCTGAACAAATTAATAGAAAACGTATCACGGTAGCTAGTAAAACATAATATTAAATTATGTACTAAAAATAAACAATGAAACTATATAGGTGAAATTAATTACTTTTGGTTTATAACGTTTTAGTTGCCACCAAGATACACATAATTATTCTTAAAATTGTGTTTTGATTTGAACGAATAAACAAATATTTCTGTCATGTGTTTCTATTTTCCTCTATTCACTAAAAGTGATAAAAAAAACATGCGTTATTATAGATGAGCCATGTTTATTAAAATTTATGGATTTTTTTAAATAACAAAAAATTTAGAAAAGGACCACTTACGGCTAAATTAATACGAGTAGGGTGAAACGTCACCAAAACACGACAGTTGCCGAATAACCCTGCTTAAAGAGAAACAAAGTACAAGGATAGTTTACGAATTGTTGACAATTAGCAACAGTGCATCAGTTCGTATATGTTAAATATTAATTTTTTTCCATTGAGGTGTGCGTGATTTTATGACAAAATTGTGATCAAAGGTGCGATAAAGTACCTCTGTAAAAAAGCAAGAAATTTATAAGTAGAAGTATTAGGTGACTCTGCCCTTTCGTACCAGGTAATTAAGAACTGGTCATGATATTTCAAACTGGAAAGAGAGTTCTGTCAACATGCACCAGGTGCAGGAGCCCCCAAAACTTCAAACGAAGTATTTTAACTGACCTCTTCTTTAAGTACTAAAACAGTTTTAAACGATAACCAAATGACATTGATTTAACCCTAAATGATGAATAATTTGTAAATTTTTTTTAATGAAAATAGTCGCAAAAAGGGTAGACCTATCGTGTGGGCCGCGGACGGGAAAGGGATTATAGAAAGGAAAAGATTGTGGACCCGCTTTTTAAAAAGTTGCAGGTCATAGTTCTCTGGAAAAACTGATTTTGGAAGCTTGTTCCATTCCGTAGCAGCCCTGTAAAAAAAGGATTCTTGATGGCCCTTGTAGTGTCAATCTTGAGAGTAAATGGATGAGACTGATCAGCTTGCCGAGTTCTTCGGCCAAATGTGGCCAATGGTGGTACAAGCGTTTTTATTTCTCTGGAGCATCTGCCATGGAAGTATCTGTAGAGTAATGAATGGTCTGCAACTCTTCTTCTATGTTCTAGAGGGTGAAGGGTATCTGTGAGAGAGAATGCCTTAGTGCTGAACCCCAAATGTGCGAGCAATACTACAGTAGAGGTCGGATTTGAGCCTTGTACGTCGTCAACAGTTGATCAGGAGTAAAAAACTTTCTAGTTATGACAGAAAACCTAGCCTCTGGCTTGCTAACTTTGCGATGTTAGCAACATGGTCATGCCAAGACATATTATTGGACACCGTGACTTCCAAAATCAAGATGGAGGGACTTGAGGGACTTCCAAAATCAAGATGGAGTGACTTGATTCAAGGGTTTTTCCGGACATTGTGATGGAATGATTTGAGGAATTCACTTTCTTGGAAAATAGGCGCTTTGTGTTTTCTGGGCGTTGAATTGAACAAGATTGTTGGTTTCCCACTCGACGATTGCTTTAAGATCTCTTTTGATGGAGTTAACCTGTTCCTGCCTGAGTCTATTTGTATCATTCACCGAAAGTGATCGATAGGATGTGAAAGTTGAGACAAGTGTGCTATCGTCTGCGAAACTGTAAATGGGGTTCGTGGTGGTTTTCAAGAGGTCGTTAATACATAAAAGAAATAAGGTG
Organism: Agelastica alni; assembly: GCA_950111635.1. NCBI lineage: Eukaryota > Metazoa > Arthropoda > Insecta > Coleoptera > Chrysomelidae > Agelastica > Agelastica alni. Next base: position 47,165,136 of record OX467712.1, on the reverse strand, counting down.
GGGGACAGGATGGAGCCCTGGGAGACCCCGGAATTGGTTTTAAACGCATCAGAAGAAATACTGTCAACTGCCACATGTAAGGAGCGATCTTGCATGAAGCTCAAGAGCCATTAGCGCAGTATGGTTGGGAGACCGTAGGCAGATATGACATTGTATGTCAATCTAAGGCGTAGTTTTATGAATAAAATTTAAATATACGTACGCAATACCTACAGCATTTTCAAATTTATTTGTTAGTTTTTTCTTGAAATCATAAGAGTTCTTTCAGTTTTACAATATAACAGAGAAAAAATATTAAAAAAAAATATACACTCATATTAAAACATTTATTTATCAATTTTCAGAAAATAAAAATAAGTAAAGCTTCATTTTTTTTAAATGTCAATAAAATATTTTGTAGCCACATATTATTTTGCGTTTTAATTATTATTTTTAGCTCTTGTACAATAGTATTATTTTTGTTCTGTGTAATTGCAAATATTAAGCATTATATTTATTGCAATTTTTAATTATAAATAATCAATTAATAAGCTTTACCGATTTAACAGTATCAGCAACATAAATCATTTAATAAGAAATTCTTTTATATCAAAACACAATGTTTAAAAAAAATTACTTGGATAAAATTTAACGAAAAATTTCAATATAAATCAATAAACGTTAACAATATTTAAAAACATTAACAGCTAACTATACATTACGTAATTGCACTGAATCAGATTTGATAATATTCTGGGGCATAATCGTTCGCTAGGTTACTTAAAAAATTAAAATCTGAAGAACTGTTACTACTTTCACCAGGTACTGGAACTTGCGTCTGAGATTCCCCTGGGTAAAATTGATGAAAATTATTATAATTTTCATTATTTTCTGTTGGAACACTCGTAGGTGGTGTCATGATGGTTGCTGCACCGTTGTTTGCGGTAGGAAATACCTCCGCACCCATGCTATAACTAGAATCACTACCACTACCTGTAACCGGAGGCATGTGGTTCGCAGGATAACTATTTTCGTAGTAACCTACTTTTCCCTGATATTCGGCTGAATTCTGGACCTTTGGAATAACTCCTTCGGCGGGATAATAATTTCCTGAATGTTCGTGATTTAACTGTACAGAATTTTGCATGTGAACAGATTCGTTGCCATCGTTGTTATATCCATAACCGTAGTGATTGTATCCAGAATGATCCGCGTATCCTTGATTGTAGTTATTTTGACTCATCGTATACTTATCGACACCAGTTTGATTGTTGTAGTAATATTGTTGCTGGTTTGAATATCCGGAGTAAGTCTGTCTTCTGTTAAATTTAGCATGTCCCATGTTTCCGGTATGAGCTTGATTTCGGTGATAGGTGTGTGTTTCATCCATTCCAGCGTGTTCAGGATTGTACATATTAGCTGAATACATTTGAGACATCTGATAATGCTTAGTTCTACCGTCTGTTCGGTAATCGGGTTGAGTGTTATTCATGTTGTACTGGTTTGGAAAATGAGTTGCTGGTACACCTCGCGAGGCAAAAGGCGGAATGGCATTTGGAATATTTTGGATTGTAACTGTTGCAGACGCTATTGCTGTTGCTGTTGTCGGAGACGAACGTGGTGCTTGTTGGTATACCATATTTGTTGGTAAACCTAAAAAAATTTAAAAGTATTTTATTGCTACAATTAATTTTTTTAACATCAGCTGATTATTTTAATATTTGTTGAAGGTGGTCATTTAAATTTTGCGTAAATGAGGCATTAGAACCATCCAAAAAAGGCTTATTTTTGGTTCTTTAGACATGTACAAAATCACTTTCCTTTAGACACCAACGATTTCCATTTATTCATATCTTATAAACGAATAACTATTGGTTAAGTATTCCTTGTTTTATAACTACCAAATAGCTAATTTACATACTTTATATGTTTATTGATCTTTCTCTAATTAATACTCTTGACTTTAGATATTTCTTGTTCTTATGTTAATAGAAAAAGATACAACCAACAACTAACTTTGTTATAACCAACTAATCTAGTACATTTTTTGAATTTTAGTCTTCGAGATATTTGATTAAAAATTGCTTTTCGTAATAAGATGATACACAAACATAGCTGCGTTCTTTGAAAAAGGGTTTGAATTTACTATCAACAATATTTCTAACAACGCTCAAATATCTACTAGTCTACTTAGTACCAGTCCAATGCACCTATAAAAAAATGCTTTAGGTGTTTTCCATGCTATTCTAAAAAAACATTCTATCCCTTGATTTACAAATGTCGTCTCAAACCTTCCGGGATTCAAATACTTATTGTATTTGTGTATTTAAATGCTTAACATCACAAAACTTGGCGGATAAACCTTATTTTTTGGTAAACCCCAGACTGCAAAATCCATAGGTGTGATATCTAGGGATGGTGAAAGGCATTCAATGGTACCGCTTCTTTTAATCCATTTTTTATCAAAGTTTTCATTTAGAAAGTCTCTCACAATAACTTCATGATGCGGGGGAGCTTTATTTTGTTGCCATCCATATTAGCTTTTTTATAACTGGCTTCGGATGTTCATAAAGTGGACTACTTTTTAGTCTTATTCCATTGATTATTTTTTTACGTTTCTCGAAACCAATAGAAATTTTTAATTTCAGTAAAGTAAATCATATAAGTTCTAGCCAATCAAAACATTATTTCAGCGATAATTATTCATGTACATTGTTTTTATTGAATGACAACAACATGACAAAGTATTTTCTTGATCTGACGCGTCTGTCATAAATTTTCAAGAAATTCGTAAAATGAATCCCAAACGTTTTAGTAATTAATCAGTCAATGAAATAACTAATATTATAATCATTAAAAATGCATGTAAGCAAACCATCTGAGAGAGAGTGGGAAAGTATCATTAACTTTTAACACATCAGAACAATGTTGAAAAATCCCTCACCCAATGGCACAACATTAATAACCATTGTATTTATATGTTCCAAACTTCAATGCATCCTAATTTAAATAACTCATTCAGTTTATATCAAGTCGAATGATATAAATTTGTTAAAATAAAAATATAAAATTTAAAAAGTGATTTTTATCTTAACGTCAAAAAATAATCTATCGAATACCATACGAGAGCTCGATAAATTAGATAATAATTCTCCAGGCCTTTACTCAAAATTGTTGCCATTTGGAAATAGCCTGGTAACAAGTTTTCTAAAATCTGTCAAATTATTTTTAATTTATTCTCATTCTCTTGTGATACGAGGGCGGTTTGATAAGTCAGTGACTTTTTGAATAAAACAAATTTTTTTCCGCAAATAAACATTTTATTTTTCTACATAATCACCTTTTAGCTCGATACATTTAGTCCAGCGTTTTTCTAATTTTTTTATTCCCTCCAAATAATAGGCTTTTTCAAAGCTCTCAAAATACGTGTTTGTTTCGGTAATGATTTCTTCATTCGACTCAAATCTCTTACCGCCAGCCATTTCTTTAAGTTTGGAAACAGAAAATAGTCGCCGGGGGCTAAATCTGGAGAATATGCTGGATGGGGTAGCAGTTCGTATCCCAATTCGTGGATTTTGGCCATCGTGACTAGACAAGTGTGCACACGTGCATTGTCTTGATGGAACAGCACTTTCTTCTTCTTAGCCAAATGCGGCCGTTTTTGCTTCAGATCAACGTCGAATCTGTTCAAAAGCTTTGAATAATATTCGCCGGTGATCGTTTTACCTTTCTCGAGGTAATCGATGTGAATGACACCGCGTACATCCCAAAAAACTGTGGCCATGACCTTGTTGGCTGACAGACTCTGTTTCGCCTTCTTTGGTCCACGTTCATCCCCAGCAACCCACTGTTTCGATTCTTCCTTGCTCTCTGGCGTGTTGTGATGGATCCATGTTTCATTCACAGTAACAAAACGGCGCAAAAATTCGTCCGGATTACGGCTGAACATCGCTAAACACTCTTTTGAAGTGGTCACACGATTGCGCTCATGGTCGAGTGTGAGCAATCGCGGCACCCATCTCGCAGAGAGTTCTTTTATGTCCAAATATTCGTGTAAAATATGATGTACCTGTTCAGTTGAGATACCTACAGCATGAGACAACTCACGCACTTTCATTCTCCGATTATCCAATATCATTTCATGGATTTTATCGACGATTTCCGGCGTGATCACTTCTTTTGGGCGACCTGGACGTTCGGCGCTACTAGTGCTGGTACGACCACAACGGAACTCCGTAAACCACTTCTTAACCATTGAAATTGATGGTGCCGAGTACCCGTAGTATTTATCAAGTCTTTCCTTAGTTTCAGTGATGGATTTTTTACGTAAAAAGTAATGCTTAATCAGCACACACGAAATTCATTTTTTTCCATTTTCGTAAAAATTCACGAGGTTGTCTGCTTTGAACGGCTATCAAACACCAACTGCACGACGTAGCTTGCTCAAAATTAGAAAGTTGCCCACTGATAGATTATAGTTGACGGCAGCACTGTTGCATTTGGAGTAACTGCGCGGGAAATTCAAAAAGTCACTGACTTATCAAACTGCCCTCGTATCAACTGAAAAAGATGAGCAAAACAGAGAGTGATAGTTGCCGCTACTGCGAAAACTTCGCTGAAACTGCAGAACCTTTGCTTTGCGAATGCCCAGCGCTTTTCTGCAAGAGGCTTAAGTTTCTGGTCTTCCAAAAGCCCTTTGAGACAGAAACTTAGCTTCCAGGAAACCGATAAACTTTGCTTGAAGTTTTGGAATCCCGGGCCTCGAATAGATTTAGGGTTATGCACAAAAGATCTGATAGGTCGAGGTGCTTGAAAAGGTGCATAGGCTTCACGACCCCACCTACAATCTACAATCTACAATCTAGGAAAACTGAAATAGTCTTATTATTCTTTATCACGTCAAATAATCTAGTTTTTGACAAATAAAAATATTAAAGCAATATTTCTCATTGCCTGTATTAACTTAACCACAACGGAACTCTGTTAACCACTTCTTAACCATTGAAATTGATGGTGCCGAGTCCCCGTAATATTTATCAAGTCTTTCCTTAGTTTCAGTGATGGATTTTTTACGTAAAAAGTAATGCTTAATCAGCACACGAAATTCACTTTTTTCCATTTTCGTAAAAATTCACGAGGTTGTCTGCTTTGAACGGCTATCAAAAACCAACTGCATGACGAAGCTTGCTCAAAATTAGAAAGTTGCCCGCTGAAAGATTATAGTTGACGGCAGCACTGTTGCATTTGGAGTAACTGTGCGGGAAATTCAATAAGTCACTGACTTACCAAACTGCCCTCGTATTACTACAGAAAATTAAACTTGATTCCCGCTTTTCCTATGAATTTAAGAGCGGCTTTCTTTAAACCAACACTGACGTTCCTAAACGTTTGCGATTCTTATTGGATCGGAGGCATTTCTTTGTCACCTTCCAAGGCGAGTAGTTTATCTTCCAGTATTACGCGAGTAAACAAAAATTGCCTTGAAGTAACGAATAGTCTTGGTACTTTACAGAATTGATATTACCGTTAAAAAAATATATCCCGATTAGCCAACTGTTTAAAATCCATGTCCATACACTCACGCCAGATGAGTTTAACTCTGCAAATCTAGAAAAGTTTAACTCTGGCTTCATCGGCACATGGGGATTTGTAGAATTCTAGTAGACACTGTTATGTATGTTCATTCTGCCATTCACATTAAGAAGTCGCTTTGTCTCTCCAAAGAATGGTTTTGTCAGATTGTGTACAACTTTTAGAATTTTATAGGCCTGTTCATTATCTTCATTTGTGCTTGAAGTAAAGTATGTTGTATGGTCTTAATTGCAGACTTTTCTGAATCCCTCGTAGACTTGTTTTTGCTATTCCATACTTTATGGACGGTTTTATAATAGATTTAATAGGTGATTGAACAAAACATTGCGTGAAAATATTAAAATTATATTCTGTGATAACAGACATTGGTCTACCTGAACGATGAAGCTTCATTACAGACCCAGTCCCTTAAATTTAATTTGTCGAATATTTTGTCAATATAAAGGTTGAATGTTTAACAAAACTTTCCAGTAACAAATCACTGTAAGTATGCTCATCTTTTCACCATGTTTGCACGCTGTTCTGTAGTTAACTTTCTATTCATTGTTCTCCAAAAACAACAAAACCTTGCTATTGTCAACTGACTTATGGGTCTACACACTAGTCAAGTTCATAACTGACGACCATATTTCTGGGTTAAACTAGTGGCAACTGACTTATAATCTACCCTACAGAATCATCGTTGGGTTTGTACATTCACCTTAAAACTAATTTTTTATAAAAGTATGTTTGGTTAATTTTCATTATTATGCCGACCATTAAAAAATTTAATATACGTAGCAGATTAACTTTAAAATATATGTTTAAATTAATGTTTGTTTAATAATAAAGGTTCACCACCAGATGGTTACGTTTTATTACTCACGTTTTCTATAGAAAATGATTACAGAAATAAAAAAACACCCTCACACAAATTTTAAAAACAAAAATCTAATGTATGTGTATTTATAACTAATAACATTTTTCCTTAAGACGATATTGACATGCCCGCCATATTAAAAAATCTAATAATTCTACTCACGCTGTTAATATACATTACTTTGCAGCAAAATTTTGGGGACAATTTTAATTATTACAGTTAAATGTCGGAAAGTTATTAACTTTTTTCAAATGAAAAAAATAGCTGTAAATTTTTTTTTATTTTGAAAATATGAATTTGGTGACTTTTCGACATAATTTACATTAAAAGTAACAAAATATTTTAATTATGTATTACCATAAATTATTTAGTTTTTAAATAAAGTGAAGAACTAACATTAAATTATCGTCCGTCGAACGGTGTTATCAACGACAAATGTTCGCAGAAAGTGCCTAATACAATGTAAGAGAAAGTATATGAGAGATATGTCGTCACTTATTTATTGGATGTGTGGGGAGACTGACAGCGCGGTTAATGGTGGGCGTGAGCAATTTCGTCTTAAATTTTTACGATAGTTTTCCTTTCTCATCAATTAATATAAAAACTGCAATTAAACAAATATGCATGTGTGGGTACACTTACTTAAAGGACCACTTGGTATCACTGGCGTTCCCGCAGAACTTTTAGGAGACGATTTCGTGGAAATATTCTCGAGGGAATTCAAACTGATACCAAGGTCTTTACTATGACTAGGACTTGGTGAAATTTTTCTTATCCCTACTTTTCTATCACATGAGTTAGGTGAATTTCTTCGTCCCTCTATTTTTACTACCACATTATTCGTTATCGAAGATGGATTTTTTTTAGATACTCTGGGAGAGGTTTGCGGTCCACTACCCTCGTTGGATCGTGAGTCTTCTTCGTTCATTAATTTGTCAAAACTACCGGCACTGCCGATACTGCTAGCACCTGCAATGGTAATAAAGCAAATAGTCATAACACTGGATTTTTAACATATTTAAAAAACTGATTCTTAAAATTAAGAAATAATACAACAGAATAAATGACATATGAACTGAATCGAATAATGTAAAAAAAAAATTAATACAAGAAAAAAATAAAATAAAATATAAGGGGCCATCTAAAAATTACGACACACATTTAGGGGGTGGAAGGGGGTCAACAAAGTGTGACATCAAGTGACCAGTGAGGACGAGTCATAAGTCTCATGTATAAACCTAAAGAAATGAAATTGTAAGCTTCAACTGTCAACGAAAAAAAAATATTACCAACTTTATGTTTGATTAATTGTTGATTTTATGAAATAATGTTTTAAATAGAAACATATAAACAATTTTGGAAGTGTTGTTTTAATTTAATAATTTCTAAATCTAGAATTGCAAGATATATGACGTAATACAAAGAAGGGGGTTATACAAATGTTGCCACCTGTGACAAGAACGGAGGGGGGCTCCAAAAGTGTTGAAATTCGTGTGACATAATTTATCGATGGTCTCTAATAGCATTAGAAAAATCAGTAGATGGTAATTGGGGCAATTGTTTAAATATAAAAATTACTTACCATTACTGTTGTTATTAAAATTGGTATTATTATTTGTCGCGCTTGGAGTATTGTTATTATTTCCTCTTGTAGAAGAGACATCAGATATCTCCTCGTGAGAGTTACATAACCCTGCAGTTGGCATTTCACAGCCTTGACAACTTTTTTTAGACATTTCTTCTTCAAGAAATTTGTCAGAAAGTTTAGTGCTTTTGCCACTGTCGCTGGTTACCGAATCTTTGTCGTCGCCATCTTCTCCTTGTTTGCCTAACGTTTGTCTTTTATGTTTCATCCTTCTATTTTGAAACCACACCTTTACCTAAAAATCAACTTCAGTTTAGTACAAAGAATTTAAAAAAAAATCACAGAAAACGTTTATCAATAATTTATTAGCAAAAATATAAAATAATTGAGGTGTATAGTGAGTAGAAATAATGTGGAAACCCTTTGATTTATTTTACCCAATATTAAACAAAATTTTTGCAATGAGGATTTTAATTTTTTTTTGTTTTGCATTTCAAGAAGTATCTCGTTAAAAGCATCCCATCTTTTTATTGAATTTTTCCTTTAATGCTCTGGTTCTTCTTCAGTTACACCAGACCCTCTAGAGTTTTTTGTATATTCCAGTAGGGTGTTACATCCATTTCGTAAATCTTGCAATAATATGTAAAAGTTGTTCACCACTTGGCTGTTGTATTTTTCGGGGGATAGCTTAGAATGTCAATATATTGCCTGTCTTCTGTGATCCAATGATTTGCATTCTGACATTTGTGTTTTTGACTTTTTGTCTCTTTGTCGCATTGTTTGAAGGAAAATTCTCTTCTATACGGTTAGTTTTTTTCAGATACCCCCTTATTGGACTTTGACTAGGGAGAGATACATTCTTTAAGTATTAATTTTAGATAAACTCTTTAAATAATAATTTTTTTGTTCGGCGTTTACAGAAAATGTAATATTATTATAGCTTATTTCACCAATATACGACGGTATCGGATTAGTCACCGAGGCATCGACTTAACGGGCGCACTGTGTTGAGAGGTACATTAGTTAATTCCTCCTAGATTTAAACCCGATAATTTTTTGTTTATTATTATGCTTTTGTCAATCATGTAGTACTTACGGTATTATCAAGCATCAGATTTATAGTCATCATAATAGGAATCACTTTCATCATCATTCGGATTGTAAATGATAACACGAACCCACCATTTCTCTATTAAATTTTCACATTTCATGACACATTTTTTCCAAATTTTAGGAGTGGCAGTATTAAGTGCTTGTTGCCAGGTTTCCAAAACAGCCTTATTACTAGAGCCATTAGATCCAACGTGATTATCAAAATAACTTTTGCATATTCTCCAAATATACTCTATATAAATTGGCAATGATAAGGCGAAAGTCTTAGCACACGATGTCCATAACTAAGTATTATTTGATCCACTTTGTAAATTTTTTCTCTTTCGTACCTTTTAGCTATCGGTAATAATTACGGCTTAAAGATATACTATGGAAATGAATTATTTTCGTTCGTTAACGCAGTTAACGACCAACGCAGAAGTGCTTACCAAAATGAATAAAGAGTTGGAGGTGTTGAAGGAAGTGAAGAACAGAAAGATCACCTTTCTGGGTCACATAATGCGAGGTTCAAAATGTGAGATACTCTACTTAATAATCCAGAGAAAGATTATGGGCAAAAGGTCAATTGGAAGAAGAAAAATATCTTGGCTGCGGAATCTGCAAGAATGGTTCAACATGTCTCCTGTATATATATTCAGAGCAGCAGTTTCCAAGGTCAGAATTGACATAATGTTAGCAAACCTCCAATAATGGAGAAGCTACATGAAGAAGAAGAACCATTCTTTTATTTTCTGTACCGTCCATGACTTTGTTGCTTATTTAAAATTTCTGAATGGTACGAAGCATTATCTAATACAATGACAGATGGTTCATGTAACGATGGTAATAGTTTCTCTTTTAACCATTTAACAAACATCTTTGTATCCATATTGTCATGATAATCGGCCGATTTTATTTTTGATAAAAATAAAAGATCCACCCCATCAACAAACCCATGCTTTCCACCTGCATGCACAATAATGTTTTTTTTTCCTTCACCATCGGTGTGTTTTATAGACTGTATGTTATCGTTCTGCCAAACTCTTTTTATTCCACTCTTAGTAAAAATCCAAGTTTTGTCCAGATAAACAAATGAAGAGCATTCTTGTTTATAGTGACTATAATTTCTTAAAAATCGGTACTATACGATTTTAATGTCGGTACCCACTACAACGATAACCTAGGATTACTAATAGCTTTTCTAAAAATCTAACAAAAAAGATCTAACAAAAATGAAATTTGTTTGGATTACTTACCTACCTCTCTTATTATGTACAATAAATAAAGTTATTAAGAACAGATTTGGTTGCAAAATTAAGCGGGCTAACAAACAAACAAGAAGTCCCACATAAAATTTGTTTAAAAATATTAGGGGTATTTACTTTCGTACTTTTTAAATGTAGAGTTGAATATTGGTTATCGAGTTTCTAACGATAATCCGAAACTACCGTATATTCGTGAAATATGCTATACCTCTCAAATCGTATTCCCGCATTGTTAATAAACGAATTTGGAAATGTTATCTTAGGGCAATTATCTTTTCTCAGAAATTCGAGCAGGTAAAATGGGCATCATTCGGCTATTAGAGCAGATTACAAATTAAGAAGTAAAAAAATCGAAAATCAATTAATAACAATTTGGTAGTTGTTACCTGTCGTTCGGTGAGATCTAACGATGCAGCAATTTCAATCCGTCGCGGTCGACACAAGTATTTGTTGAAATGGAATTCTTTTTCTAACTCTAATAATTGCGTATTGGTGTAGGCTGTTCTTAGTCTCCTAGGAAGACCGTTTTCTGAAAAAGGTAAAAAAAATTGTAATTAATTACAAAAAAACAGCAGTAGGTATTTTAAAATTTAGAAAATCTACAAGGGAATTTCCATTTATGAATAGAAAACTCTTAACTTGGTCACCTTTTACAAAAATAAAAACTTATTCTAAAAAGTGGTATTTTTTTTTAATTGTTTTTCTCCAAAATGTTGCTAGAAAAAATGGTGGAACACGCAAAAATTCGTTACAACAGCCACCCACTGTCTATTGGTTAAAACATCTGGTTATCAACTCGATCAACTGAACAAGAAAATGATCCCATTGAAAAGAAAATATTATTTTGTATTATATCTAGAAAAATGTACATGCGTAATTTTTTTTATCAACAATAAACTGCTTCTCATTGTAGATTGTAGATTATAGGGGGGTCGTGAAGGCTATTCAACCTCTCAAGCACCTCGACTTATTAGATCTTTTGTGCATAACTCTTAATATATTTGAGGCCCGGGATTCCGAGACTTTAAGTAAAGTTAATCAGTTTCTGACATCGTAGGGCTTTAAGAAGGCCCCGTCACCAGTTTCAAGTCTTTTTGCCCAACTCGAGAAGCTGTTTAGCTTTCCTTGGCGAAAGGCTTACTAGCCTTTTCGCTTATCTTTGTCCTGGCACTTTATGTCAGTGAGATTTCATTTCATCTGTTTGTCAGCGTCGAACCTCTTCTTTCAAGTGGGCTTTGAAAAGTCCACAGAAGGGTCCTGGGCTGGAAAATTGTGTATTTGCCCTTTCTTTGGCAAGGCAATCTGCTTCTTCGTTGCCTTTAGCTCCCTTGTGACCTGAAACCCACATTAGAGTAACCTGATTGTTCGCAGCTGTCTCAGGGACTGTTTACAGTCCCAAGTCAGCTTAGACTCACAAATGTATTACTTTAGAGCTTTTAGTGCTGTTTGGCTATCTGATAAAATATATATTTCTGCCCTTCGAATGTTTCTTTCGATGCACTCCTGGGCACTTCTCATTGTAAATAGTAAATTAAAACAAATTTTGTTTAAAACATTTTTACTTTATTCATTAAATTACCGTGACAATTGTGCCTTTTTTTGACGGTTGATAGTGAAAATTCTTATTTAAATACTCTTTTTACATTCTACACTAAAAACTTCATTGAGTATTTTATTATTTGCATTTACAAAGAGTTAAAACTTTTGTCTTTCCTAATATTTAAGATAAATTTAAAATAACATTAGTAGGTAATATAATATTATATGAGTATATAAAGCTTAACAAAGTTTAGTTATGGGAAGAAATATAAGTCCAGTTGTTCATTTACCATTGCTTCTAAATATGATAACTCTAGCCCATTATTGGCAGAGTGCAATATTTTAAAGATATTATTAATAATATAGCTTTCTAAATATAGTTATACTTTATAGTTAGATTAATTGTCTTTTTTAATAAATGACGTTTTGTCATATTTGATTCTTGTTGGAAAAGGCAATGTATGGTTTTGAACAAGAACTACAATTAAATTTACAAAATCCTGATTATTGATTAACTACAGTTTCTATTGTCTTTGTTATTTTTTATAAATTTAAATCTGTTATTATTGGTTTTTAACTTCCCAGCGGAAAGTTATAGTAATGGGTTCGATTTTGCGAATCCCTAATTTTGACATATCTCCACATTTCAAGGTCCCCAGAGTCGAATAGAATACTTTTTAAGTGGACGTCTGCATGTGTGTGTATGTACGTATGTTCGTATGTGCGTTCAGAATTATTTTTTGTCTCGATTATCTCGAGAACATAAAATGATATCGACTTGGGACAATTGCATTCGACGCAATTTAGAACTGATTTGATTTTTAGCAAAATTAGTTTAGCTGTTTTTTATAGAGAATCAAAAAACCGAAAAAAATGGTAAACTACCTAAATGTTGCAATTTATAAATTATACCATTTTTAATACAGAATTTTATATCTTTTGATTAATATGGTTATTGCAAGTTAGGAATATTCGTATGAAAAATATGATGACAATATATCATAAAAAGAGATAGCTTTGGAAAACAAAAATAGGAATTGGAGAACTTTAAACTTGTGTCAGTATCGAAAGAATAGCATTGAAGATGCTATAACAGTAAAAAATTATTATTAGTAATAATCAAGCATTGTTTATAACAATTGAATATTGTTACTAACAAATGATTATTGATCATAATAATTAAAAAAAAATTTTAATTGGAATACACAATTAAAAATAGCTCCCGCTTATGAAATAATAAGAAAAAGTTTGAAAGAATACGGTTGACATAAACAGAATATTGTTAATGACAATTATAATTTGTTGTAAATAATTTGAAATTTTTTTTTCATGATAATTTTAGTAATAATAATATTAATTATAACCACAAAACATATGGTATTTTGTCATTCTTTCCACTGGGAAGTTGGTCGTCTGGACCTCTCTGGTCGCACCCAGACCACTGATATTTAAAAGCTATGTTTGTGTTAGTTTTTTGTTATTTTGTTGGTTACTTTTCCATTGAATTTTTTGTGTTTTATATTGAAAATTGTTGATTTCACTATTATTCTTTAGATATGTTAAGGTAATTGCTTGCTAAAAAAGATGGGCCAGGTGGAGATTGATTACTGCAGATTCTTCAGCGAGGACAAAGAATATAAACACCACCAACTGATGAAATGTGTAACACTATCCCAAAAAAGGGTAAGATCATTCGGTAAGACAACTTTTACCTACGAAGATCTTGGAAATTTTAACGTAAGATCATTGATCTCGTTTTTTAAAGGACTCAAATTTGACCTAAAAGACATACAATAAATAACCCATTAAAGGCGCAAAGGAATTTAAGGTAGAGATGCATGTTTTTATTATTTATTTTTGAAGCAGTTAATTAATTAAGTCCTGTTCATGTCTAACTATTGTTTACATCAATTTGCCTAACAATACTAAATACTTTAGGGAAATTGTCATCCGACATAGGTATGTTAATAAGTCTGTGTTCAAAGCTATTAAATGCAGAGATTTTATGTGTGCATGGGTGTGTTGATGAATTATTAATATTGGTGTCAGTACGTGTTGGATTATGGAATATTACAAAATTATCTTCATTTTTTTTAAATTTTATTTTAAATCTAATAAATGTATTATGCTATTCTGAGTTTTTTCTATAGTAAAAATTATCTTCGGAGGCAGATTGTTTATAAAATATAAAAATTGATTTAGTTGTCTATCGTGCTGTTTGGAACTGACGTGATAAAATTATCATATTCAAAAGCAATGAAAATTAACAAACTTAAAAATAAAAACAGATTGATAAATAAACCACAGTACTTAAATTTCTTCAAATTACTAAATCTTTATTAAGCTTATTGATTACTTACTACATGTTATTTTAAATTTATCTTGAATGTTAAAAAAGACAGTAGTTTTCACACTTTGTGAATGTATTTGTATATAATAAAAATGCCCAAAGGGTATAAGTAGACTATTATGATATGCGCCTTTTTGATAAGCCTTTATCATAGTTAAACAGCTCTAGTTTACAGCGTTAAGATAGTAAAGATAGGTGGCGAAATTATAAACAACGTAAGATACGCAGAAGACACTGCCATCAATCTCTCCTCTATTTCTAAAAAGATGTTGTAATGCTCTTGCTTATCCTTTGTCTATAATAATGTCCTTGTCATTTAATACAACCCCCTATCTGGAAAACATCCTCGGTAACCCCCATTTTCAAGAGAGGCAATAAACTTGACCCTAATAACTACCGCCCCATTAGCCTTACACCTGTCATCTGTAAGGTTATGGAATCCATAATTTCAGAATATGTCAGAGAATTTCTTTTGCTTGAAAAAATAATACCTGAACATCAACCTACCTACGGACATTATTTACCTGGATTTTGCGAAAGCGTTCGACCGAATGCCAAAACGAAGACTACTGTATAAATCGGAACATCTTGGTATACGAGGTAATCTACTCGAGTGGATTGACTTATTCTTAACAAACAGAAAATTCTGTGTGAAAGTGGGAAATTGTTTTTCAGCTAAGAAACCCGTATTAAGCGGTGTACCGCAGGTATCAGTACTGGGTCCTCTTTTATTTATAATATACGCAAGTGACCTCCAACTCCATACTTAATGCAACAAAGTTTTCTATGCAGACGACTCAAAAATATTCTCAGATTCATCTCTTCACATAAATCTTCAAGAAGACTTGGATTCGATCTCTAAGTGGTGCTCAGACTGGATGAGACCTCCCAATTTAGATAAGTGTGTAGTTCTTTACACCGGCAAAAACAATCTGCGACATAAATATTTCTTAAACGGTCACGCCTTAAATAAAGTAAGTTCTTAAAATGATCTTGGTGTTACAAAGCAGGTCTTTAGCAAAAGTGTTAATGCATAGTTCCACTCGTTTATATAAAACTTATATTCGTCCAATTATGAAGTATTCTGGAACTATATGGTGTCCGGAACTGGTGCGGGATAAAGAACTTCTCGTAAAAGTTCAGCGTCGATCAACCAGACTATCCTTCGGGCGTAAAAGGCCTAGTTATACGGAAAGACTAAACATTATGGATTTACCGACTTTTGAACAACGTCGTCTTCGTGGGGACCTGATAATCATTTTAAATTTTAATTGTGGTAACTTAAAAAGCATATTTTTTGTAGACACTGATAATCGGCTTCAAAGACACAAATGGAAACTGAAAAAACAAAATATTCACTTGTAAGACAAGGCAACATTTTTTATGTAATCGTGTTTTCTCAACATGGAACTGTCTACCTGAGAATATTGTAACGGCACCATCTGGTAATATTTTTAAGAACAGACTGGATGCTTTTTTATTTCCTAATTAATCTTTTGTTGTAATTTTTAATTTTCTAATTACTTTAATTTTTGTAATCATTGTATAGTGGACATAGTTGGAATGCACGGCCGACTTATGGAAATTAACATCAACATAAAAAAGACAAAATTTCTAGTAATCACCCGCAAATTGGATGAGTTCCAGACTGCCAAACTCTCATACGATAGTGAAGACATCGAACGAGTAAAAAAGTTTAACTATCTGGGACCTTTGTTATGTGAAAACTGGTCTTCAGACGTAGAAATCACATGCCGGATAGAAAAAAAGAAAAGCGAGGAGCTCATTCCTGATATTCAAAAATGTCTTCACGAACTCTGACTTTGACCTCAATCGTAGAATAAGATTCACAAAATGTTACGGGTCCGTACTGTTATATGGTATGGAAGGTTGGACATTGAAGGTTAGCACAATGAATAGGCTGGAAGCATTTAAAATGTGGTTTTATCGAAGAATCTTGAAAGTAAAGAAAACCAACGAGGAAATTTTGAGGACGATAGGAAAAGAACGCGAATTGCTAGGTATGATAAAACGCAGGAAAACAGCGTACCTGGGACATGTGTTACGCAACGAAAGATACCATTAGCTCCAACTATTAATAGAAGGAAAAATAGAGGAAAGAAGGGGTGTGGGCAGAAGAAGAATGTCGTGGGTCCGAAATATCAAACATTGGAATAGGAACCACAGGAGAATTAATTTACACCACCAAAGATAAGGGAAAAATGGTCAGAAGTGATCGCAAACATCCATTAATGAATAGCAGCGGAAGAAGAAGAATGGCTGGGAATCAAACAGAAAAAAAGAGTGGAATGAACACATAAATAGGATGGACGACATGGGAATAGTAAAAATGCAATGCAATGAGCAAATTGACGAAGAATAAGTCAAGAGGGAAGAAGAAGAAGAAGAAGAAAGTGAAACCTTTTTAAACAAATTTTGTTTTAATTGGTTATTCACATAGGTAAATATAAATTTTTATCGAGTAAATGCTAAAACTACCAACGATGCTTTTCATTAAGCGAATCCTGAAGCCTCTAACCGTCCAACTATAGGTGAGTGTTACAAAAATAGTTGTTTCAGAACAGAGTAAATCAATGTATTGTCCTGAAAGTGCTATTATTAATAATGGAATTCGGATCTTTGTGAAATTGTTACAAATACTTTACGTTAAATTTATGAAACAAATTGCGTCGAAATAATTAGTTATTCTAAAATCTTGTTTCCTTATAGAAATAAAACTAAACTTAGCTAGTTCCAGTGAAAAACATTTATAATTTAATTAATCAATCCTGAAATGAACAGGTTCCGTATTTTAACCTCTTGATAGTAGTCGTTTCATTGTTTCATTGGATGTTTTCCATCATAACAATAAATAACAATTAACCAAAACGGTTTCAGTGAATAAAAATGCTGTTTACCACCGCAAATATATAAATTTGAAATAAATAGGCGATTCACACGCACTAGTTATAATTCGTGTTAAAAAAGAGAAATTGTTTTAAAATGATTGTCGAAAAATATACATCAGCGGGTATAATCTACAAGGTATCTAATTGTTGTTGACGTTTCTACAAATACAACATTTTCTACAAATTACCTGTGAACCGAAACTACATAATGATTTCGCATGTCATCATAATTACGATATTAAAACAACAATTTCATAGTGTTTGGCCATGTATAACTGTACTTTGAAGTACAGATTACGAACAATAAAAAACACGATGCGTCCCACAAAATTATATAGAAATTGTCACAGTTAAAAGAATAATACAATTTTTTCTTTGGCGGAAACTATTTGTTTATAAAATAGAAAAATTCCTTCAAAAACATGATTATTTTTTTGCATTATACAGACCACCCCGATATTTGGCAGTATTCATTAGAATTTAAGGAAATGCTAAAACATGTCGATTTTTGTTCCAAAAGGGACACATTTTTACGATACAGCTATCTGTCATTTGTCAACCCCCTTCCTTCCACTTCCCCAACCCCTTAATTTAAAATAGGGAATGTACCATGTTAAGCACATCAATGGAAAGGCATGTATATTCAATAAAAGCTGAACGAGTTAAGATTATTTCCATATTTTTTGATATGACAGTGAGACAGAAAAAATTGACTTATTATTAAAACACAGGCGTTCCGTTTCATTTTTAAGAGGGGTTGCAGTTTAAATTATTTAAGACCTTTTTTGCAAAGACGGTGTAAATATCGAAAAAAAATCATGACAAGATACATCCCTGTCTGACGCTTAGTCCATAATTTGTACCATTTTAAAAAACAATACTTCAATATTTATTCTGAGCCGAAAACTTAACAGTAAACTGTTTGGGTGTTTCAAAATAAACCAAATACAAAAAAAGGTATTCATTGCGAAGTACTACAAAAAAGTTACTGCTGCAAATATCACAATCATTGTTTTGAAGTATTGAAGAACAGTTAATGCCAAATAGTATGCAACCATTTTTACCAGTCCTTTATAAACTTGAGAAAACTAAACCCTTATGTGGACCTTCCAAAGCCCACTTGAAAAAAGACGCTGGGAAACAGAAATTTCACTGGCATAAAGTGCCAGGACAAAGACAAGCGAAAAGGTTAGTAAGCCTTTCGCCAAGGAAATCTAAACAGATTCTCGAGTTGGAATAGAAAGACTTAAAACTGGTGACAGGGCTCCTCACTGGACACTGTCCTCTAAGGTACGAGGGCGGTTTGATAAGTCAGTGACTTTTTGAATAAAACAAATTTTTTTCCGCAAATAAACATTTTATTTTTCTACATAATCACCTTTTAGCTCGATACATTTAGTCCAGCGTTTTTCTAATTTTTTTATTCCCTCCAAATATAAGGTTTTTTCAAAGCTCTCAAAATACGCGTTTGTTTCGGTAATGACTTCTTCATTCGACTCAAATCTCTTACCGCCCAGCCATTTCTTTAGGTGTGGAAACAGAAAATAGTCGCAGGGGGCTAAATCTGGAGAATATGCTGGATGGGGTAGCAGTTTGTATCCCAATTCGTGGATTTTGGCCATCGTGACTAGACAAGTGTGCACACGTGCATTGTCTTGATGGAACAGCACTTTCTTCTTCTTAGCCAAATGCGGCCGTTTTTGCTTCAAATCAACGTCGAATCTGTTCAAAAGCTTTGAATAATATTCGCCGGTGATCGTTTTACCTTTCTTGAGGTAATCGATGTGAATGACACCACGTACATCCCAAAAAACTGTGGCCATGACCTTGTTGGATGACAGACTCTGTTTAGCTTTCTTTGGTCCACGTTCACCCCGAGCAACCCACTGTTTCGATTGTTCCTTGGTCTCTGGCGTGTTGTGATGGATCCATGTTTCATTCACAGTAACAAAACGGCTCAAAAATTCGTCCGGATTACGGCTGAACATCGCTAAACACTCTTTTGAAGTGGTCAAACGATTGCGCTTATGGTCAAGTGTGAGCAATCGCGACACCCATCTCGCAGAGAGTTTTTTCATGTTCAAATATTCGTGTAAAATATGATGTACCCGTTCAATTGAGATACACCTACAGCATGAGCCAACTCACGCACTTTCATTCTCCGATTATCCAATATCATTTCATGGATTTTATCGACGATTTCCGGCGTAATCACTTCTTTTGGGCGACCTGGACGTTCGGCGCTACTAGTGCTGGTACGACCACAACGGAACTCCGTAAACCACTTCTTAACCATTGAAATTGATGGTGCCGAGTACCCGTAGTATTTATCAAGTCTTTCCTTAGTTTCAGTGATGGATTTTTTACGTAAAAAGTAATGCTTAATCAGCACACACGAAATTCATTTTTTTCCATTTTCGTAAAAAATCACGAGGTTGTCTGCTTTGAACGGCTATCAAACACCAACTGCACGACGTAGCTTGCTCAAAATTAGAAAGTTGCCCACTGATAGATTATAGTTGACGGCAGCACTGTTGCATTTGGAGTAACTGCGCGGGAAATTCAAAAAGTCACTGACTTATCAAACTGCCCTCGTATCAACTGAAAAAGATGAGCAAAACAGAGAGTGATAGTTGCCGCTACTGCGAAAACTTCGCTGAAACTGCAGAACCTTTGCTTTGCGAATGCCCAGCGCTTTTCTGCAAGAGGCTTAAGTTTCTGGTCTTCCAAAAGCCCTTTGAGACAGAAACTTAGCTCCCAGGAAACCGATAAACTTTGCTTGAAGTTTTGGAATCCCGGGCCTCGAATAGATTTAGGGTTATGCACAAAAGATCTGATAGGTCGAGGTGCTTGAAAAGGTGCATAGGCTTCACGACCCCACCTATAATCTACAATCTACAATCTAGGAAAACTGAAATAGTCTTATTATTCTTTATCACGTCAAATAATCTAGTTTTTGACAAATAAAAATATTAAAGCAATATTTCTCATTGCCTGTATTAACTTAACGACATCTTTTATGTCGAATTGAAGAACTGAGAGATCTGCAGTTTGCACTTCTTTAAAAAACCTGTTAAAGTCTTAAAAATCCACGTTGTTAAGAGGTGGGTTAATTAGATGCATAAACCTACCGAACAATAATTGAAAGGTAAAGGAAATTTAAAAAAGTTTATTTTAAACGTTGTATAAGCATTGTAATAAATACAAATGTGACGTGTTTTTTCCTAATAATATTCCTTTTAGATTGATTTAACGAACATTTCAAAATTTTAACGAAAAAAATATTAATGAAACGTTTTTTGCATGACATCACTTCCTTGTCTCTCATCGGTAGCTGACAAGATAAAAACTTACAAGTGACACTATTGTTTTGAAAATGTTTGTGAAAGTATCAGATATATAAATAAACACACTTGTATTTATAATTAGCAGACTTAGACAAGCTTTTAAAAACCTACGCTCCTAACTGTCAAAGGAATTGTTATTTTGGATACTTCACCAGGTTCGACTTACTCGAAAAACATTTTATAAATATAGGTAGGTATCTGAAAAAAAAAGAACGAGGCTCTTATAACTGCACAAACCAAAGTATATTAAAAAAAGAATTAATGTAGCTCGAAGTTTTAACTCTTTACTTATTATAATGAATTGATGACAAAAATGCATTGTATTGTAAAAGCTCATTAAATAATCTGCCTACGGTCTCACAACGCTTCATGCAAGATTGCTCCTTACATGTGGCAGTTGACGGTATTTCTTCTGATGCGTTGAAAATCAATGCCGGAGTCCCCCAGGGTTCCATACTGTCCCCCACCCTATTTCTTTTTACATACACGACCTTTGAAAAACAACCACCAACCCCATTTACAGTTTCGCAGACAACAGCATACTTGACTCCATCAACAGAGATCTTGAAGCAATCGTCGAGTGGGGAACCAACAATCTTGTTCAGTTCAACGCACAGAAAACACAGTGCGTCACGTTTTCCAAGAAAGTGAATTCCTTAAATCATTCCATTACAATATCCGAAAATACCCTTGAATCAAGTCCCTCCATCTCAATTTTGGGAGTTACGGTGTCTAATAATATGTCTTGGCATGACCATGTTGCTAACATCGCAAAGTCAGCTAACTAAAAGCTGGGTTTTCTGTGAAGAGCTAGAAAGTTTTTTACTCCTGATCAACTGTTGTTGACATACAAGGCTCAAATCCTACATATGCTGGAGTATTGCTCGCACATTTGGGGTTCAGCACCAAAGCATTTTCTTTGTCTTCTAGATTCTATTCAGAAAAGGGCCATTAATAAACAGCTCAACTCTCACCGATACCCTTCGCCCACTAGAACATAGAAGAAGAGTTGCAGACCAGACATTACTCTACAGATATTTCCATGGCAGATGCTCCAGAGAAATAAAAACTGCTACCAAAATCAGTTTTTCTAGAGAACTATGACCTGCAACTATTCAAAAAGCGGGTCCACAATCATTTCCTTTCTATAATCCCTTCCCCTTTTAATAGTCACAGTGCGGGCCGTCCGCGGCTTACACGATAGGTCTACCCTTTTTGCGGCTATTTTTTAGTAAAAGTGTACAGTCACAGTTTTAATATGTGTGCTTTCCAATTAGACCCGTTGAGACAAAGTGTGAGATAGTTTTCTAAACAGATTAACGACTTAATGTCACACTGCGATACACAAAAAAAACAGCGCCACTGCTACCAACTATAGCGAGAAAAACATTTTTACGTATGGTACTCTGTATATAAACAGTTTTCAAAAAATTTTAAATTACATAAAAAAAATTATTTTCACAAGTAACAAACAACATGTTTGTGAAACAATAAAAAGTAGTTGATTAATTGCCACATTCTTTTAAGTTCTACAGGGGCATTTTTAACTGTGCCTTGCTATAGAAACTGTTTCCATCATCCTAATTTCACTTGCAGAAATTTCCAAGGCTGCATCCATGCACAAAATGTGAAATGTAATGTTATTTTAACTATTTCCAGCAGATGACTATTTCAATTTCGTCTTCAGATACTATATCATTAGTTGAATACCCTGGCCAGGCATTTTGCTTACAAATTATGAATCCAGTTTCCACAACTTCAAATCCTGGATTATGTTTGTATTGTTTTAATCGTTTTTAAAGTAATTGACCTGCAGTAAACTAAACAATACAACTGAATCGCAACCAATCACAAGAAGTATATTGCAGATAAAACTACAACAGACTTTGCCTTTGACATTACTTTCATCCATTCTCACAGCGCGCTATACAGTAATTGCAAACACCAATTAAAATGTGCGTAAATAACTATCACTGGTATGCTGATGCAAGAGTGGTTCGAAACTTGATTATTTAAAAAAAAATGTGTTATATATTAAAACATGGAAAGTTGCTGCCAAAAGAAAGATATTTCTAAATTGGAATTAAAAGTGTTCGCCTAGATTGCTCGGAAGACGACGAGGGGAACACGAAAGGGACATATCTGCAGTTCGAGTTCAGGTCTGTTCGGTTCGTTTCAGGCTGCACGGGTTGTAAGCGTGATTGACGTATTCCTCATCAGTATTCCGGCCTTGCGATTGGACAAACTCAGCTGTCAATCAAAAAGTTTTACACGCGCCTCCCCCTGCAAACGCGTTCGCCAGCTTTTCAAACCCTCATCTCTCTGCAATGTATTGGGATATTTTTATTCCCCGTTTACGGCTTTAATACTTTGGTACAAAAATTAAATGAGAAATGCTTACTCCACTTCGGAAAAGGAGGGTGGAAATTCAATCCGAATATAAACGATTTTTAAACCACTTTGAATAACTTCCCTCACTTTTCTGATCTACCTTCGGTTTTTGTTTTATTGAATAATTTGCATTTTACCACAGCGGTTTTGTTAATAATATACAGGGTAATTAATAATTGTGCATACTACCACCAAGAAATCGACACATAAAGATTTACTAAAAAACATTTTTATAAAACTTATCTATCGTTCAGCATTTTTTCTCTTCAAGATAATTGGTATAGAATAAAATGCCATTTTAATTTAACTTTTCATATTCGCGTGTTATAGACAGATCGATGGTTTTGAAGTGATTAAGAAATTTAACTATTTAGGAAACTGAAGTTATTAAACTCCTTGATCTTTCCTATTGCTTTGGCCTATGGCTTTGACCTGGACTTTAAAAATGGCCAATCGAAGAATAATAGATGCTTTTGAAATGTGGGCCTACCGAAGAATGCTGCGAATATCATACACAGACCACCGTACTAACGTGTCAATTCTTAAAAAACCAAAAATCACCACGAGGCTATCAACAAGGATAAACCAATCATAACTATGGTTTTTTGGACACATTTCAAGAAGAACAAATGGGCTGGAAAAACTTAATGTAGAGGGAAAAATCAATGGCAAACGACCAAGAGAAAGGTCTCCGACGCACTGGGTGGACCAAACCAAAGAAATCATTGGTCACGGTCTGCAAGAAGCTTCTCGTGCAGCTCAAGACAGAGGAGGATGGAGAACTACGATCCGAGCAACTGAGACATGATGTTACCATACTCTCTCGAGAGTAAAAGGACAATAGAGAGAGAGGATTCGCGTTTTTAATTACAGTTGAGGGCACAGTGAGATTTAACAAATATAAATAACTGTTAAATGTAAAATGCAGAGTCTGTATTTGTTTCATCTAAAAATTACTTGCCTATTGATTTGTCGCGATTCAGTTGTATTGGTTAGTGATTTTACAAAAAAAAGTGAACTGTTAAAATGGATGAATATTAATCTGTAGGTCAATACCTAATTGTCGAAAGTGTGCTTGGAATGGTACAAAGACAATCTAGGATTTGATCTTGTGAAAACTAGATTTATAATTTGTGGGCAATAAATATGGCTAGTTATTGTATTGATGGTATTACTAAAAGTATCGTATTTGAAAAAGGAAAACTCTATAGGTTATTGGGGTTGTAATTGAAACTTTATCCTTAACTATCATAACATGGATTTAATCTTTGGGAAATACAATAGCTGCCATACCTTTTGTGCGTAAATGCAACTTCTTGGATATTTTTGTTAGTGAAATTATACTAAAAAAGAAACATAGTTTTTGTGGTCATGTGCAGTTAGAAGTAACTCCGTTTACTTGACAGACTGTGATTTAATTTTTTACTTTGTTTTCAAATTTTTTTTAAATATTTTGTTGTAACAAGAAACAGAGATAAAACAAATAATAATAATTTTTTATAAATTCACATAATATAATATTGAACATTTAAATATTTAATATTGTGGTGCAGAATTGCTTATAAAAGAAAATAAAAAGAAATTTAGAATTGCTTTTACCAATGCCCTACTTTGATCTATCTCAAGTATGCTAAAAGCTAAAAGCATTTTAGTGGCTATGCATCTTTATTAGGAAAGGTATAAAAGTGTAATATCTTGTTGTCATGTTTTCAAGAGAAATATTTATAAACACAACAATTATTTAAAAACCCTTAAACAACAATCCTATTTCTGCAGTTTTACAACAAACATGCAAGATAAACGGGCAATACTTTTTTTGCCACATTTTTTTTCTATTATTACTTACAAACTAGCTTTATACATTATAACTTATTATAAATTATATCAGATGGCGACCAGACTGTTGCAAACGCGAATAAAAATTAGTTGATCGAGTCTAGAACTAAAAATATTTTTTTTAGTATTCACCTTTGTATTTATTTCTTCTCAAGTTTGATATAACAACACACAGATATTCAATTTCTGATTTGACATTCAAGCCACTGTCATTAAAACATATTTTTGTGATTCTTTATTATTTTCAACGTGTCTTGTTGTCTCTAATCGATAGAGCCAGTAGATTTTGGAATATTTTTAGTTTAAATTAGAAACCTCAACGGAGAGTAAAACTTTTCACAACGGGCTACATTCGCTAAGAAAATATCCAAAAACCCGGTATCTCTTAAAAAAATGTTAATTTTAGTTAATTAGATATTTGTGTTTTTGGGTATCTGTAAAACAATTGTTGTTTTATTTAGAATTTGTTTTTTAATGTTATCAATAAGGGTATCAAAATGTCCAATAACATTTTTACATAAGTTTAAAATATTGTGCTTGTTTAGGAGCAACATTAAAATCTGCTTAATATTAGTATCATGTGTAGAGTCGTCGCTTGATTAGTTGGATCATTGCTAGATTTTTAGAGCATGCATCTAATTTTCTTTCGTTATTTGGTATCACAAAAATGTTTAACTCCATAGAGATTAGGAGAGACCGACGGTCAAAGAACAGTTCAGGAGATTTCCAGGAATGCACGAAGAAAGACTTAAAACTCATAATAATACTGAGGTCCTACAGACACTACAAATGGCAAGCCTGAAAATAGTAAAAATTGACTCAACAGTTCTAAACTTTTTGATCTTGTGTAGTTACTGAGTTTTGTGGTAGAGCAGAATATAGTAGAACACACCAACATTGTCATAGAACCTAAAAAAAACAAATGGGACTATGCTATCGATCTAGTTGTTAAAAAACTAAAATAAAGCTGAATAAAAATTAAATTTTACTAATAAAACAGTGTAAACTCTGTTTTTTTTTTAATATTTTTAATATATATATATATATATATATATATATATATATATATATATATATATATATATATATATATAGATTAGGCACATGGGTATATTGTCGTATGCTTTTGTAAGATCGATAAGTAGCATGTGTGTTTCTACGTTCACTGCCGATCTCTTTCCTATTATTTGTTTTATGGTAAACACGTTATCACTGCAAGATCTTCTACTTCTAAAACCACTTTGTTCTTCCTCTTCTCCATATTCTGCCTCTATTAAATTTCTAAGTATTCGTGCATTATCTTATCGAAGTCGTTACCAAGATTGCCCTTCTTATGGATTGATGAAATATAGGCGACCTTCCATTCCTTGGGAAATTTTTGGCCATTAAAGTAGTTATTAAATAGTCGTGTCAGTATTCTGACAATTTTTTCTGTCCTATTTTTCAGTAATTCTGCAAACAGTCCTTCTGGTCCACAGGATTTTCCATTTGTAAGTTTAGAGATAGCGTTCCCTACCATATTTTCATCTATCTCCACTCTTTCTCCCTGTATGTTAATTGGAATTGGTATACTGTTTGAAACATATTGTGGTCTATTCTCTTGTAGTAAATGTTTGTAGTGAACTTTTCATTGTTGTTGTGTTATATTATTTAACTTTACAATTTCGGAGCGAGGTTTCCTAATTTTTCCAATAAATAAATATTTTCAATACTTTTTATAAAAAATAATTTAAATTTGTATTAGGGGTAGAAATTGCATATCAAATTCATCTCGATCGTAATGCAGATTCCACATCTGTACAAATAGCGGTTTCGGAAACTTTAAACAAAAGTTGAAAATCAGTCTGAATACGTTTCAAATTTAGTTTAATAAATTTCATGCAGCATTTGGCAATGAGAAAGGGAAGTGGAAAGACTTGTGCCAATGGCGACAGATACGATATTAAATTCACCTGGTGACAGCTGCCGATCTACTTTATCATTCGTGAATAGGCAACATGTCAAACTTTGTAAAATATAAATCAATTCCGTTTACCAAATAAAGTGCAAGGACCAAGAGAAACTTCGCTGCGAGTACTTGCCCAACAAAATACGATCATAGGAAAGATGCAAATATAATATTTATGGTAGTTTGTGAATAAAATGTCAAAAAATGTAAATTAAAGACCATTACAATGATTTTATTTTAATTAATATTAATAGCTACGAATTAAAAATAAACAGTATTGCCGTAGAAAAACTAAATTTCTCAAACCGAGGGCTCTTTTCTATTTAATATAGTTCTAGTTGTCCTAGTATTATCGGTTCATTAAATTGAATTTGTATTTGTAATTTATATGGAGATACTGACCAAATTTTGAATATTGATCTTGTCCGTCGGTCGGGTCAAACATAATACCTGAAATCCCCGTAGTGATTGTTAGCTGAGTCCAGTTCATTGCTAACGGCAGAGCTGTTATGAACAGGAATCAACTAAGAATCACTACAGCGATCTTGACCGGAAACAGTAAAACACAAACTGTGCTGCTACGGGGCACTGGACCGCAAAGGACAGAAAATTTTTGGGCAGCCATCCGGTGACCTAGAACTATATTGCTCCCACCAATTACAGAACTTGTACAAGGTACGAAAGTACTGGATTAGGTACAATAATATAAAACATAGGCAAGATACAAGTGTCACCGGAGGCAATGGCAAGAAGTACCTAAATAGGGGTGGAGTTTTTAATGAGTAGACCTGATATCAGTCAGGGAGTCTCACAGTAGACCTTGAGCTTACAGACTCATAACTTCTCCGTAAAGGATTTTCTCCACCTCTGCAAAAAAAATACCTGAAAGTTTCAATGCACACACACACACACACACACACACGCACCCACACACACACACACGCACCCACACACACACACGCACCCACACACACACACGCACCCACACACACACGCGCACACACACACGCGCACACACACACGCGCACACACACACGCGCACACACACACGCGCACACACACACGCGCACACACACACGCGCACACATACGCGCACACACACGCGCACACACACACGCGCACACACACACGCGCACACACACACGCGCACACACACACGCGCACACACACACGCGCACACACACACGCGCACACACACACGCGCACACACACACGCGCACACACACACGCGCACACACACACGCGCACACACACACGCGCACACACACACGCGCACACACACACGCGCACACACACACGCGCACACACACACGCGCACACACACACGCGCACACACACACACACACACACACACACACACACACACACACACACAGGTGTGCACCATACCTGATTTGCCATTGACTTTAATCTTTTAAATTTAATATAGTCCACTATAGTGTATCTCACCAATATGTTTTATAATTAACAGATTATAACACTCAATAAAAAAATTAAAATACTTAACTTGCATTAAATTAATGTTTAGAAAAAACTGTACACATAGATTAGGTACTATATAAAGAAGCAAAGTGGAATAACTGATTTAGCTAAAATATCTACTACTTATACAAGTATACCAAAAGTAAATAAATAATATGTTATATAAAAGACTTTTTAATATTATTAACTTTAATTATTATTTTTTTTAAATAGTAAATATAAGTATAATTCATCTGATAGCATGTTTCATCTGGTTATTTTTTGTAAGAAAACATTTCTTTTTTTTTGTTGTTAATTTAAAATGTTTGGAAAGCTATTTATTATTACACTTTTTAAATTTTTATTCGGAACGCCACTGGGTCACTACTATTAAACGACATTTTTAATAACATAAGAAATTTGTAACTTTGTATAAATAGATTGAACTATTGCATGTCTACGACAAAAGAATATAATCTGAAATGAAAGATGTTTCTTTAGGTATGCCTACATTTATAAAAAAAAAACAAAAAGGAAGATTGATCAATGCATGTGAATAGAAGACAAATAACATATGAGGAATAAGAATGTATGGATAAATAAAAAATATTGAAATGAATTAAGGTTTGTATGTATGAACGGATATTAATAATACTGAATGAATGCATCAACTTTCAGTAATGGTAGGAGCTCGAAACTGGGAATGTTGCACGTTTGGATGTGTTCTTAGAATTTTTAACACGCTTATATTAGTTTGACCTGTATCTTGTATGTTTCCAACTGACTCTTTGGCCTCGAGTTTGCCCTACTTAAAGCGATCAGATTTAATTTAAACTTTGCACACATGTCAAAGAAGACAATGCAAAAATTCGATCAAAATATCCGATTATCTGACTATCCGTGAACTACGCAAGCGCGCAGAACAAATATTAACACAGTTTATCGCATCGGTCGTTCAGTGGTAGAATGTTCGCCTGCCACGCGTGCGGCCCGAGTTCGATTCCCGGCCCGACTTAATTTTTTTAAATTGTAATAAGGTATTCGCAAACTACATTTTAAAATTGTTTAGCATATCAAAACGGAGACAGATAAAGATTGTTTAATAGCAAATTGAACTAAAAAGCGAAAAATAAATTATAGTTTAAAAAAAACTAAAAAAAATGTTTTTAGAGTTAATCAATCTAAAAAGTAAAGAAATAATTGTTAACATAAGAATAAAATTACTGACGAGTGTCACTGTTCTAAAAGCGTGGGGTGCTTTCATTCCGAAATGCTGAGTTAGTTTAAAAATGTCATACAAAGCACCCCACGCTTTTAGAACAGTGACATTAATTTTGTCGTCAGTAATTTTATTCTTATGTTAAGAATTATTTTTTACTTTTTGGTTTGATTAACTCTAAAAGCGTGTTTTTTAGTTTTTTTAAACTATAATTTATTATTTTATTATTTTTAAAATGTCTTTTTAAATAAACATCCTTTTAAAAAGGTCAGGTCAAGAGTACCAATAACCGACGAGCATTTATGAGAGCACTGATGAAAGTAGAGGAAGCAAAATATGTGTGTGAGAACCGTAGCAAGTGGAAGGAAGTGGTCTTTGCCTACCCCTACGGAAAAAAGTCGTGACTATATGTATGTATGTATAAATAGCTTCTTCAGTTTAGAGATATTATTCAGTTTCTTGCTGCAATAAAAATAAGAACAATGACTTGTCTAATACCGATGTATTTAATGATGGTTTGTTTCTGCAGCACTTATAAACGGATTGCAAACGTACGAAGCAAAATCTGTTAAAATTAAGCAGAAACCAAACCAAACTCTAACTTAAAATTGGATGTTCTTGCAGCGTTGACAAACCATTGACAGTTAGATTAATTTGCGCTTGTTCCATATTCTACTGACATTTGCTTTTGGTAAAAAGTTAAATATTTTGTTATATTTTTATTAAGTTTTGATAATACAGAAAAGAAAATTCAGCAGTCAATTTACAAACCATCTGCAAACAGTACATGCGCACATGCGCATTTACAGTAGTTTGCTATCCGCAAACTGTCTTAAACTGCTGCATGAACATATCAACTGTCATCTGAACATTTTCAACGTAAAAGAGATTCAAAAATTCGATATTTCGTCGAGCTAAATGAATAAAACACTGGTTTCGTAGATAAAACATTAATACAAAAAAATGTATAATCGAATCAACAGCTGACGATTTAACATTTTAATTTTCTCCGACCCTATGAAAAAGATTTCAAACGCCGAAATACATTCAGGTTGGCAAGTTCTATCGAGCAAAGAATTTAGTTAAATATTATCGTTGTGGTGAGGCGGTAGGCGACTTACGGCTGTGTGGCACTGGAACCTGTCAGAGATTTATGCGTGGTAAAGGAGAATTTGAAACAGGAACGGGGGTAAGAAAGTTATATAGATTTTCCAATAAAAGTTGTAGCTTTAATTAACTATTTTACTTAAAGCAGTATTTTTAATCACAGATATGATAGTAAGTAAATATTTTTTTAATAGACTAGATATCCTAGTCCACTTTCATTTAAATAATATTAATTTTAATATTTTTGTTAAAGTAGGACTAATAAACTCTACATAAAAGTGAATTCCACAAACTTGAGCAACAAATAACTGTTCTAGTTAGATACTGGCAAGAAATGGGACCCTGGTGGGACCAAGAAGCCAGTTCGACGGATTGTCAATTGCCGAATCGAAACATAAATTGAAACTACTTAATCCTTGAGCAAGAACATATCGCTTAGTGGAATGCAAATACTGGCTGCAGAACATCAAGACAGCTAAGGACTCTGAAGGACTCTGGACGATGAACCGGAGTAGGCTAAGCAGGCCTGCTCACTGGCCACATCGCACTAAGGGCACACCTCTTCAAACTTAGCTGACGGCTGAGAAAAACTGCCGACTATGCGGCGAAGAGGAAGAGAGCAGCATTCACATTCTGTGTTGCTGCCCGATGCTAGCGGTGTACAGATATCAAACCTGGGGCGCATTATAATGGATCCAAGTGATCTAAATGAGACAGGGCCAACACTAATCCTGCGGTTTGCCAAAACCAGCGGACTGAAATTCTGATGCCCTGAAGACACAGCGATAGTCACAGAGGATTAAAGATCTAGGTGACATAGATGCCTATACCAATGGCCCAACTGCAAAAATGTAATTTAATGTAATGTAGATATGAACTGCTTTGTTAGATATTGAAAAACTCTTTATATATATATATATATATATATATATATATATATATATATATATATATATATATATAAATTCTAGGTTTTCTGGATAAACCGCGTTCAGAAAATTTGTTTTCTTGACGTTTCGGCTCCCGCTTTGGAGCTCGTCAGTTGTCCATGAGGAGTAGGCAGTTTGAGACCTCAGAGACAACTGACCGATGCAGTACGACCAGTAGAGTAGGTAGATTGAGACCCCGAAAACGTACTGAACCTTACCCTTCCTAACCCTAACCTAGCTCTTGATAATGGTTTCAAAGCGGGAGCCGAAACGTCGAGAAAACAAATTTTCTGAACGCGGTTTATCCAGAAAACCTAGTATTCATTTTTCTGACCGCGGAAGTATTTCTGAACATATATATATATATATATATATATATATATATATATATATATATATATATATATATATATATATATATTAATTATTTATAAAGACGTTTTAACCACATCATTTCTCTTGCTGCTTGACTTGCGGCTACGTATTCGACTTAAATTGTTAAAAGAAATACAGATTGTTGTTTCTGAAATCCCCACGTGATTGGCGAATTTCCGAAATGGAAGACATAACGCCTTGTAGTGTCTTCCCCTGCATAATATGCATCACTAAATCCTTTCAATACCATTTCTTCGTTTGTCATGTACTGGATACCAAGATTCATAGATCCCTTTAGATAATTTATTATTCCAGTGCGCTCTCTGGGAGTTTTCTAGGAATTGGCTTATTTCTCCAACGGCATATGTGATATCTGAACGAGTACAAACAGATAGATAAATAAATTTCCCACAGCTTGTCTATATGGTACCAATTGCGTGTCTTCAGCTTCATGATTGGAACTTTGATCCAAATCACGGATGAAAGGTACTGCAACTGTCGTAGAATCCGTCATGTAGAACTTTTCTAATAATCTCTTCACATAATTTGTCTGACGTATAGATATTGTTCCATTGGGTTTCTGTTGAACTTCTATACCGAGAAATAATGAAAGTTTCAAGGTTCTCGCTAAAAATTCCTTCTTAAACTGACTTATGAGAATACCAATGTCTGAACTGTCAGATGCCAATAATCCACATAGAGAGAGAGAGAAAGAGAGATATTTTCTTTTCGATTTCTTACAAAGACACATGGATCCGATTGCGTAGCAACAAACTGAAAATTTATCAAAAATTTCGTGAATTTCGCATTATATACTCTCGGTGCTTGCCTCAATCCATATACACTTTTCAGAAGTTTACAAACCCTGCTGCTTTCATCCGCATACCCTTCGGGTTGAGCCAAGTATATGTTTTCCTCCAACTTACCGTAGAGAAAAGCTTTTTTAATATCCAAAGTGTTTTAATTTCAATTTATATGCGGCTGCAAGAGTCAAAATCATTCTTATGACAACTGGACTGAATTTTTCTTTGTAGTCTATTCCATACAGCTGAAAATACTTTTTTACTATCAATGAGCCTTACATCTTCCGATATCCTCATCTGGTTTTCTTTTCAGATGGTAAACCCATCGATTAACTTTAAGTTAAAATTTCCACTCTGACCAATTTTTGGTATCTCTCAATTTCTCGATTCTTACCATTTCAATTTCCATTTTATTATTTTTCTTCTATCCTTTTCCAAGGTATACTGGGCCCATAACCAAAGTAAATGATTTCCAATAGATATTATTGGTTTAAATTCTGGGAGAAAAGAAACGGAATAATAATTTTTAATAACTGAAAAAATGTCATATAAATATACAAAAAAACTACTTGATTACTACAAACTTCAATAATATTGACAACATGGATATACTTATAAAATCTTACATAAATATATTTGAACTTCCAAGTTTGATCTGCAACAACAAGTAAATTTACCTAGGTGTATCCATATACTTTCCCCTAGGTATACCAAGCAAAACTAAGTACATCTTATTGGACCCACCCGTTTATTTCTAGTGTTTTTATGACGTAAAACTTGCTTTAAGGTGAACGATGAACTGTTTCTAATTCTTCCTTATCTACGACTCTCTAAGATTAATATTAATTATTAACAAACCCACACTAACATCCATTGAAATGCCCACAATACTTTCATGAACTCAAAGAAGATACGAAAATTGTTCGTAATCACATCAAAGGTTTAGACATACACATATAGTTACGCCTTTTTCCCGTAGGGGTAGGCAGAGACCACTTCCCTCCACTTGCTACGGTTTTAACACACATCTTTTGCTTCCTCTACTTTCTTCAGTGCTCTCATATATGCTCGTCGGTTGTTAATACTCTTGACCTGGCCTTTCTTCAAAACAATGTTGATCTGATCGAGATATGTTCGACGAGGTCGACCTCTACCGACTTTTCCATTCACACTCGCCTTATAAATTTGTTTCGTCAATCTTTCTTCATCCATGCTTACTACGTGTCCAAACCATCTAAGCATCCCTTTGTCTATCCTTATAACCACATCTTCTTTTACACCACAGCGTTCTCTTATCTCACTATTCTTTACTTTATCCAACCGAGTCACTTCGGCTGTACCTCTCAGACTACTCATCTCCACAGCATTACTCCTATTTTCATGCTTCTTCTGCCAAACCCAACATTCACTACCATACATAAGTGTAGGAACAACACACCTCTATGCACAGCCAAACGTGCCTTTTTTTGGCTGTTCATAAAGCTATACAATGCCCCATTCATTTGTTTTCCTGCCAACACCCTTCGCTCAATGTCACTGTCATACTTTCCATCTCTCGTAAACTTTTGAACCCAAGTACACAAATTCATTTACTTGTTTTACTCTTCTTCGCTCAATTAAAAGGTTTAGATATTATTAATATTAATTTTATTGTAACATTGATGGTGTTTGTTTGGGTTGTTTCAACAAAAAAGTATTCATCATTTTTTTTTAAATGCCTCTCTTTGTTTTCGGTTATTAATCACTTTCTTCTTTGTTGTTTTCTCTTGCGTATAATTCGTTTTGGTAGCTTAGGTGTAAAATTTACCTTATTCGT
Organism: Agelastica alni; assembly: GCA_950111635.1. Lineage (NCBI taxonomy): Eukaryota > Metazoa > Arthropoda > Insecta > Coleoptera > Chrysomelidae > Agelastica > Agelastica alni. The sequence goes on along the minus strand of OX467712.1, from coordinate 47,130,734 downwards.
ATTTATTTCAAATGAAAATTATTAAAAAATAAATGTTGGGCTTGGTACTTTCGGCTTTCTGGAAAGTAACATAGATCTTCTTTAGGTGAATCTTTAGATGCAATAGCTAAAGTAATATTGTATATTGGTTTCCCTATTTGTATGCAATGCTGATGATATCATGCAAAAAACTATTTCCTTAATCAAGTTAAAATGATGCAAGTAGGTAATCAGGGGTTGATAGTGTTTCACGAATAATGTTTTTTTCTTATGGATTTTATCAGCGAAGATTGTTGATGATACACAATTGCACGCAATTGAAGAATATTTACGAGACGGCACTGCTTAAGGGGTGCAGTAACGATATTTAACTTGGCGGTGTGGTTCGTTGCGGCGTCTTTTAATCTACATGCACAGGGTTTTTACCCTCGTTCCTCCCTTGCGGAACTCGAGAAAATACTCAAACGATAAAAACATCTTGTGCCGTAAGATTTACTTCTTTAGCCACATATTCAAATTATCAAGAAATTTGTTTTTCTTATTTTAAAAGTTTAATGTTTTATGTTTTTTGCGATTGCTGGATTAATGGGACTTTAAAAGCAGTGGCGGTGCGTATTTAAATTCGCCATGCGTTTTTAAATACATGGTGAACAATTTGTAATTACACATAATTTAACTGAATAATATTGGATTAACAAAGTGTAAATTTAAAGCATTTAGATAATGTATTACTTTGTACCATTCAGCATCGTAGCTACCCAAGTAGCAAATTAAATTCTATAAGGTTTGTATAAACAGTTAAAAACTATATCTTATAGGATACTAAAACACTTATAACGGTCTACAAAAAATTAAATGATCCTTATACAACCAAAAACGGCCCATTTTTATACAACAGTTTGGTAGTACAAGAGTTCCATTAAAAATTTATACAACTCCTATATGACTGTTTTATACACATTTATACAACTCTTATACGATTGTTTTATACTCATTTATACAGCTACTGAAAAAAAGCATTTTATTTGCTATAAAAAAACATGTAAAAAAACATTGCAATTTTTTTAAAGTCATTTTTTGACCATTAAAATTAAAAAAATCAATATACTTTTTAAATAATATGAAAGTACAACTCTTACAGAAAAAATAAGCCCTAAATCGTTTCTGTAGCATCATCCCCCGAGCAGAACTAGCTAAATTAAGAGAGCATCTTTTTGGAGAAAACTTCATATATCTTGAAAAATAATCAATTTTTCAAAAAAATACCCTTTTGGCTTGCCATAGGCTACACTTAACAGTAAGTAACAACTTTAAATACGTTACAGTTAACGAGTTATAGAAAACCGATTTTTCCAATATAACTCGAAAATTATTAATGATTTTAAAAAATTATAATTTATTTAATAGATAGATCGTTTTAATACCTACAATTTCCTGTTTTATTTTTTTTCGATCGGAGCTGTAGTTTTTTAGTTATTAACAAAAAACCACTTTTCGCAACTTTGCCAATTTTTTAGGTTATGTTCGGTAATCAGGATCGAGTCGCATGAAATAGAATTTTAATTTCCTATACGCTCATATATATTTTTTGGGTATTAATTTTTGAACATATAACTAGAAAGGAACTTCGTTCCAACTGAGTGTGACACTTACGCACTTTTTTTAATTATTTTTGATTTTAGTAGCAGATTTAAAAATTCGGATTTAGATATGTTTGTTTTATCAGTTTTAAAGGAAAATGTTTTTAAAAGATTATGACCATAGGTACTCGGTTAAATAGCGAAGAAAATCAATCATTTTTAATAAAGAGATAAGATAAAATATCGTTTGTATTTGTATTCATTAAAAAACTTTTTTTAAAGTTTGACTGGTTTTTTTTTAGTAAATTCTGAAGATGAAATTAAACGATTACAATGTTTTCAGCTAATAATATACTGATTCAATTCGCACAATTCTCAATTACAGACCGTTCGCGGTATCGCTGAACCTATCTAGCAACGTTCCCATATAAGTTTGGGAGAACAAAAAGGAAATATATCCATTTTGCTTGTTTTTGCTTCCGGTCGGCGGTTTTGGCGAGAGTATGTCTACAACGAAGGAAGGGTCGTGCTTGGCCAGCGGTCATTCTATTAGCATCTACAATCTAGATGGTCGTTCTTGTGGGGATCCTTTATACATTATTATGTCCCTCTTATCTGACCGCAGTGTTAAAATCCGACAGCTACTGTTTTATACACAACTTACAGGGAGATTAATAATCGAGAATCTCTTTTTAACCAACAACGACCGGTATCATTTCAAACAACGACCGGTATCATACCGAAATATTTTTTACATAAAATTCATACTTATATATGTAGTTTTAAATTAAGACCTTTAAACACTAATTTAAAAAGATTTACTTATCACGAGAAAACTATTGTAAAAGGAACCTGTAGATACCCACACAGCTCAAAAAAAATCCCATCATGATCCAAAATCTACCAAAATGCCGATTGCAATATTGGGAACTTTTAAACTGAAAACATTTTATTGACATCCTATTAAAAGAATCATCCAGTAAAAAAAATGACCATTATAGCCTAGTTTAATTTAATTTAAAAACAATATAATACAATTTATGTCAACTAGCGAACACAATCAATAACTGACTAACTCTCAGGATGATACTGGAACATCCTTTTCATTGGTTGTTACGTCACTATACCGCCCAGCTTGCTTACGTACATTCCAGTGGCGTATCGCAAAATCGTTACAATTGCCACATCTTTTTCGTTCTCTATTGAGTACTCTGCCAGCGGTCTCTCTACTGGCAAATTATGCCCGAGCTCAGCCGTAGAGGGTAGAAGAAAAAAAAATATAAAAGTGAGCCGCGCCACCGACTTAGACGGTTCAAGCCGGAAACCCCTAGGTCTTATAGGCACTAGCAGAGCCACACGATAAACAACTAAGATTATGGTGAACCAAATAAATGAAATTATAGCAAAAATATATTGGATACTTTACTCCTACAATAAATCACAGTACACAGCTCAATAGCAAAATGATAACAAATATAGTCAAAATTAACAGCTAACAATAAATCAAGGTACACAGTTCAATAATAAACTTATAACAAATATAGTCAAAATTAGCAGCCAACAATAAATCAAAAATCCAAAGTTTACGATTCCAAAAAATAATCAAAACAAAAGTAAGAGTAACAAATTTTACCAAGTTACCAAAAAAAACGTATACAAGTCAACTTCTTAATAATACTTAATCAAACGTTTACACAAGGCTGCTAATTTACTCATGTTTTTACCATTTACATTAAGATTTACACTGCCAAAACAATCGAGTTTATTTAAAAATATTTCTTTTTACAATGGTTGACCTTTAAAATATCAAAATTGTAGGATATTTACAAATAAGTATGAAGAAAATATATTTTTACTTGGACATAAAGAATTATTGAGAAGATTATTTTAATTCAAGTTTAGTTTTGGCATATTATCTAATGCAATAAATAGTTTTTAATAATGTATTATATTAATAAATTAAAACAAAACTTAATTGTGGTGTCAAAAATAAGTCACGTCGTTAAATATTCAAAAATAATTCACTTGTAACCTTTTGGGTAAACGTATATTGTAGATCAAATATAAAAAAAAAGAATAATTTAATCTTGAACACCTTAATGCGGAGTTCCTGCCAAAAACACCAAGCAAGTCTTTATAACACTGCAATTTATCGTCGATATGGATTATACGAATGCACTACTCCTGGCCGGTTTGATTATGGAACGGCACCTGCTAATTAACCATGGCTTCCCGCAAATAAATCCCGCATCCGGTTATTTTAACTCGACACTAAAATCCAAAATATCAACAACGAAGGTAAGATAGAATGGTCAAGTTAAAAATTAAATGGTTTTTCTTCAACATCCAATTAAGATGGCCCAAATACAGCCAGATATGAAAGATAAACCGTAGAGGTTTTGCACACGTGTTAATATCACACCGTCCCAAAAACTCTCTTCACACCACTCCCAAGACTGCCACCAAACGACTATCCACTCCCCAGGCCGGATATCAAGAAAAATGACACGAAATAAACGTTAACCAACAATCTTTGCAAGTCCATGCTCCACACCAATAATCGCCTCGTCCGTGTTGATAACCAGCCCCATCCACACAGAAATGCAAACCAAACAATAATATAACCGACAACACACAACAATCGAGGCCAAAAACCAAAGCAAAATCTAATAACAAAACCCCCACTCAATCTCCATCGATTAACGAAAAATGCCACAGCCATTAACAATCGAATCCTATCACTACAAGGTATGCAACACTATTTACAACGAATGATATATTTAAGTTACAACAAAATACGGTACCTGAGGGATACAAAACCATCAGAGACACAATTATAATGAAACTGTAGAAGGGAAAAAATTGGCACGTGACACAATACTTATAAGTAAATATGAGAAAAGTAAAACCAAACGGACAACATCAAGAGACTATTCCCAGATTTCGAAGTATGGATTGAATGTGAATACAACATGACATGCTTCCGTTTCACACAGTTTCTCTCGGGACATTGATGGAGTGAGACAAGTGAATGAGCTTGTATGCTTAAGTTTAAGTTTACGAGAGACGGAAAGTCTGGCTGTGATTGAGCGAAGGGTGTTGGCAGGAAAACAAATGAACGGTGCCATATATAGCTTTGTGAGCAGCCAGAACGTATTAAAAAGGCACGACTAGATGTGCATAGAGGAGTGCTATACTTATTAATGGTAGTGAATGTTGGGTTTGGCATTAAAGTAAGATCAATGCTGCGGAGATGAGAAGTACAGTTGTATTCACTGAAAATGGATACAAGTCTTATGACTGGATTTTTCCATAATTGCGTAAATCAGGCTTTTCTTATCGACGCTGATAGACAAAACAAAAACATACAAAATGTCATAAATCATTTTAATGCATTAGAATATTTCTACAATGCAAATTTCGAAACTCAACGTAACCAATAACAATAATAAAAACAGAAAACTATAATTAATATTTAATTATAATATATATGATTTATAATAAAATGATAAAAATTTAATATTTGGTCATGTGATCATTCTTTTTGACTATTTGAACCAATCTGTTTAGAATTGAGTTAATTGAGTTCACTAAACATTTGAATTTCCAGTACTCGTTAATAACTTCCCATAATTCATTAGATATTTTCATGGGCGATGCTCTTCTGAAATATCAACAATCGTTCCTCCTTTGGCAGTCTCTTCGAGATTAACCCGTCAAGTTCAGTCTTCACACCCCTTCGTGGTCACTTTGGAGACCTGCAGAACATCACTTTCCAAAGACTCATTCATCCAACGAATTGCGAGGCTTTGGAACTCATTGCCTAGGGAGGTGTTGCCCGAGGCATACAACCTCCAGAAATTTAAGAAGAACACCAACTCCTACCTTCTTTCCCTTGGTTCCCACGATGTTCTCTGAACATTACAGGATATCCCTTTTCGTGGGAACCAGAACGTAAAAAAAAAAAAAAAAAGAATTGTTTGGTGTAAAAGTTCTTTTGTATATTTTTTTTTTAGGACCCAAACATTCTCCATGGGATAAACTTTTCTTTTAAATAAGTTGAGTTTTTACTTCTTCCGGTAAAATTTGCTAATGCACGTAACGACCACCCATCTTCAATTCTGGCTATTATTTAAGCTTTTTCATTTTCAGTTAAATGACAAGGCATTTTGAACAATTTTAACACTGACAGACTTGTCAACCATACATTATTTTTAAGTCAAATTCAAGTAAAAGAATACAACTGTACAGCTGGAGTGGCTTTAATGGATAAAGTGAGATATAGCGTAATGAGGAAAAGAGCAGTGTGAAAGAAAATGTGGTAACAAAGATAGATAAAGCAATGCTTAGATAGTTTGGACCCGTAAAGAGGATGGATAAAAGAATATTGACGAAACAGATTTATTAGGCGAGTGTGAATGGACAAGTCGGTAGAGGTCGACCTATGAGAAACCATTTCTACTAAAAGTAAGAACCGTAGCAAGTGGGAAGAAGTGGTCTCTGCCTACTCATATGCGGAAAAGGCGTGACTATACGTATGTTTGTATAAAGGACGAAAATCGAATGGTATAAAGAGTAACCACTACCGGGGGCGTCTGATGTAACATAAATACGGGCCTCTTGGGTGTGACGGTTGAGTATTTTTAATGGATACATGGACTCCTACATTACAAATGTTGAATTGATCTTACTTTCATATTTCTTTTGACATACCCAACATTCACTACCAAACATAAGTCGATAAAAAGTATTAAAAACTTATAAATCAAAACCTAATTTAACTTATAATGAAAGACATGTAAGAACAATTGAATGAATACCACATCCTTCTACATTTTGGCTTCGGAAAATATTTATTTGGTAACACAAAATATTTACTTCAATTATCTAACATTACTGATCATTAACCAATACTACATGCCAAAATATTTTTATCTAATAAATGACAAAAACCTCAACAGGTTGTTTTATCGTAAAAGAAAAATATTTCATTCGGTACACATAACACAAGAGCCATAAATACATTGAGAGTGAAACAAATGTGAAGGAAATCTGGATAATCTTACTATCCTGATAGCAGGTATTACATATTGTCGACTGTCATCGGCCGGATGCGGGCACGCGCTGCCTTTTTGGACCATTCACAGTTAAGGTACTGACTGCATTTTTGTTATAATGAAAGGTAACGCAGGATATATATATATATATATATATATATATATATATATATATATATATATATATATATATATATATTTTTTTTTTTAATTATTTACTTATTTTTCTTTTATTAATTAATTCTACCAGTTCGATATTCATCCGAGTCCATATATAACACCTACATCAAACAATTTGTTAAGGTTTCGATTTCCATAAAATTTAAAGTTAAAATTGTAAACAAATTACGTCAAAAAAGTAATTCTTTTTAAATAAATACTTTTTGTATTTTTTATTTGATTTATGACATTTCATTTTAAATAAATATTAATTTTTTTTTCGAAACTAGGTAAATACTGATCTGATACCACATGTAAATATTTGCGGAATCTTTTAAGAGGCAACATTTTAAGTTGATTAAGAGAGCTATTCAATGCACACGTAACGTGCTTTCGGGCCTTCGGCCCCAAATTCCGAAGTTATAGCCTCATAAATCGCCACCAGCGTGCGCTGTCGTCGACATTGTTACTTGCACCACTCGACTAACCACTGCTAACAACTCCCAAATTGCCTTTTAGATATCATTTCGAGATCTTTGCATTTCTCGATTCTGTACTTAAAACTCTATATACAAGAGATTCCACGAGATATTGGTTTTAATTAACTCCCGTTGCCAAATAATCTTAGGAAAGTTTTAATGATTTAATAACTTTTCTTTCGCATTTGGTAAAAATTTATGCAGGATATTAAAAACCAGTACAGTTTAGAAATTAAGTTTTAACTTCATTCCACAGTTTTCAAAATCTGTAAAATATAATATTTCTTACAAACAATTAAAAAATTATCTTTTTGCAACTTATCGACGTTTGTATAAAATAAAATAGACTAAATACCTAAACAAGCTACTGTGTACCGAAATCCTACAGGAAAGACCTGTGCCACATGAAAAATCAGGATAAAAACTAAGGCTGGAATATACCTACAGGGAGGGTAGACCTGCCCAAACAAGTAGGTACTTCTTGAGTAAAATTTTTGGCAACTTATCGACGTTTGTAGAAAATAAAATGGACTAAATACCTAAACAAGCTACTTTGTACTGACATCCTAAAGAAAAGACCTGTACCACATGGAAAATCAGGATAAAAACTAATGCTGGAAGATACCTACGGAGAGGGTAGACTAATTATTTAAACAAGCAACTATGTACCAAAATCCCAAAGGTTAGATCTGTACCACATGGAAAATCACGATAAAAACTAAGGCTGGAATATACCTACGGAAAGGGTAGACCTGCCCAAACGAGTCTATACTTCATAGGTGAAATTTTTGGCAACTTATCGACGTTTGTATAAAATAAAATGGACTGATTACCTTAACAAACTACTATGTACCGAAATCGCAAAGGAAAGACCTCTACAACATGGAAAATCAGGAAAAAAAACTAGAGCTGAAATATACGAAGAGAGTAGACCTGCCCAAACGAGAATTTTATGAGTGAAATTACTATTTTAGCGGAAGTGTACCTACACAATTAAGCAATTAAATAGAAATTAAGATAAGGAATGAGTTAAGCATAAATCAAAATATGCATAGGCATTCAAGCTTTTTTAGAATCCAAAAGCGAGATCAAAACTGGTATGGAAATTCCGTGAATAACTCGAAACCCTAGCAGAACCGAACAAAATAAATCTGATGTAAGTCTTTATTAAAGATCAAAAATTATGACTGAAAAACTACTTAACATAATTAGAAACCAGGACCACATTATTGCAGGACTACTTACTGCTTATAGACCAATGAGGGGATACCAACACAAAAAGGAGCAGTGGAAAGAAGAACTTCTCTGCAGACAATGTGCTAAAGGGATGGAAACAGCCGAACAGATACTGACGCATTTCATAAGAGGCTGACAGCGAAAAACATGCTATGTTCTGAAATTATTGTATGATAAAAACGTGAATACACATTTTTTTAAACGATTTAGTTGCCAAGTTATAGGGTTCTAAAAAATTGACGTATTTAATAAAAGGATTTTTTGGAAGCTCTTTTCCGAATTAAACAAATTTACAATAAAATATTAAACATGGCGATTTGCAAGAAAAATTCACTGTTCCTTTTAATTTTTAAATCAGATTAAACTCGAACCTGTCTTGTTGATCAGAACTAGCTAAATTAAGAGAGCATCTTTTTGGAGAAAACTTCATATGTCTTGAACAATAATCAATATTTATCAGTTTTTCAAAAAAACACTTTTTTGGCTTGCCATAGGCTACACTTAACAGTAAGTAACAAGTTTGTTTGAATACGTTACAGTTAACGAGTTATAGAAAACCCGATTTTTCACGGTTTTTCCAATGTAACTCGAAAAGTATCAATGATATCGAAAAATTATAATTGATTTAATAGATAGATCTTTTTAATACCTACAATTTCCTGATTTACCTTTTTTCGATCGGAGCTGTAGTTTTTTAGTTATTAACAAAAAACCGCTTTTCGCAACTTTGCCAATTTTTTAGGTTATGTTCGGTAATCAGGATTGAGTCGCATGAAATAGAAACTCACCATGAATTTTAATTTTCTATACGCTCATATTTTTTTTTTGGATATTAATTTTTGCACGCACTTTTCCCTATTGCTTGGACTATTTAGGAGATACATGAATTAAAGTACATACGTAGCACTGAGCATGTTACTTGGCGCTTGTTTAGGTCGGCTGGTTGGCGCGAAAATGCATTGAAACGTTGATATTATATTCTCTCTCTCTCTCTCTAGTCGTTAGCTTCATGTTTGAAGCGTCGTGATCCTATGTTAGTCTCATGTTGTTTTTTTAGCAGTTTCCCTCCATTCCTCTCTATCTGACGTGCTTCTAAAGCTGTCTTGGAAAGATTTTCCTGTAAACTGCTTCACATGGTCCAGCCATCGTTTTGGGGAACGTTCTCTAGGTCGTGTTCCCTCTACCTTTCCTTGGACCATAAGTTTTTCGAGATTGTCATCTTTCCTCCTGCTGACATGTCCAAAATACTTGAGAATCAGTTGTTTGATTTTAGTTGACAATCTGACTTGGATGTTAAGTTCTTCGAGTACGGATACGTTGGTTCTGCGCTTTGTCCAGGGAACCCTTAGTAGTCTTCTCCAGACTCACATCTCAAACGCATCCAACTTGGCAATGTCTGTGGCTTTTAAGGTCCAGGATTCTGCTGCGTATGACGCAATTGGAAAAACGAGGGTGTTCACTAATTTGCATTTTGCTGTGGTTGTTATATGCCGATCTTTCCAAATTTTGTTGAGTTTGGTCATGGCCGTTTTGGCAAGAACTATCCTTCTTCTGATTTCTTGACTTGATCCGCCATTTCTGCTGATGTGGGCACCTAGATAAGTTATTTCCTCCACGTTCTCGGCATCTTTAATATAAGGCATTTCTTCCATGCATTAGATATCTCCAAGGCGTTCGATCGAGTTTGGCACCAGGTACTTTTCGCCAAGCTTCCATCTTATGGCTTGCCCCCTCAGCTGTGTTCTCTGCTTGCTAGTTTTCTCTCAAACAGGTCTCTCCATGTAGTGGTCGATGGAGTTTCATCTGACACTCTACTCATAAATGCTGGTGTTCCGCAAGGATCCATTCTAGCAACAACACTATTTTTACTTCACATCAACGACCTATTGAAAGCAACTTCATGTCCCGTACACAGCTTTGCCGATGATAGTACCCTCCATACCGCATTCTCTTCCAGGGCCCCTATATCAGCCCGTGAAACCAGAAATGAACGAGGAAGAAATGTTAACAATATAAATATGGACTTAGCAACAATTCTCGAATGGGGATCCAATAACTTGGTAGAATTCAATGCAAACAAAACACAAGCATGTCTTTTCTCTAGAAAAGCCGATCTCACTGTGCCTAACATAACTTTGTCAGGAGTAACCATACCACTGAAGTCATCCATATCGATGCTTGGTATTACTATCAGCAATAACCTTTCCTGAGAAAATCACGTGAGGTCCATTGCCAAAAGTGCATCCCAAAAACTTGGTTTTTTGTTTCGTGCCAAGAGCTATTTCACCTCCAGTCAGCTGCTTATGATCTATAAGGCACAGATCCGACCTGTACTGGAGTACTGTTCCCATATTTGGAGTGCAGCACCTAAACATATCCTGAGGCTACTGGATTCTGTCCAAAAAAGGGCAATTCGTCTCGTCGGTGATGCCTCGCTTACAAACTCGCTCACTTGTCTGGAACACCGTAGAAAAGTTGGCGATTTGTCTCTATTTTATAGATATTTTCATGGGCGATGCTCTTCTGAAATATCAACAATCGTTCCTCCATTGGCAGTCTCTTCGAGATTAACCCGTCAAGTTCAGTCTTCACACCCCTTCGTGGTCACTTTGGAGACCTGCAGAACATCACTTTCCAAAGACTCATTCATCCAACGAATTGCGAGGCTTTGGAACTCATTGCCTAGGGAGGTGTTCCCCGAGCCATACAACCTCCAGAAATTTAAGAAGAAAACCAACTCCTACCTTCTTTCCCTTGGTTCCCACGATGTTCTCTGAACATTACAGGATATCCCTTTTCGTGGGAACCAGAACATAAAAAAAAAAAAAATGCTGTGCGTGCGATCTATAAACATAAGTGATATTATATTACGTTGATATTAATATGTGTTATGTACTAACCTTGTAAGCGTCGTGGCTTAACATAGGTAGTTATTGGAACTGATGCCCATAGACGTATACGTACAAATGGAAAAATGAATCGAACCGAACTGTTCTTCGAAAGAATGCAGAGTGTGAACTGAAGACTGGTCCCATATAAAAATAATAAGGACAGTATAAAAGTTAATAAATGCTATTTGTACAAAATAATAACCATGAGCGTCGCGTTAAATTTATTCTTGCAAATAAACAGCGCAGCCCGAACAAACCTATTTAAACTTATCAACAGTCCGACCATGATATTTAATTATTAAAAATTTAAAATAAAATGAATAATTGTGAAAAAATGCGAAGCATTATATCTAGAAAGATAGTTATGATTCACCTAGTCTATCCATCGAATTAAATAACTGCGAAACTATGAAGAAACTTAAGAAATAAGTACAAAAAGCAAGAGAAACGAAATGAATGTATCATATACTAATTTAAATAAACAAAGAGCCCTAGAGGCTGTAAGCTGCAGTTAATATAAACTTGCATTTAATAAAAGTAAAAACACTATTTGTTTAACCCAAGAAAATGTTTCTGATAATATTTCTATACTAGCTGTTGCATAAAAAAATACGTCATTTATAACAGCAATCAAAATAAATGATGTTATTAATGTAATAACAATTGTGGTAATGTACTTTAGTAATAGATTAAATAATTATTAAGAATTAACCATTACAATGCAGGTAATTTTAATCTATTTTAAAACGTGCTATTATTACATTCCCATTTTCATTATTTTACAGGTCTGCGAAATTACTGTTATTTTCATAATAGATACATTTTGTTTTGATGATATTTGAACGAGGTGTATTTTGAACCTTGCGCAAAAAAAATGATGTTACGATGTTGTCAAATGCTTTGAAATTCATATTATACAGGGCGTTTTATTAACAATTGTCCGTATAGTAACTGGAGAAATCTTCGCACAAAATATTACTTAACTAGTGCGGTAAAATATTTTGTTTCTAACATAGCATCTCCTACCTTTTTCATTTTGCACCGCTTTTTTAATTCTTGCTTCTACCAAATGTAGTATTATGGTAGAAAGCGCTGCGTTTGCAAGAATTATTAAATCGCCAATTTAGCAAATATGTAAAAAAATTTCAGTAAATACTAAGTAGGTTAGGTTAGGTTAGGTTAAAACGGCGGTTCGGAGGAAACCCACTTAGGCCTTTTGGCCCGTCGTGATGGACGGCAGTGCTTTCTTCTTCTACCGTAAAAACCAATTGGAACTTTTAATAAAAAGTGTAAGATCTTTAATGCTAACTGAGCTGATATCAGATAAGTCATCAAAGTTCGTTTGCCCTAATATAGAAAGCCGTTTTTTGCATAGGGCAGGACAGTGGCAGAGAATATGTACTATTGTTTTCTCCCTTTCCTCACCGTGATAGCTTCTACAGAAGTCGTGTCATAGATCTGCTATTCCCATGCGTGCATGGGATCCACCTGCCCAGTGTCCTGTTATGGCCGCGTTTGCATTTTCAATGGACTCCGTAGATAGAGTTAAAACATCATTAGTGCGACGTAGATCTAGTTTAGGCCAAGTCTGTGATTATGTGCATGTGGGTTTATTTTGCCACCTCAAGCTGGCTTTTTGATCTATTTTGCTGTGCAGGTAGCAGTTTGCAATCGATACTCTTTGCTGAGATGAGACAGATACAGCTGGGAGGGTGGTGCCCTCTCTTGCTAGCTCGTTCGCCTTACAGTTACCTGGTGTTCCTGTGTCCGGGTACCCAGACAATGTGAACTCTAAACTTAAAGTGTGGTGCCTTCGTTAGCTTACATAAAAAATTCATGACAAGAAATGATTATACTTTGAATTAGTAATTATAATAGTATATAAGATTTTCTATTTACAGTAAACGCATGTAAATGATAGTTGTGATCAAATTTCCAGATTGTAAACATTTCTATAAAGAATTTTATAAATATGCATAATATAAACAGGCTAGCTAACAACTTGTTCATTCACCTTACAACTTAATTTTATATAAAATGTGACAACAAACATTGTTATGGATCAATGTAATATTATCACACAAAGATGCATTAAAAAAAACACGATGTAAAATATCTAAAATACACTAGTGAGTCTGTTCGTATGACATCATGAATATATTCTATAGCAGACAATTTGTTATGTCATATGTTACACAAAAATTTATTTAAGACATTAGTTTTATAAACAAAATCTAGATACATTCATAAACAAAACATTTCATGATGATTATTAACATAGATATCAGTTTGGAAGTTTTTTTGACATATTTTAACCATTATTACCTAATTAGTTTTTGACCATTTGCCTCACGAATTTCTTTTAATTTAATGTACTTTTTTTACAATAAGAACATTAACTAGGATCTGTTGCGGCTGACTTGCAGTCTGTTTAACAGTGTCCATCTCCAAGTCCCGGTGGAGGTCACTCTGCAGTACCAGGAAGCGTTGACTATGCTTCTTTATATTTTGTTTTGGAATCTTTATTATGAGTAAATTACTCTGACTGGTACAGTCCCAAAGCTGGATATCGTATGGCAATACCGGTTTCAGAATTTGTTTGTAGAATAATATTTTGTTATATATTGACAGGGTAGACTTTCTTTCAACAACCAGTACATTTTTAGGTCTGTTGGACGTAATTTTATGTGGTGATTTTCCTGGTGTTGGTATTACAATAACTTTCAACATCCATAAAATATATCTCATTCTAAATGATGCATTAAATAGATGTGTAAGTTTTACCATAGTTTTTCTCGGAAGTTGCTATAGTATCTCTCCCGTAATAAGATCGAACCCAGGAGCTTTCTTAGGGTTTCTTTTATTTCTTTTGGTGAGGTTATAATAATGTCCCTATTTTTCAGAGTAGCATTTTCCTCTTCTGTGAGTTCATCTCCTTCATTAGACAAGAATGTATTTTCTAAATAATCGGTAAATTTGCTAGCTTTTTGTATATTGTTACTTGTACAAGTTCCATCCATATTTTTAATTGATGGGTTGTGTAGGGTAGGTCTTTTTAATTATTAAAATATAGTAATAAAAACATTAAAATTTGGAACAAGTTTAAAACATTTATATACTATAAAAAATTAATACAAATTAACTAATATTTAGATTGAGATTAAACAAAATAGTTATCTATATTTACCAATAAGATAAAATTAGCCACATTTGCTGATGACACAGCAAGTTTAATAGAAGAACAGTATTGTTCCTAATAAAAAAATCAAATTACCTGGATGTAATTCCGGAAATCAAACTTAAGTGGAAGGAGCAAGTGTAATAGCCTTGGATATATCTAAAGCCTTTGACCACGTTTGGCACCAGGCATTGTTAAGTAAATTATCTGCCTACGGTCTCCCAACCAAACTGCGCCAATGGCTCTTGAGCTTCATGCAAGATCGCTCCTGGCAGTTGACGGTATTTCTTCTGATGCGTTAAAAACCAATGCCGGGGTCCCCCAGGGTTCCATCCTGTCCCCCACCTTATTTCTTTTACACATCAACGACCTCTTAAAAACCACCACGAACCCCATTTACAGTTTCGCAGACGATAGCACACTTGTCTCAACTTTCACATCCTATCGATCACTTTCGGTCAATGATACAAATAGACTCAGACAGGAACAGGTTGATTCCATCAATAGAGATCTTGAAGCAATCGTCGAGTGGGGAACCAACAATCCTGTTCAGTTCAACGCCCAAAAAACACAAAGTGTCACGTTTTCCAAGAAAGTGAATTCCTCAAATCATCCCATCACAATGTCCGGAAATACCCTTGAACCAAGTCCCTTCATCTCGATTTTGGGAGTCACGGTGTCCAATAATATGTCTTGGCATGACCATGTTGCTAACATCGCAAAGTCGGCAAGCCAGAGGCTAGGTTTTCTGTGGAAAGCTAGAAAGTTTTTTACTCCTGATCAACTGTTGACGACGTACAAGGCTCAAATCCGACCTCTACTGGAGTATTGCTCGCACATTTGATTGACACTACAAGGACCAATCTTCATCAAGAATCCTTCTTTTACAGGGCTGCTACGGAATGGAATAAGCTTCCAAAATCAGTTTTTCCAGAGAACTATGACCTGCAACTTTTTAAAAAGTTTGTCCACAATCATTTCCTTTCTATAATCCCTTCCCATTCTAATAGTCGCAGTGCTGGCTGTCCGCGGCCCACAAGATAGGTCTAAGTTAAAAAGAAAACTGAACAGTTGAAAATAAAATATAAAAATATGTATTTGTTGATAGGTAGGCACTCGCAGCATCCATTCAGAAGAAAGTACTGATATACAAGCAGGTTGTAAAACCGGTGTAAAATATGATCTACAACTATAGGGTTGTACAAACAAGCAATTATAACCAACTAGAGAGGTTCCACAAATATTTTTACCTTGAAGTGATCCAGGTTATATACAACTAACACCAAATGCAAAGGCTCAAAAGAATTAAACCATTTGTAAGTTATAAGTTGGTGTAAAGCAGTCAGTGCTGTACTGTGTAGCCACAACAAAGAAGTGAGCAGATTATTTTAAAAACTAGGGTGGACCACAGGTAACATCTAGATTACAAACTCTTGGGAATTTAGGTTAAAGCCGGTGCATTCCCATAGTTAAATAAAAAAACCTTTATTTGTATTTAAAAATGTTATAAATAATGTTTTTAGGTTTAACATAAATATACTAGCGGACATTATTGAAAATGTCACTATCAAACTCATCGTCCCCGAAGACTTTGAATTAGACACTAATATCAGGCATTTTTTATAGTACTTATATTCCATCCCATTTCTACCCCTTTCGTAGGGGTGCTAACAAAATTGGGAGTAAATCTAAACCATTCTAGAATTCACTAGAACACACACAAGAAATCGGTTCAGCCGTTTAGGAAGAGTTCACTAACATACACACGGAAAGAAGAATAATATATATATATATATATATATTAAAATTTTCATCTAATAAATTAAAACATATCGTTTTTACACTTTAAGTACTTAACATTATTTTAACTAATGAAAATTTAATGCTCACCATCATTGTCTTCATTACCAAAAAGCATTGAGGATAGTTTTTTGTTACTTTTTCTTGATCCTGTAACGAAAAAAAGAAATCAATCAATGATTTTAAAATTTTTTTAACCTTTTTACGGTGCCCAATGAAAATAAAATGATTTTAAACAATTTCTTTAAATTATTGATTATCAGACACACTGATAATTAATAATTTAAAAAAAAACTTCAGTGCAAAAATGTAATGTTAAACCGTATATTTTTTAAAATTTTAGAAATTTAATTACTCGTTACTAGGATATCAATATTTCTCTAATTTTACTTTTCATTAAACTAATTTTATTTGATAAATTTGTCGTTATGTTTATAACCAATCTCAATGCTATTAGGTTTGTAAATGGATCGCTTACCCTATTAAATAACATTGTTTGTTTTCATTTTCAAGCAGAAGATTCATTAATTTGAAAAAGAATATTTTAACCATAATTTATGTAAAATGAAACACGAAATAATTGCTGTCTAGAAATTTGAAAATCCATTAATTATTGTTATTTTTAAAGCAATAGTGAAACAAGTGAATGAATTTATATAGTTGGATTCAAAGTTTACGAGAAATGGAAAGTATGACTGTGACATTGGGCGAAGGGTGTTGACAGAGAAACAAATGAATGGGGCATAGAGAAGTGCTGGTCCCTACACTTATGTATGGTAGTGAATGTTTGGTTTAGCAGAAGAAGCAGTAAAATAAGATTAACGCTGCGAAGATGAGTAGTCAGAGAACTACTTCCGGAGTGACTATATTAGATATAGTGAAGAATAATGAGAAAAGGAAACGCTTTGGTGTAAAAAGATGTGGTTTTTGGACACGTAGAGAGAATGGATGAAGAAAGATTTATAAGGCGAGTGTGAATAGACAAGTAGGTAGAGGTCGACCTCGGCGAACATAACTTGATCAGATCGATATTATTTTAAAAAAAGGCCAGGTCAAAAATACAAACAACCGACGAGCATGCATGAGAGCACTAATAAAAGTAGAAGAAGCAAAAGATGTGTGTTAGAACTTTAGCAAGAGGAAGGAAGTGGTCTTTGCCTACCCTTACGGGAAAAAGCATCACTATTTATGTATGTATGTTTTAAACTCAGGTATTATAAAACTATACCAGAGATGTGTCTGTACATTAAAAAAATTTAACCATGACTTCAAATCACTGATTTTATTGATTGAGCATTACGCATTAACTACTGGACCAATTTTAATAAAACTTCGTTTTGGTTGCTCGTACGCATTAATCATCAGCTATCAGATGATAGTGCTTGGTATACCTAGCACATGCCCTTTATAAACATGTCTTTAGTTTTAGGTAAATGTATAGAGAAGCGTTTGCCAACCTTTTTTGTGCCATGCCCCACCTTAACTTTTCTAAAATTCTTTTGCCCCCCCTTTGTAACATACATAATCTTTAATATTAAAAAATTTAATTGTTCACTTAAGAAACTTAGCAGATAGGTTTTAGTAAGAAATTTCTAGGAAATTGTTAACAAAACACAGTAAATTTTCAAAACATTTAATAAAAAAGTGAAAATCAAATTCCAAATAAATTTAATACCTAATGATTTTTCTATATTAATTTAGTGAGATTCTTGCAATTGATGCTTACTGCACAGAGATTTTAAACTTATTAGGTTCCAATTTGGTTAGCTTCAGTCTCAAGTCTCCAAGTTGTGTTATATCCAGCTGATTTCTTTTTTTTACCAGTAAATCATTTACAGCACTAAATCCACATTTAGCTAAAAATGAAGATGTTAACGGTGGCAATAGTTTTCTTGCACATTTGGTTGAATTTGGGTATTTGATTTCTGTTTCCTCACAAAGCAATGCCATCGGTCCTTTTATATTAAATAAAGTTTTAACTGATTCATCATTTTGCAATTCTGCGAGTTCTTCTTGATACTGCATATTTGATATATCAGATAAATCCACTAACATTGGCTGCATCATCCATGTTGGAAAATCAATTTGTTTTAAATCAGAAAATCTTTCTTTTAAATCAGCCGTTAGAATATTCAGATGATTGACAATAACAAGTAAAGCGGCATCAGTTCCTTCACATTTTTGGAGCCAATGAAACTGTTCAAAATTTTTGTTGTTAATATGTTCCTGACATAACTCAATAGGAAAATTATTATATATTACCTAACTGACCGCTATCGGTGCGAAGTATTCGCACGGGTCACCTTTAGTTATGAATAATAGTTCTCTATAATAAATGTTTTTTTCTTATTAGGCCTTTTTCATTTTTTTTTCTAAGCGTTTTTTATCGGAAATCGTAAATTGTCGGTCAGTATTTGCATGTTATTTGTAGTTTAGTTTAGGGGATCTGATTTTGATTAGATAACTTTATTTATAGACGCCTGAAATTTTACTAAAACTTAGTGCGGATGAAGCTGATAAGGCTATTGGTATGATTGAGGTGGATCAACATCGGAGAGAAGTTGCGGACGTTTTCCAAGTCAGTGAAAGAGTCATTTCGCGGCTTATCCATGGATATCGAGCAACTGGAAACGTGATAGAAAGACCTGGAAGTGAACGACCAAGGGTTACCACCCCCACATCAGATCGTTATCTGACTGTGTATACCGTAGAGAACTTCCAAGTACTTGTACAACAGCGTCTTTTGAATGCTCGTGGTGTTTCCGTTTCAATTGAAAACGTAAGTCTAAGATAATACGAGGTTAACTTACATTCACGACGAATTTTGAGAAGAGTTCCATTGCCACAAATTCATAAGCGTGCTCGATTAGCATGGGCTAATGATCATGTGAATTGAAATGATGTATGGAGGTCCGCATTGTTAACAGATGGGTCGAGGTATGGACGGTTTTCTGATAGTCGGCGTGTTCGTATATGGACACTTCCTCTAGTGCCCAAAATTCAAAGAGCAGTGCAGGAAGTTCATCTGTTCGTTGGTGGTACATATGCTGCTTGGGAAGGCATTTGTTTTATTGAGCGTACAGAATAGTTAGTACTTGATGGAAACATGACTGCGCAGATTTACGTACAACAATGTTATACGTTGGTTTCATGCTGCTATTGGACCAACTTTCCTCTTTTTAGACGAAACTGCTTGACCACATCGTGAAAAATCAGTAAAAGACGCTTTGGACTTCCATGGTATGCTGCATTTGGCACCGCCCCCTTCATCGTTCGACCTCAATCCTATCGAGCATGCTTGGGACCAGCTACATACAAACATACATAAAGTCACGCCTTTTTTCCATAGGGGTAGGCAGAGACCACTTCCTTCCACTTGCTACGGTTCGTACACACATCTTTTGCTTCCTCTATTTTCATCAGTGCTCTCATACATGCTCTTCGGTTGTTGGTACTCTTGACCTGGCCTTCAAAACAATGTTGATCTGATCGAGATATGTTCTCCGAGGTCGACCTCTACCGATTTGCCCATTCACACTCGCCTTATAAATATGTTTCGTCAATCTTCCTTCATCCATCCTTTCTACGTGTACAAACCATCTAAGCATTGCTTTATCTATCTTTGTGACCACATCTTCTTTTACACCACAGCGTTTTCTTATCTCACTATTCTTAACTTTATCCAACCGAGTCACTCTGGCTATACTTCTCAGACTGCTCATCTCCGCAGTATTAATCCTATTTTCATGCTTCTTCTGCCAAACCCAACATTTACTACCATACATAAGTGTAGAAACCAACACACCTCTATGCACCGTCAGACGTGCTCTTTTTGACACTTTCTAACTATTCATAAAGCTATGCAGTGCCCCATTCATTTGTTTTCCTGCCAACACCCTTCGGTCAATGTCACTGTCATACTTTCCATCTCTAGTAAATTTTGAACCCAAGTACACAAATTCATTAACTTGTTCCACCCTTTCTCCCTCAATCGAAACCCCACAGTTTGTCATGCTTTCTTCTCTTTCAAAAACAATTACTTTCGTTTTGCTCACATTTATTTTCATCCCTTTGATTTTCAGGGAATCATGCATAACATTAACCATCGCCTGCAACTCCTCTTCAGATAACGCTAATATGACTTGATCATCGGCGTAAAGAAGGCATTTGACGATCAAATCATTCATTTTTAATCCATACGCACTCTCTTTCAGATCTTTTAAACAATTGTCTATGTATAAGTTAAACAGCCATGGCGAAGTCACACTTCCCTGTCTCACACCTTTTTCGATGTTAAACCAATCCGTGCAAGCTCCGTTTATCCTGACACAAGTAGTGGAATCCTCGCAAAGTGATTTCAGTGCTCGTATTAAACTACCACTCACCCCATACATAGACTCCTCACCACTCTGTCATAGGCCTTTTCCAAGTCTATAAAAGCGCAATAGACCTTCCGACTTCTAGCCAAGAATTTTTCGACTATACCCCGTAAGGAAAAGACCTGATCCATACATCTCCTTCCTCTTCTAAATCCTGCTTGCACATCCCATATCATCTTCTCAGTTTCATTCGTTACTCTTTTGATCAATATCTTTGCATACAGTTTGCCGACTATGCTGAGTAAACTAATACCTCGATAGTTCTTACAGTCCTGCTGCGAACCTTTTCCCTTGTAAAGCGGCACGATAACGGCCTCGCACCAGTCGTCTGGTACACTACCACTTTTCCAACAAAGGTTAAAAAGGCGGACCAGTAGACTAGCTACCACGTTGTGTCCAGCCTTCAGCATTTCAACTGTTATCCTTTCGTACCCAGCAGCTTTACCCAATTTCATACTGTTCAACGCTTCCACAATTTCTGTCGTAGTAATTTCACTTTCATTGCAACTTTCACTCATGTCTTCGAATTGGGCCTGTACTTGTGTATCCTTTTTCTCAAATAAACTTTTGAAGTATTCCTTCCATCTCTTCAATACGCATTCCTCTCCTTTTACCATATTACAATCTTGGTTTCTGATTCTTTCCAATTGCGAGGTAGTTTTTTTAGCTCTGGCTGTTCTTATGGACTTCCAGAAGAGTTTAATATTGTTTTGGAAATCGTCAGATAACCTTCTATCAAATTCATCTTTATCACTCTCCTTATTTTTTGCCGTAACCTCTTTTGCTACAAAGAGATTTGAATTTCCATCAACCACCCCCACAGACACTTCAAGAACTTAGACAGCTTTTACCACAACTTTGGAGTCAAATCGATCAAGGCTACTTCAACGACCATATTGAAATTATGGAGAGGTGTTGTTTGGCTGTAATTGATATTAGAGGAAAGCATACTTGTTATTAACGTACCTATGTACTTAAATTTTTAATAAAATAAAATGGTGCGCAACCTCAAATTGTTGTTTTTGTTGTTTAAAACTCTATTTAGTTCTACAAATAAATATTACAAAGAAACGAGCTTTATTGATTTGTTATTCCACACGGTTGCAATTGATCTCGTAGACTTCCAGGACAAGCCTGTAATGTAAATTACTATTATAACAAAGAACACAAATTTTTTATACACATCCATTCAAAACAATTCACCTAATTAATGAAATAAATAATTTTCAAAAGATTTCGGTAGCAGACCACCAACAAATGTTATAAACCAAATAAACTACTGTTGATGAGTCATTAGCATTGACCATTCTTGCCACAGTGACCGGCAGAAATAAAATACATCAATAAAATCATTAAAGAAAGCGCACCTGTTGAATTTTTATTATTTTTTTTTAAGAATTTTTTTCAGAAAGTTACTTCGCATTACTTGCTGAAATATATGCGTTCTGTCAGCAACAAAAAATAGTCACAGAGAGAGAACGAAAGTTTTAAAAATAGTAGAAGCAGAATACTGGTGGGGAGCTATTAATTAAAGAAATGAATGGAGGAATTTAGTAATCAATTCCAATAGACATCAAGGTTTATGAGAAAAGAGCAAGTTAGTTATAAGGACTATTTAAGAATGAAATGTTTAAAAACGACTAGAGATAGATGAAGAAGAACAGGTTTTTAAATAATAAAACGCATAGTTATATAATAGAATTGTTAATCAGAAGGAAGAGAACCGATACATTTTAAATAAAACACTTGGAAATAGTAACAACAACCCAGATGTGAACAAAGCTCCTATCAAAATGAATGTGATAAAACAGAAGTAAATAATAATGATGCAAAAAGTTATTTTATTAAAAGTAACCTATAAATAGTATTTTTATGAAAACAATAAAAATGTTTAGAAAAAAAGAAAAGTTTTTTAACGAAATTAAAACCTTTTTTTGGTAGTTAAATATTATAAAGTATACTAATTTTCCAAACTTATAAACCATTAGAAATTTTGTTAAATTGGTTAAATACAAACTGAGATACTGCTAGTAACCAAACGGAAAAGGAAAACAGACCCAGCAAACGAATTACTTATTCCAAACAAAAAAAAGCAGAAGAAAGAAGAGAAAGTCATTACATGGTATGATAACTTGGAAACCTATGATAGGGAGTCTTCAGCTTTTGTTGATCATGTAGGGTCAACTGTACCTGATGAAACTAAATAGTCTACAGATTTATTTACTACTTTATTTTCTAAAGAACTTCTGATTACATTAG
Organism: Agelastica alni; assembly: GCA_950111635.1. NCBI lineage: Eukaryota > Metazoa > Arthropoda > Insecta > Coleoptera > Chrysomelidae > Agelastica > Agelastica alni. The sequence continues at coordinate 47,107,737 of OX467712.1, read as the reverse complement.
TATTTCAAAGAAACTTGTACGCCACACGAAAACATTTGACCGATTCTTAGTTTATACCCTCTAAATTGGAAGAATTAAAATGTTTTTTAGATATAAATATTTTAATAATAATAATAATAGCACAAGCTCGTTAGAAATTTATATCTTGGAAATCGATCTTAGTAACCGAAATATTTCAATAAAACTACGTAAAAGAGTCGTAAAATGTTACGTTTGGTCAGTACTACTATATGCATGTAAGACTTGGACACAAATTAGAAGCATTTTAGTTGTGGTATTACCGCTGCATGTTAAAAATATTATGGACTTCGCACAAAACCAACAAGCAAGTTCTAAATAGAATGAACACCGAGCAAGAATTGCTGAACGTAATAAAAAAAGGCGAATATTTTGGGCATTTCATAAGAGGACCCAAATACCAATTACTTTATCTCAACATTATGGGCAATGTTGTAGGGAAGAGATGGATAGGGCGCAAGAAGTTATCATGGATGCGTAACATTAGATAAAGGACCGGACTTTCTGTGGAGGAACTTTTTCGAGTTGCTGCCGATCATGAGAGATACCACCAGATTACAGCCATGATGATAGCCAAGGTCTGTATACAGACAGGGCACCTAAAGAAGAAGAAGGTACAGCTAAGGCAAAAAAAAAATATTTTTCGAAAGATTTTCGTATGGAGAAGACCATGAAAAGAGGTGATAACTATTTGAAAGTAAGCGACGCAGGTACGTGGATAGTTCACGAATTGTTGTCTCTAACATAGAAACAAACACATGAGAAGAATGAAACTAATTTACGTTTATACACTTGGTATTTCTGTTTTACAAACCCTTTTAAAAAAAATTCAAAACTTGAGTCTTTAGCCATTCATCTACCACCGACATCACTTCGTTATCTTCAGCAAAGCGGATTCCACGAAGATGTTCTTTCAATTTTGTGAAAAGCTGGAAGTCAAATCCGAAGAATAAGGGGATTGTTCAAAAATTTCAAATCCCGCATTGTGAATGGCAGCCACAGTGGATGAATAATGGTGCAGTACTATTTCTTAGTAATTTTCATGATCCCAACCAAACTCGGCTACTTAAGAGTGGTGGCATTGCATATTCTGGCACTACTTCGACTTGGCAGCACTAAACGCCTATATTATATTCAAAGAGAGGTTTCAGGGTCAACCTATTTCTTTAAAATAGTTACGTCTGGCAGTTTCTGCGGGTTTGATTGTTGCGCTTCTTCAAGGGCACAAAAAAGAAGATGTTCAAAGGAAAAAGTGATGTTCCTTATGAAACACGCACTGATAAAGTAGCTCATGTGCCTATATCTGGCAACAAATTAAAATGTGCCCACTGCAGCACCAAAGTCAGCGCAATAGAACAAGATGGCACTGTACTGTATGTAAATTTGGACTGTGTTTCAGTATTAAAAGTAACTGTTTTGTAAGTTTTTATACCAGTGATACATTTTATTTGTTTCCAGTGGTTTCACTATGGCACCACCTCCTCACCCCTAAATTTACTTTTGTAAAAAATTCTTTTTAACTCGTCCAAGTTTATTTAATATTATTAAATACATTTTTTTCACGAAAATATATATTTGAACCGCAAAGGGTTAATACAGGTTTTAAAAGATGATAGAAAACCTCCATTCAGGAACAAATTCCTCAATCTTAAGGCGGTTTTAGATTAAAAGAAAGATGTAGTCTGAAGCTGCTTAAAGTAAAAAGGCATACATCTCTTATTGGTACAGCTGAAGAAAAAATATAATTATTTCTACAAAAATTTCTCCAATTTTAAGTCCAAATAGTGAAATTCTATATATAGGATTTTTACATGTTTATAATTTTTTAAATAAAATAATTATTAACTTTTTTTGTAATACGAAAAGCATGTTTCCAGAAAATTAACTCAAATACTTTATAAAACTAATGCACATAAAAATTATTTACTTGATTCCAGATAATGATGCAAAAATGTAAGTACGCTTAAACATAAATTTTTTTAAACATGCATATTCATAAAATTAATTTCGAAGAATTCCTGTTTAAAACATCCCCACACAAAGACAAGGGGGTGGGTGCTTGCTGAAAAAAGTAATAAGGGCCATTATTATCTCCATGTTAATTTTAATGTGTCTCAGAAGACCATTTGATAATTTCAAGACATTGTCATGCGAAAGATGCCTTTTTTTGGTTGATATGCCATCGCTTTTTATTGACTTCCTGACATTTCCGTCCTTAAATTTTTGTAGTTAATTACCCATCACTTTGAATTTTGTGCATATTTTTATTAGATACTTTTTTGTTTGAAGGCATGCAGTTTATTGGGCATTTAAAAAAGAAATGGTTCAAAAAATATTTTACTAGCTATATTGTACATAAATTGCTTTAAAAAGGTATGTAAATTATGTGATAAAGTAATATTATTTTGGTATCTCTTAAGTTAAACTAAATCAAAACCTAACCATGAGATTCCGATAATGATTTATGTTTATATAAAATACGACTAACAACAATAATTTTTGATATCAGTAGGTAATGTAAACAATTTTTTTGCCTTTCGAAACTATACATTTGATAGAACAGGGTGGCCAACCGAAAACGAAACAGAGACATTTGCAGGAACCTCGTCAACATTTTGGAAAAACGCTCAGACCCAAAATTTTTAAAAAGCATTGGGGGTCAAATAAGATGTCTTTTGAAAGCTCTGAAAACTCTCTTTACAATAGTTTTTACATTTTCCATTTCCTTCCAACACATAAAAATTACTTGTTAAAATTCCAATTAGTTTAGTTGCTTACTTATTACTTAATTGGTTAAATGTTCAAACTGATGACCGCTTGCTTTCATACAATAATAAAGATTTTTTTCAAAACGTTCAGGCACGTTCCGAAGAATTTCCGGAGTAATTCGACGGCACTCGTCAACGATTCTTTGACGCAAACCTGCAACGACGCTGGTTGTGTTTTATAGATTTTACTTTTCAGATGTCGAGGGGCGATAAATCTGGCGATCGTGGAAGCCATTTAATGCTGTATCTTCTCCCAATCAAATGTCATGGAAACCGTTGGTCTTAATACTGACGAACAATCGCCGCATAATGCGGAGGAGCACCGTCATGTTAACAATAAAAATGATCTTCGTCGTACTGTGGATTATTTTCAAATACATATCAGTCAAAACAGGGTCAATATCGTCTTCCAGTAATTGCAAATACATTTTGCCAGTCAAATTGCCTGTTAGGAAAAAAGGATCCACCAGTCGGTCAACGCAAATGCAAGCCCATACATTTATTTTCTCCGGTTGGTGTGTATGCACCTCGTCAAAAACTCTTGGGTTTGAAAAACATTTATTTAAAAGGAACTGTGGATCGTTTGTGGATCTCATTATTAGGTACTAAATTTATACCATTGGCGTACCTAACTCGAATGAATGACATTTTACCGTTCGTGATTTCATAACTTCTAGTGATTTTAAGTATTTTGTTCTCTATATTTTATCTGGTTACCTATCAATCTGTCAGGGGGCTATTAAAAACTTTACCTGTAAATCACTGCTATACCAAGTAAAAACTTACTTGTGTCCAGCATTATAACAAAGTCCAAAAGTCTGAATATAGAAGAGGAAAAGAAAAGGTATGAAAAACTCATTGAAAGAAGACAGGCAAGTTCTCTTATTGGTTATTTGTATTGAAGTCATAAGTAAATAAATACTTATAATTACCATTGAAGTCATGTCATCCATTGATTTCATAAGGATCACTTTTAATAGCACTGGTCTGCAAACAGTAAGATCTGATTATCCACTTATCATCCTTTTTTGAAACCACAAACAATAATTTGGTTTGCTGCAAGAACAGCTTTACCCTCCACGATGCATCGACTACTTGGAGTAGCAGCCAGGTAAACAAAAATTGAGAACAATGGTAGAAACATATCTGAATTTCTTCCAATATAAAATATTAAATTTAATAATGTTCAAATATCAAAATGTTCACTAAATTGTACATTTCCTTTAGTAAACATATAGATTATAGCAAATGAAATCACACTTGGCGTCAAAATGACAGCGCGGGAAAATGAAGGTTAAAATGTCAATCGTCTGGATATGTATTTCTGATTCGACAACCAATTGACACTATTTTCTTTTTTTTCTTCCTTCTTTAATCTAGGCGGATCGCCTGTTTCTTTTCATCGTCCCTCTGCCTATTGCACTGCTAAGTTGTCGCTCCATCGTTTTAAGGGATTCCTTCGCACGGGCTCCTGCGATCCATTGGTGATTTTTCGCGTGCTGTTCTGAATATTCTTTCATTGTCCATTCAACTGATGTGCTCATTCCACTTTCTCTTTCTGCCGATTGATGTTTTTTACCTTGCATGCCTTCTTTTATTCTCGCTTCTTTCTCTGTCCAAGGTCGTCTTTCCAGTTATTCCAAGAAGTACTCTCATTTCGGTTGTGTATAGAAGTTGTTTGGTTCTCGCTGTGTCTGGTTGAGTTTTTGCCGTGTATGCCATAGTTGGTATTACTATTGCCTTGTAAATTCTTGATTTGGTTTCTATTTTAATGTTTTTATTTCGCCATATTGTGTCATTTAGGCATCCTGCTGTTCTTGTTCCCTTCGTTGTCTGTTCTCTAACCTCCGTCTTAACATCATCATAGCCTAAGATTTCTATGCTAAGATACTTATATTTCATTCCCTGTTGGATAACTTTGCCTTTAACTTTCAGTTTGCACCTTAATGGCGTTTTTGCATCATGCATTTAGTTTTCTGGGCTGATATTACCACATTAAGTGATTTGGCAGTGCAGTTAAATCGATATAATAGTCGCTGCAGATCGTCTTCATTTTCAGCAACTAGTACTGCGTCATCGGCATAGCATATAACAGTAATTTTACGGTCATCCATTCTGTATCCTTTCAGTAAACGTACTTTGCTTATAACTTCGTCCACAATGATGTTGAAGAGCGGCTTAGGGAATCCCCTTGTCGAATACCCTTGGCCCACAGTTATTGGTTCGGTCGAGGTCCCATTTATTTTTGTCTGAATCTGATTTGCTTTGTATATATTTTCTATGGTTTTGATGAGATTATGTGAGATTTTCCTGTTGTAAAGAAGATGTATAACGTCTCTTAACCGCACACGATCGAACGCTTTTTCCAAATCAATAAAGCACATGTATGCTGGTCTGTTGTATTATCTGTCTTATGACAAAAACCGCATCTGTGCATGATCTGCCTGAGCTGTATCCTTGCTGTTCAACTTCTAAGAGTGTTAGGTTATTAATTATGTTTGCTATAACTTTTGTTGTTAGTTTCAGTGCAGTGCTTAAGAGATTTATGCCTCGGTAGTTTAAAGACAATTTCTTATCCCCTTTTTTAAACATAAGGATAGTGATGCTAGTTCGCCATTCGTCGGGTATCCTATGTTGGTAGCTAATTTTTTTAATAAAAAACGTTAGCTGCCGTATGAGACTTTGACCACCATATTTAAGTAATTCGTTTGGGATACTATCTTGCCCTGGGCTTTTCCTACTTTTGAGCTTTCAAAGAACTATATTTACATCGTCTGTCTCAATTTGTGTGTTGCCATTCGGCACTATTTTGCATTTTTAAAATCTAAATACGCGATAATCCGATTGTTGTGGATATATGTTGTAGATTATAAACCTTTATTTAATACCATATTATATTTCTTTAATTTTAAGGGACCCGAGTTTACCGTACTGACGGGACGAACATCAAATGTTTGACAGGTAGGAACAGTTTGTAGTTTGTTAGAATTAAATTGTCGTTTTTAGTATTTTCCTCGCAATTTTTATGTTTTTAATAGTTATTCTGCTATTCGGGACGAAGACAAATACCATAAATTAAAAACCATAAAAATCGGTCCAGCCGTTCTCGAGTTTTAAGTGTTCGAACAAACCCGACTTAGTTTTATATAGATAGAATTTATATTTTAAGAGATATCGCATTTTATTTCATAAATGAATGTTAATTTCTGGCGAAAAATCAGATTAACAAATTAGTAAATATGATTAATAGTAAAATCTGATATAGTAGAGATTGGGGGGTGAAGGGTAAAATAACTCGTTCGAAATGAAGCTGAACGATGTTTCAAAACGTAGCAGAGATGTTTCGCTACGCGGAGATGATAGTATTATTAATAGTTGGTGTCTGCTTTTGGGTTATGTGCAAGTCATTCTACGTCACTTCTCTCCCGTTTGTTTTTCATGATCGATACCCACTGCCAACATCTCATGTCATCGCAAAATCGTTCCATCTACTTCATCTCTCCTCTCGACAGTGCCGTATTTTGCGTCAAAATTCTTGTGTCCTTCAGTTTGCAACCACAATAAGTTAGTTCGATTTGACAGTAACCTAAAGACTTATCCTTTTAATCACATACTGATACTTAAATATTTTAATCAGCTTCCTAATGTAACAAAAATTTAAAATAATTTAATAGCTGCCAGAATCAATTATTTGTTTTATAATTACTGATTAAATCGTAAATTAAACAGCACAAATTGTACACGAAAATTTTAACCACACGTTTAACAAACAAACCCGAGTTTTTCCTTTCAAAAGAACAAGCAGGATTTAGAACAAAATATGGAACAAACGACCACCTTCTCACAATAAAAGCTCTTATCGAAAAGGGCATAAAATACAATAAGCCGCTTATGCTGATTTTCATAGATTTAAAAAAAGATTGTAGCCACAGAAATGGACTTTTGGAGAAGGAGTTGTGGAGTGAACAGATTAGATCGAATAAGAAATGAGGAGATCAGGAGAAGAATGGAGGTAAAAAAAGACATACTAGAACACATAGAGGAAAAGAAACTAACGTGGTACGGACATGTTAGAAGAACTCCGGAGGATCGCTGGATACACCGGGTAACTGAGTGGAGTCCATTAGGCAGACGAAAGAGAGGTCGACCAAGGCGATCATGGAGAGACGAAGTGGATGAGGCGATGGAATTAAGAAACCTGCAGGACGGAGACTGGCAGGACAAGGACAACTGGAGACAAGGGCTGAAAGCAGGAAGGCAGCGACAGCTGTAGATATCCTGGATTATATATATAAAAAAAGGCATTCGACACAATAGACCAACAGAAACTATTAGAAGCACTTGTCGAATGCCGTATAGATCATTGATACTCTACAGCTATTAGATATATATACAGGACATCAACAGCAAATGTAAAATTATCCAACGAACAATACACAAATAAATTTAAAAGAGGACTAAGGCAGGGCAATGCGCTCTCCCCTAAACTGTTCGTCACCTTGTTACAGAGCATGTTAAACAAAATTAACTGGGACAACATAGGAATTAACAATGACGGACCTATGCTTCGCCGATGACATCGTCTTAATAACAGCAACATACCAGAAGCACAGACTATGATGCAAAACCTTTGTGAGGCGGCAAAAAGGGTAGGGCTAGAAATAAATATTTCAAAAACCCAGTATATGACTAATCTTATCTTGAGTGATTCCATCAAAATTAACAACACTAACATAGAACAAGTAGGCCTATACAAATACCTGGGACACGAGATAAGTATTGGAACACACGAAATAAAGCGTAGAATAAGTTTAACCTGGGCAGCTTATGGAAAATTAAGAACAGTTTTCCGATCCAGTCTTCCTAGGTGTTTAAAAAAGAAGGTATTTAACCAATGCGTTCTCCCGGTTTTAACATACGGCTCAGAGACATTAACAATGACCAAGAAAATCAGAAAATACAAGTCATGCAGCGTAAAATGGAGAGATCAATGCTGGGATAACGCTCCGAGATATAATCCCAAACAGAACAATCAGACACAATACAGGAGTAAGAGATGCTGTCGAGACCATTCTGCGTATGAAGTGGAACTGGGCAGGTCATGTGGCCAGAGTAACCGATGGTCGATGGACAAAAAAAATATTACAATGGAGACCAAGAGTGGAAGTATACAGAAACGCCCACCAGCACGATGGAGTGACGACATAAGGAGACTCGTTGGAAACTGGATGTTGATGGCACAGGAACGGAAAAAATGGCAAAATATGAGAGAGGCTTTTGTCCAGCAGTGGACTGTATAGGCTAATGATGATGATGAAACTGCACTGAATTATTTTTCTAAAATGTTTGCGATTTAATAGGTATCTGCATTCATTTTAACTAATAGGTTAAAAATGTATTGTAGTTAACAGTAGATTTTATAAACGGTGATTTAATTATTCGATGTTTTGTTGCTTTAAATAGCTGAGATAGTCTTTTAAAGCACACAATTCGAACCACTTTAATTTTAATCAATAGTATTTTTTTTATTAACGAATTGTAGCTACAAAACTTTAATTAATTAACATTCTCTTTACCTTACAAAATTTTTGAACCTTTAATCTATAAAAAAGTTTATTTAAACCACATCCTATTCAAAAAAAATAAGTAGGTATTTTTATCCAAAATATAAAAAAAATGTGGAAAACAAACCGCCGACGATAAATCATTTTTTAATGCTTAGATCAGCTCAAACAATCAGCTATTTAAGCATTAACAACATTAATTTCAGTGGTCTGGGTGCGACCCAAGAGGTCTACACGACTAACTTCCCAGTGGAAATAATGAAAAAATACTATATGTTTTGTTGTTATAATTATTATGTTTTTATTATTAAAATTATTATAAAAACGATTTTAAATTATTTATAACAAATTATAATTGTCATTAACAATATTTTGTTTGTCAACTTTTTCTTATCATTCGATAAGCGGGATGAATTTTCAATTGTTTATTTATTTTTTTAATTATTATGATCAATAATAATTTGTTAGTAACAGGATTCAACGGTTTTAAACAATGCTTGATTATAACTAACAATAATTTTTCACTGTTATAGCGTCTTCAATGCTATTCTCTCAATATTGACACAAGTTTAAAATTCTCCAATTCCTATTATTGTTTTCTAAAACTCTCTTTTTATGAAATATTGTCATCATATTTTTTTATACAAATATTGCTAACATGCAATAATCATATAATTTAAAAGATCTTAAATTGCTGTATTAAAAATAGTATAATTTATAAATTGCACAATTTAGGTAGTTTACTATTTTTTTCAGATTTTTGATTCTCCATAAAAACAGCTCAACCGATTTTGCTAAAAATCTAAGTTCTAAGTTGAGTAATTATGCGTCCAATGCAATTGGTCCTACGTCGATATCATATTTTGTTCTCGAAATAATCGAGAAAATAATTCCGAACGCACATACGAACATACGCACATACGTACTTACACACATAGACGTCCACTTAAAAACTATTGTATTCGACTCTGAAGACGTTGAAATGTGGAGATATGTTAAAACGGACCCATTACTATAAATTCCCACTGGGTAATATCCAAATATAAAACAAAAATTTAATTAAATTTTGAGATAAAATAAATTAATAAGTGGTGTGTCTTCATCAATGGTTAATAATCAACAGGAAGGTCTCCGACGCGCTGGGTGGATCAAACCAAAGAAATCATTGGTCACGGTCTGCAAGAAGCTTTTCTTGCAGCTCAAGTCAGAGAAGGATGGAGAACTACGATGCGAGCAATTGAGACATGATGTCACCATACTCTCTCGAGAGTAAAAGGACAAGAGAGAGAGAGAGAGTGTCTTCCTCGATTATTAATACCAAGTCTACATCGTATTTGCAAACTTAGAATCAAGTTATTTATTTCTTGTTGAGGTATAGTTATCCATGCTCCCTGCAAAGACTTAAATAGTTGTTGGTGGTGTAGAAAATGCTTGTCACCTCTCAAACTCCATGTTAAAGCATGCTTTTTTGGATTTAGGTCCGGTGATATCGCAGCCCACGGCAATACTTTAATACTATTATCATCAAGAAAGCTAGCCACCATTGCCGTAATACATGGTCAATCAGTACAAAATTTCCCCCAATAGCTGTGACATATGAAAGCAATTGGTCGAAGTATTTCATTAACGTACTTATTGGCCATATAAAAATGTTTTCAGCAAAATGAGATCGGCTGTACTTTCGATGCTGATTTATTACTATACAAACCTGTACCTCCCTCTTTAACAATCGACATTCTGCAATCGTGCTTCATTACCCGACATTCTTACACGTCTTAAGTTAGGATCTGGACTTCTCTTACACTCTTGAATCGAAATTTACCTCAAATTTTGACTCGCTTAAAAACAAATGGGACTTCAATGGACATTTCGCCATAACTGTTCCTCAGCCGAAGTTGAACGAGCAGTGCGGTTGCTTCTCGTTAAAGATGTTATGTAAACTTCGTGCGAACGGTTTATGATGCAACCGGAAACTTGAGTTCCATGTGTTTGTAACAGTTATATTTTTTACTCAGGTGTCGTTACCTTATGGTTTCTTCTTATAGCTAATTGCAAAAACGATCTTAATTACGGGTTGTAGATTTTGTGCGCACTGTGTATCTTTCATTTACATCTTCAGTTACTACATAACGGGCATTAAAGTTGTCTTTCCATGTTCATTTAAAAATTTAGGTGATTTACTTCTAATTCAATGCTTTTCTTTAGTATTTAAAACCGTAAGAATATAAAACAATCCGAAATAAAAATTTTTTTTAAGTTTTTGTCAAACTCTCTTTAAGCTAACGTAAAAAAGTAAGAAACAGTAACATACAATATGAATAAAGAATACTGCAAGTTTATTTAAAATATTATTCTAATAATATTTAAGGAGGTTGTCGTGGTACAATATTGTCAAAAAATTTAAGATTAAACGCGAGGTAAAAGTAAACGAGCTTGTAGCGAAGTAAGTCATTATTTTTATGCAAGACTGTACCCGTGGAGACGTTACCCATACAGTTTTTATATGTATGGTGAATCCCGTGCAATAGCCTTGGATATATCTAAATCCTTTGACCGCATTTGGCACCAGGCATTGTTAAGCAAATTATCTGCCTACGGTCTTCCAACTAAACTGCGCCAATGGCTCATGAGCTTCATGCAAGATCGCTCCTTACATGTGGCGGTTGACGGTATTTCTTCTGTTGCGTTAAAACCAATGTCGGGGTCCTTCAGGATTCTATCCTGTCCCCCACCCTATTTTTTTTCACACATCAACGACCTCTTGAAAATCACCACGAACAGTTTCGCAGACACTTGTCTCAACTTTCAGATTCTATCGATCACTTTCGGTGAATGATACAAATACACTCAGGCAGAAACAGGTTGACTCCATTAAAAGAGTTCTTAAAGCAATCGTCGAGTGGGGAACCAACAATATTGTTCAGTTCAACGCCCAGAAAACACAAAGCACCACGTTTTCCAAGAAAGTGAATTCCTTAAATCATTCCATCACAATGTCCGGAAATACCGTTAAATCAAGTCCCTTCATCTCGATTTTGGGAGTCACGTTGTCTAATAATATGCCTTGGCACGACCATGTTGCTAACATCTCAAAGTCAGCAAGCCAGAGGCTAAGTTTTCTGTGGAAAGCTAGAAAGTTTTTTACTCCTGATCAACTGTTGATAACGTACAAGGATTAAATCCGACCTCTACTGGAGTATTGCTCGCACATTTGGGGTTCAGCACCAAGGCATTCTCTTCGTCTTCTAGATTCCATTCAAAAAAGGGCCATTCGGTTGATAATCAGCTCAACTCTCACAAATACCCTTTACCCACTTGAACATAGAAGAAGAGTTGCAGACCAGACATTACCCTACACATATTTCCATGGCAGATGCTCCAGAGAAATAAAAACTCTTATACCACCACTGGCCACATTCGGCCGAAGAACTCGGCACGCTGATCAGTCTCACCTATTTACTCTTAAGATTTATTTACTCACCTTAACTCGTAATAGTGTATTACATTACGAGTGTGAAAAGTGACATTTTTCACACGAGTGGGAAATATTGTAGCACGAGGCGTAAGCCGACAACATATTTTATTTCAAAAAGTAACAATAACTATTGTTAGGAACAAGAACTTTTTTCTGCTTAAATATTAGGCTAAAGGTATAGGTAGGTTATTACAATTATTAATTGTTTACATTATTATAGAAATTAAAAGTAAAATTGTTAATGCTGCAGTGTGTGTGAAAGATTAGATTCGACAATTGTCCTGAAGACCTGTGCTCAAGAGCTCACCCCAGTTCTCTGTAGACTCTTTAAGTTATCATACAGCAAAGGAGTATTTCCGAACATAAAAGAAGAGTTGCAGACCAGTCATTGCTCTACAGATATTTACATGGCAGATGCTCCTGAGAAATAAAAACTCTTGTACCACCATTGGCCACATTCGGCTGATTAGTCTGATTAGTCTCACACATTTACTCTCAAGCTTGACACTACAAGGACCAATCTTCATCAAGAATCCTTCTTTTACAGGGCTCTTACGGAATGGAACAAGCTTCCAAAGAACTATGACCTGCAACTTTTCAAAAAGCGGGTCCACAATCATTTCCTTTCTATAATCTCTTCCCCTTTTAATAGTCGCAGTGCGGGCCGTCCGCGGCCTACACGATAGTTCTACCCTTTTTGCGACTATTTTTAGTAAAAAAAAAATACTTTTAAAACTTCCAACCCGGCAACGTCGCATATGCCTCACTAGAATAGATGTACAGTATAGATCGATACGAGAATGCATAGAGAAAATTTTTGTTGTTGTTTAATTTATATTTAATATTATTTTTTGTGTTACAAAAGAGAGTAAATATTTTATCTGTAATGACTGCATATTTAGTTTTTTGTGAAATTCTATTACCTATTTATTCTTTTTTGTTTATAAGCAGTCACTTGAATTAAGCGTATCAATGCGCATACCCACACTTCTTAAAATACGAATATAAATGTGATTGTAGGAAATATTTATAAGAAACGTAAAATTTATATTGTTTACGATTAATATTTATGAGTTGTAAGCTTAAATTTCATAAGCTTAAATTTTGGATAATTCTGTTAAACTTTAAGCTGTGTTCACTTTATATTTAATAAAAAAGATTGTACTAATATAATTTTTTGTATTACTCAAAACAACTAGCAGGTCAATAAATTTTTTTATCTTTTTTAAACTCGGAACAAAAATATTAAAAAGCTGTTAGTTTTTTGAAAATTTCTGACAGTTAGTTTTTTTTTAGAATTAATCAACTGGTACCAAACTACAGCGAGCGTATACTCTTCATGTAAATTATCCAATTTTTAAATGAGTTTTTTTCGGGTTTTATTATCATGTCCTTAATAAGTATTCAAAGATTTAGAATTGTCTGACGTTATGCCTACACCACGACAACTACCTTAAATATAAATGATTATCCCCTAATTATTTTCATGTCTGGTTAAGAGTATTATTTATTATTTATGTGTTGAACCAATCAAAGGATCGTTGCGGATATTCAATTCGCATTAATAATTTGCGGATAAATGTTGCCTTTTTTTTTACTGAATAGGTTTGTGTTGAAAATAATTGTTTTTAAATTTAAAAGTAATTTAATTATTTGTAAATGTGAGATACAGACTTGATTTTGAGAGATTATAGTCAAAACGAAAAAAAAAGTTAAACCTTGTCAAGAAAGAACATAAAAGAGAATTTATCGTGGAAAAATCAGGGGATAATCCGACGAGATCTCCACAGATTGTAGAGGTGAGAGTTCGGAGCGAATCGTGGTCACTGGCGAGCAGAGGGCAACATGCGAATCAATTCATTATACTCCAGAGAGGGTCCCGATTTTGCACAGTCATCTCCGGCGAGGTTCTCCTCACACGAACGCCCCAACAAACTCCGTTTACTCTTTTGAAAAATTATGCCTACCGATGTCGGCTACTGCTTGCTTGTTTTTGGTGATGTTTCAGTTTTATTTCCTCGATAAAAGATATTTATTCAGAGTTGTATCTATACGTTTGACTTTATGATTAATAATTTTCGTATCTGTTTCTGAAAAGGGCAGAAAAAATTTCAATTTAATGCCATTTTTTAACGCAAATTTTAATTGAAAATTGTGTTTGCATTGGAATTTTGAAATGAACAGAAAGTATGTGATTTATGTTACTTCCAACGTGGCAGTTTATTTTTAAAAATAATTCACTTGCATTATTTTTTATGAAAAGGGTAAAATATATTAAGTACGTTATTTACTAATTTTAATAATAAATAAACTTCTATAGGTACTCTAATCAAAATAATTACATGTTTTTAAATTACGGTGTGTTGAAAAAGAAAAGGTTTAAGATACAATTTATATTTCCAATTCAGATTTTTATTTACTCACCTTACCTCGTAATAGTGTATTACATTACGAGTGTGAAAAGTGACATTTTTCACACGAGTGGGAAATATTGTAGCACGAGGCGTAAGCTGACAACATATTTTATTTCAAAAAGTAACAATAACTATTGTTAGGAACAAGAACTTTTTTCTGCTTAAATATTAGGCTAAATATTCAATTGGTATAGGTAGGTTATTACAATTATTAATTGTTTACATTATTATAGAAATTAAAAGTTAAATTTTTAATGCTGCAGTGTGTGTGAAAGATTAGATTCGACAATTGTCCTGAAGACCTGTGCTCAAGAGCTCACCCCAGTTTCCTGTAGACTTTTCAAGTTATCATACAGCAAAGGAGTATTTCCGTCCATGTGGAAAAACGCTAAAGTCCAACCGATTCCGAAAAAAGAAAAGAGGACTATTCCTGCGAATTATCGCCCTATTGCATTGCTCTCAGTCATATCCAAAGTTATGGAAAAAGCGATTAACACAGAACTCATCAAATATCTGGAGAAATTTGAGATAATTCATGACAGACAATATGGATTTCGACAACTTCGGTCTACTGGAGATTTGCTGGCTTATGTCACTCAGCACTGGACAAACACTAATGAAAAGTTTGGTGAATCCCGTGCAATAGCCTTGGATATATCTAAAGCCTTTGACCGCGTTTGGCACCAGGCATTGTTAAGTAAATTATCTGCCTACGGTCTCCCAACCAAACTGCGCCAATGGCTCTTGAGCTTCATGCAAGATCGCTCCTTACATGTGGCAGTTGACGGTATTTCTTCTGTTGCGTTAAAACCAATGTCGGGGTCCTTCAGGATTCTATCCTGTCCCCCACCCTATTTTTTTTCACACATCAACGACCTCTTGAAAACCACTTCGAACCCCATTTACAGTTTTACAGACACTTGTCTCAACTTTCACATCCTATCGATCACTTTCGGTGAATGATACAAATACTACAAGGACCAATCTTCATCAAGAATCCTTTTTTTACAGGGCTGCTACGGAATGGAATAAGCTTCCAAAATCAGTTTTTCCAAAGAAATATAACCTGCAACTTTTTAAAAAGCGTGTCCACAATCATTTCCTTTCTATAATCCCTTCCCCTTCTAATAGTCGCAGTGCTGGCTGTCCGCGGCCCACGCGATAGGTCTACCCTTTTTGCGACCATTTTCATAAAAAAAAATATTTTCTGTGTTATGATAAAGTCTATTGCTTGTAATATTGCTTGTAATAGTGCTTGACGTTTATGATTGTGGATTTATTTGTGATATCGCCTACTAAATAGTTTTTTCAGATGTTGCACACACTGCACCTACAATTTTAGATGCAATATTCATCCTGTTTGTGGTTAAGTCATTGATATACCACTCAGTGATAGCTAACGAGTTCCATCCTCCGTGTCTCTTAAGAGTGGTAATATCTTCTCCTGCTTCTACCAGAATTTGAGCTGATGATCTATGGAAACAATAACTTGTATATGTTTTCAAATAATCAAGAGTCAAAAATGTTGCAATTGAGCTAGGTACAGAACCTATTTTGTTTATTCCTACTACTTGCTTGGTGCATTTTTAGTTTTTGTATTTAATAAAAAATTTCTTTTTATTTGTTGCAGGTCTTAATTTTGCATATTCTTTGTATTTCTGATAAAACAAGCTCAAAAATAAACATCTACCTCTTAGTAAAATACCTAAGCAAGAAATTGTTTCAAACTCACTTTCGTTTACAGAAACTAATCGGCAGTAGCACTTATTATGAATTCGTTAATTTGGTGGGTGTTTAAAACTTTTGACTTCTTTGGTTTATATCCATCATTTTTTCTTTTTAAAAATGTATTCATTTTCAGATATTTAGCAATATTAACATTGTTATTTACGTACAAAATAGTGCGTGTCCATTTTCAAGTACCAAATTATTTGGTTCCTCGCCCACACATAAATACCTTGTCTTCGTCAGATTGACAGTTAATCCCCACTGGCTGTATTTTTATGTTGGTTTTCTCATCATATACTGCATGTCCTCTATATCATTTGCTATAACGACCTGATCATCGGCAAATTGTAGTGTGTAAATGCATCCGTTATCCAGTTCAACACTTATGCCATGAAGTTTTCTTTTCCATTGCTTTAATGCGCATGCTACATATATTTTGAAGAGAATTGGTGAAATGCACCATTCTTGTCTTAGCCCTTTGGTAACTGGAAAATTTTATTTGTGATCTTGTGTTTTTATGCACCGCATAAATTAGAGTGTAATTAATACTTGATTTTTCTAGAGTTTTTCACAGTTTACGAATTGGTGTTTTAAGGTTTTTGAAGGTCTACAAATGTGATATGAGTTTCTATGTTTTTTGCAGCTCTTTTCTCTATTATTTGTTTTAGACAGAAAACATTGTCGGTACACGATCTGACTGCTCTAAAACTACTTTGTTCTTTTTCTCCGTTCTGCCTAAGAAATAATTCCAAAAAAACATTAATCAGCTGGTTTTAAATTGTGACAAAAAAAGAAGATCGCAACATTTTAATTGTGCTTTAATTTTTTTATAAACAATCGACAATTTAACTTTTTAGGAAAATAATGGGCATCGTCACCAACGAAGCTACCTAGAACAGACAACAACCTTTCACTCCTAAATAGGAAAGACCTAAAACTGCTGGCTAGAATCACTGCGGATCACCACCCAGTCAATAAACGAACATCTAAAAGAGAGCAAGAGTGAAGAATGGTTCCTGCAGATTCTGTGGCGAGGGCAAAAATTCTGTTCACTATCTACTAAAAGAATGTGAAACACGATCACAAGAAAGAGTAAGATCGTTTGCTAAGGAAACTAGTGTCTTCGAAGATATTAGAAATTATAACGCAAGATCACTGATCTCGTACTTCAAAGGGCTCAAATTGGACACAAAATAAATAACCCAATGGATAGAATAAAGGATCTTAAGGTCGACGTACCCAAGTGCTTTAATCAGGCCTAACTCCATTGCTTAATCATAAATAATTATAAAATACCAAAGAAGCTTTCGACTTATGGTTAGGACACAGATACTAAGTTGGTTCAAACCATTATAAAATTCAATAATAAGCTAACGTAAAGGCAACATTAAAATAGCTTTTGTAGGAACACATTAAATTTTTAAAATCCCCATATTGGATCTTAATTTTTTTTGGAGCCCGGCTCCAGTTAATGTACCATCTGGTACAAAAACATTAATCATATTTGTTATTAGACTGTACGAAAAAATAAAACATTTTTTCCTAGGTAGTGATACACTACAAACAACAATATGTTGTAGATATTCTACAGAATATTGAATTGCCATTAGATAAATATTTCATTTGTCTTTTTCGTATCTTTTTATCAAATCTCGATTTATTGGAAGTTATATTGAAACGATTCTAATAAAATATGTTTTCACCTCTAAACTTTGTAATGGCGTTGAAATTAAATTAAAATAAAAAAATGCAGGCTATCGGATAGGTAAGATTATTTATAAAAATCGGTAAAAAATTGGTAAATCTGGTCTCAACAGTATAAATCTTTCCATACCTTTTTATTAGTAGGTAAATTCTCTCCCAACCATTTTTATCAAAATTATAAAAGAGGAGTTCGTTAGTAAATTGATCGATAAATTTAACGGTTTAGATGAAGCATGTGAGATTGAAGAATTGTGGAAGCCATTCAAAAAAGGAATTGTGGATATTGCTATTGAAGTGTGTGGTGTAAGTAAAAGAAGGAAAGGATGCAAGCTACAGAAAATGTGCATAGAGGTTCAAAAAGCAGTGTCAGAGAAGAAGAAAGCCTGGCTGGATTGGCTGGCTACAAAAGCCAATCAAAGAACGCAAAAAGCAACGATTGAGGATGTAAACAAGGCAAAGAATGAGTATAAAAAGTTAAAACGTGTGGCAAAGAGATAATGGCAAAAAGGAAGGAGAGTGATAAAAATGAATTTGATAGAAGGTTATCTGACGATTTCCAAAACAATATTAAACTCTTCTGGAAGTCCATAAAAACAGCCAGAGGTAAAAATACTACCTCTTAACTGGAAAAAATCATAAACCAAGATGGTAGTATGGTAAAAGGAGAGGAATGCGTTTAAAAGAGATAGAAGGAATACTTCGAAAGTTTATTTGAGAAAGAGGATACACAAGTATAAGTCTCATTTGGAGACATGAGTAAAAGTTGGAATAAAAGTGAAATTAGAACGACAGAAATTGTGGAAGTGTTGAACAGTATGAAATTGGGTATAGCTGCTGGGTACGACAGGATAACAGAAATGCTGAAGGCTGGACAAAGCGTGGTAACTAGTCTGCTGTACCGCTTTTTTAACCTTTGTTGGAGGAGTGGTAGCGTACCAGACGACTGGTGCAAGGCTGTTATCGTGCCGCTTTACAAGGGAAAAGGTTTGCAGCAGGACTGTTAAAACTACCGAGGTATTAGTTTAATTAGCAATCTCAGCATAGTCGGCAAACTGCATACAAAGATATTGATTAAAAGAGTGACGAATAAAACTGAGAATTTGATTTGGGATGTGCAAGCAGGATTTAGAAGAGGAAGAAGATGTATGGATCAGGTCTTTTCATTAGGAGGTATAGTCGAAAAATTCTTGGCTAAAAGTCAGAAGGTCTACTGCACTTTTATAAACTTGAAAAGGCCTATGAGAGAGAGGTGAGGAGTGAATTATGGTCGACATTGTCTATGTATGGGGTGAGCGGTAGTTTAATACGAGCACTGAAATCATTTTACGAGGATTTCACTGCTTGTGTCAGGATTAACAGAGCCTACACGGACCGGTTAAACATTAAGAAAGGTGTGAGACAGGGATGTGTGGCTTCGCCATAACTGTTTAACTTATACATAGACGATTGTTTAAAAGATCCGAAAGAAAGTGCGTATGGATTGAAAATGAATGATGCATGATGCCCTAAAAATCAAAGGGATGAAAATAAATGTAAGCAAAACAAAAGTAATGGTTTTCGAAAGAGAAGAAATCATAACAAACTGTGATTAAGGGAGAAAGAGTGAAACAAGTAAATACGTTTGTATACTTGTGTTCAATGAAAAGTATGACAGTGACATTGAGCGAAGGGTGTTGGCAGGAAAACAAATAAATGGGGCACTGCATAGCTTTATGAACAGCCAGAAAGTCTCAAAAAGGCACGTCTGGCTGTGCATAGAGGAGTGTTGGTTCCTACACTTATGTATGGTAGTGAATGTTGGGTTTGGCAAAAGAAGCATGAAAATAGGATTAATGCTTGGTTGGCCACCGTGTATAAACTTTGTCTATAATGTATACATTTTTAATTTTA
Organism: Agelastica alni; assembly: GCA_950111635.1. Taxonomy (NCBI): domain Eukaryota; kingdom Metazoa; phylum Arthropoda; class Insecta; order Coleoptera; family Chrysomelidae; genus Agelastica; species Agelastica alni. Next base: position 47,088,176 of record OX467712.1, on the reverse strand, counting down.
TTTAATAAAAGAAAATTATTCAATGTTACACTTTTACCTTTTTATAGTTCCAAATATAAAGTAAAGCAAAAAATTGATTGACAAATCGATTATTTAAAGGTACATGTCACCAATGTAGATTTTGTAAATATATTACCTACCATAAAAAAAAGTATTATTATTATACAGTGTATATTATTATATAGTGTGTCTACTTAAGTTGGAACCATATGGAAAACTTTTTTATTAATAGTTTTATCAAAAAAAAATTTATTTTTGATAAATAGTTCTGCATGGTTCAAAACTTAAAATGCCACCATTAGATATCAATTTTTTTAAGGCATATACGAGGTTTGTCAAAAAATAGAAATTTCACTTAAGAGTAAAGTACCTTTATTTTTCACAATACAGAAGAATGTTATAAAGTAAAGCTATTTTGAACTAAAAGTTATATTCAAATATGCAATTACAGCCATTTAGCATGAAAATTCAGGTTTGAAGATTATTTACTAAAATTGCAAAGTTGTTCAAAAATATTAACAAATGAAAAGGTTATCACATTTTTTACAGATAATAGATTATAAATTCAGTATTAAATTTTGTAACTACAAATATTTCATAATGTAAAACGTAAATTATCACCAAACCTGAATTTTTTTGCTAAATGGCTGTAATTGCATATTTGAATATAACTTTTAATTCAAAATAACTTTAGTATAACATTCTTCTGTATTGTAAAAAATAAAGGTACTTTACTCCTTAGTAAAATTTCTATTTTTTGACAAACCTTGAATATGCCTTAGAAAAATTAATATCTGATGGTGGCATTTTAAGTTGTAAACCATGCAGAACTTTTTATTAAAAATAAATTTTTTCAAAACCAATAATAAAAAAGTTTTCCATATGGTTTCAACTAAAAGATTTAAAAAAGCTAAAATCTTTTTGCATTTTACCCTTTTTAAAAATTGTAGAGAATTTGTGTTGGTTTTTTATTTATATTTTTCTGCAAGAAGATAAAACCAGCAAGCCTATTGCGATGGATATCAGCAAGAACTCTTCGCAAAATCGGATCAATTTCTAACCATGCAATTAATTTGACCAAGTCCAATTTATTTAAAATTGAATAATCAAAATATTACGTCCTTAAAGCTACACCAGCATTTATGGCACACTCCAAAAAAACTAGTTCAGAATTTTGTACACATTTATTACAAATTTGCGTCCCAAAAAATCGTAACTGAACAAATATTTGTACTTGTCCGTGAAAAATTCCGCAAAGAGTCTTTGTCGTGACACAAATGTTTACCTATTAAAAATTTGAGATGTTATAAAGTGTTTAATCCCATGAGAGTTTGGGGGTGTTTAACCCCTTGGGAACCAACATTATGAAATTTCCACGATTGTTTGCAAGAGATGTATAAGAACTTTTGTGGAAAATTTTGTTACTGTCTATGTTTTCATGTATATTTATAAGGATGATTCAATATTTGGGGGCACTTGAGATCAACATTTTGGAATTTTCTACACTTTAATGATCTGTAATAAATGTGTAAGAAATTCTGGCACCTGTCCGATCATTATATATTGCATATTTAAAAAAATACAGAGTGTGTGGTGCAACCTGAGTTTAAAGCTAGCCCACTCCCTTTTCCTGGAAAACGGAAACTGTAAAAAATTTTGGTTTGGAACGCAAATTTGTAATAAATGTGTAAAAAATTCTGAACCAGTTTTTTTGGAGTGTGCCATAAAGGCTGGTGTAGCTTTAAAGACATCAAAATATTGCTACCATTAGGCGAGATATTATATTATATAACTTAATTAAACTGACCAAATCTCTTGAAAAATTGAAAAATCAAACCAAACTGAAGAACATTAACTACATATTAAGGTTCTTTTTGAACATCTACTTACACTATATTCCGTTTACAGTAATTTCTATAACTATTAAATAACTATTTACCGTGAGATTTATTATCCTCACAACACAATAAGTACCTATATCTTTAAATAATTAACCAGTCCGTTTATATTTGTTTCACAATTTATCTCCGACATATTCTGAAGAATCAGTTTCAACATTACTGTGGAACCTTTTATCTTCTTTGACAACAAGGATTTACCATAAATGAATGTTGTTCATTATACGATGAGTATTCAATTCAATATATATTTACATTGGTAGAATTATTCACTATTGCATCAAAAGTTTATAATAATTCTGGGTGGGTAATTTTTATATTAAAGACTCGCTAAAGTTGAAATGTTTAATGAACTATTTGTCCTTCATGATCACATGAATCGTATTTCTCAGACACGCTGCTGTCGTAATCTGTGTCGGTGTCGGCAAAGTAAAATAATAGAAACAACCAAAAACATTAATAAAAAAAATGTATCTGAAGGCGTCTAGAAACATTAAAATTTTTGTATTATTTTCGAGGCAGCCACAATTAATTTGTTTTAATATTTCAAAATTCATTTGATTTGACGTTCCTATAAGGTTCGGAGATATACCCATCGGAGAGAATAGTAATTTTTGTGTTCGAGCTGGTCGATGGTACTATGTGATTGATGGTTTAAATTTACCATGCAAGAAACAATTATGAACGTTCTGTCGCGGTCGACATCAATGCATCGAGGTTTCTAACAGACCAAAATCTCTATTAATGCATTTTGTATTGTTTACTTTTAGAGGTTCGTCTTGTTACTAAAAAAATGTTTGTTAAAGAAGAATTAAAGAACAGTTTTTTTAATAAAAATTAAATTTCCATCTCTCGTAAACTTTTAACCCAGGTATACAAACTCATTAACTTGTTCCACTCTTTCTCCCTTAATCAGATCTTCACCGTTTGTCATGCTTTCATTTCTTTCACAAACCATTATTTTGTTTTGCTTACATTTATTTTCATCCCTTTGATTTTCAGCGCATCATGCATAACATCAATCCAATAAAATGAATTCAGATAGTTTCAATAATTTTAAATGAAGTGTTGGATCTTCAGATAACTATTTATCCTTCACTAGCAATAAAGATAGTGATAGTGATAACGGCCAGAATGTGACTAATAACCGCAACGACTGTGATACGTATAATAAAAACTTTTCTCTTGTTTGTTATTTATACTTATGGGTGTATATATTAAAAAAAAATAGTTTATCGTTTTTCTGAGCCTGGCCACAGTTCTTTACCTTGAAACAACTCTTTTAGAGAAAAATAGAGCGTGTATAGTATCAAAGTGAATGTCTCCTTTAATACAAGAAATCTTCAAAAAACCAGTAATACCTGTAGAACCTATGATATTAATATTGAACATTATAAACCGTATTTCATGAAAACGATATCTTATAAGGCAGGGGTCTCCAAACTTTCCAGCCTTAGGGCCATACTGATTACTTCAGTAAGTTCCGAGGGCCAAAACCATATTATCATTGTTGTCGGTGGTAAAAAATGAAATAGTCCACTGATGAAAAAAAAAGTCCGAAAAAGTACGCAATGTTTAAAAAAGGCTGCAAATCGGACTAAAGTCCGCAAAACGGCAACACTGCATATTATTAATTTTCCTGTCATTATCTGTAATTTCTAGTTGTGATTGAAACAGTATCAATATACTGTTTCAATCACAACTACGAAGTAAATGTTTTTCACATTTTAAAACATGTGAAATATTTAGCCACACCACTGAGACTAAGTTTCCTATCGATTTTGCAATCGAAACTTTGAGTGCTTTAAAAATAAATTTTGATACTCGTTTCTCGGACTTTGATGCAATTGCGAATCGAATTAAGATTTTTCAGAATCCTTTTGATACTGACATTGAAACCCTAGCTCCGGAACTTCAAATGGAAATGATTGATCTACAGTGCAGTTATATAATTAAGAACAAATATCAAAACTCATCTTTGTTGGAATTTTATAAGAGTCTTTCACTGACACAATTTGATAATTTGCATAAAATTGCTCGTGGGCTGTTTTCTGTTTTTGGTACTACTTATTTGTGTGAGAAGACCTCCAAAATGAAGTACACAAAAAATGTTAACATATCTAAATTAACTGATGAGCATCTTAAATCTCTTTTAATAATTGGTACAAGTAAAATTAGTCCACAACTACAAACTATTGTCAGTGGAAAATCTCAATTACATAAATCTCATTAGTATTTCATATGTCATTATGCTTGTTATAAGTTATGTTTTTATTTAAAATGTTAGTTGGATTCATTTCAATAATTTGTTAGTTATTATATACTGAAGTTAAATTTACTGCATATTATACATGTCTTTACTCATTACAATTCTGTGTTTCTTTATCCAACTTATCACAAAAACAATAACAATAAGCCTACAACAATGTTATGAGTAGTTAGCCCATGACCATATCAATGTAGATGTCATATTAATAATTATTTAACATAAAATTAGAATACTTCAGTAAACTAAATTTAATTTGCTATAAAAAATATGTTCTCTAAAAGGAGTTTTTAAGTATGCTAGCTCTCCGTGGGCCGGACAAAATCTGTCCGCGGGCCGGATGTGGCGTGGCCCTCGGGCCGTAGTTTGGAGACCCCTGTTATAAGGAATAGAAGAAATTTCGTCTTGTTTTTTAACGTTTCATCCTACTTCGACTGATTTAACCGGAATAATAATTCATCTGTAACTGCTTTTTCTAGTTCACGAAATCGATGACCACATAGTTTTGTTGGTTTTTGAGTTAATACAACCAACAATTGATTCTAGACGACTTTTATCTAATTTGTCCATAAACAAACAACTAAAACTAAACATACAGTGTATACAGTGTTTTCTGATGCTGCTTTATTCACAACATTATCCACAACATTATCCACAACTTGTAAACAACAAAACGTTCTGTGAACGTTTATTGCCGAAATTTTCGACGCACTTATAAATTACACCAACAACAACACTATTGCCTGTTCCAGGCACGTAAATAGCACACCTCACAAATAAGCCACAATTTTAATAAAAACTATGTGACCTTAAATTTTTAAAAATTTATAGTAATTATTGGGTCTCAAAAAAATTCACTTTGTTTTAAGATTGAAATTTATTCAATTGTTGTTTATAATTCGTAAGCTAAATATAAACTGTGATCAATTTAATGTATTTGCAATTTAAATTCATCATTCATAAAGCAATTAAATTAAATATATGGACACACAAAAAAAAACATTTAAATAAACATGTTTTTGTTATTCTTCTTCTTCTTTCGTCTTTTAATTCGTCCAACTTTGGACATTGGCTTCCTATAGTTTTTTTCAATCATTTTTATTTTTTGCTTTTTGTTTCCAATGTATTCCTCCTATTTTCTTTATATCGTCACCCCATCTCATCTGGGGTCGACTCTTTGCTCTCTTTCTAGTCCATGGTCTCTATTGTTTTATCGTTGTATTTCACCTATTATCCTTTTGTCTGGCGTTATGACCTACGTCATGTTTTGTTCCTATACAATTATTTTGTTTTTTATCTTGTATTGCTTTAGTCAAAGTCAATGTTTGTCAGGCGTATGTAAGAATTGGAAGGATGCACTGGTCAAATATTCCGGTTTTTAGGTACTGCTGTATTTTCTTATTTTTTAGTATCCATTTTAACTTTCCAAATCCTGCCCAAGCTAATCTGACCCTTCTTTTTACCTCCGCTGTTTGTTTTCCTTGTTTATTTTTAAGGTTTGTCCTAAATATATATATATATATATATATATATATATATATATATATATATATATATATATATATATATATATATATATAATCATTGACCGTTTCTATAATGGTGCCGTTTAGTATTACGTTTCTAATTTCTTGTGTGTTTGTCATTACTTTTGTTTTGGCGTAATTCATTTTTAGACCTACTTTTTCGGATTCCCTTGTTAGTTCAGATAGCATAGTATCCAGTTCTTCGAAAGTAGATGCTTTTATTACTACGTCATCTGCATATCTCAGGTATTTTAGTTTATTTCCATTAATACGTCTGAAGACGTCTTCCAAAGCTAATGTGAACAATTTAGGAGAAATAACATCTCCCTGCCGCACTCCTCTCTTAATTGTTATCGGTTTTGTTATTTTTCTATATTTTAATGGTTCCAAACAATGAAGAAAAAATCGTCGACATGCTAGAACATTTCGATCGACAAATAGATGAAGCTGGAGAATTTGGTACATTTCAAAGCGTAATTTCTCACTTCAGTGTCTGTTTTGCCAAAATTGGAGATGTATCTAAAATACACACATTGCGCACGAAATGTACAATCTATAATTAAGATCGTTTTTTGCAATTAGCTTAAAAGGAACCTTACGGTAACCTCCCGTGAGTTACAAATGCAAACACATGAAATAGTGATGCTTGTTTAGCTTGTGCTAAATAACATGTGTTACACAGTCCAATAAAGTCCTAGATATTTTATTTTCAGGCTAGTCAAAATTTGAGATACATCCTTACTCAAACTTGTAAGAATGTGGAGAGTATCGGGCAATAAAACATGATTGCAGAATGTACATGAGATTCATTCTAAAAGAAAAAATACAGAAGATAACGGTTTGGAGCGGAATTAGCATTTTAACAGATCTTCTTTTGCTGCAAATTTTTTTAAATGTACCGATACATTAATGAAATACTTTGACCAATTGTGCTTTCTTGGGAAAAATTTCATGTTGCGTCAACAATAATAATGGTAACGAAGTATTGCCGTGGCCCACGCAATTAACAGTCTTAAATCCAATAAAGCATATATGGACATGCATTAACAAAGAGGCCGGAATTTTTAAAACCGCCAATAAATATTTGAGTCATTGCAGAAAGCATGAATAGCTATAGGTACTTCAAGCAGAAATAGAAAACTTAATTCTATCCATGCAAAGACGATCTAGAACTCTTATACAGTGCTTTCATTTCAAAACCAGCCAGTTGGAATAACTTTTGATTTTGTGTAAATGTAAGAAAACCAAAAAACAAGTCAAATTTTAAATCAAGGGGACGTTTAAAAATGTTATTATACTGTTTCCAAGTGGCACCCCTGTAACATCCCCCACCACCTCTTTAAAATGTCAAAATGTAACTCCTACTTTGTGATACATCAAATTAAAACCCAAAATAATTTTTTCGATTTATTTTGCAGATATTTACGGCAGGCGCCGCTTCTCCGTCCCCAGTTTCAAGTTCCTTCTGTCGTAGCACTTCTAAATTTTTTGTTTTCATAGCCTCGTCAACGTCATCTCTTCAACTTCTCCTTGGTCATCCCCCCTTTTGTTTTTCTGGTGGGATTCACTAATACTTTTTTTGGCCATATTGTTGAATCCATCCTTTTTATGTGTACGAACCATGTCAACTGTTTTTTGTCAATTTAGAAAGTCCATCTCCGTGGTCAGCAGTTTTCTTCTATGTATCTTACTTATATCCCATATTTCCGAACCATATGTCAATATACTCTGAAGGATTATTTCGTAAACTCCAAGTTTTGTGTCTCGTCTGATGTTTCGTTCCCAAAGTACGGAATTTAGGGCTCCAATAGTTTTCCTACCTTTGATTATTCTTTCTTGGATCTCGTCCTTACTAGTTCCTTGTTTGTTAAATATTACTCCTAAGTATTTAGCTTTCTCAACGTTTTTTATTGTTCCGTTTTCTAAGGATAAGTTGTTGCATTTAGTGCTGCCCACAATAAGGAACTCACATTTATTTAGATGTATCGTGAGACCACGCTTTTGATATCTGACATAGCATTCCTAATTTTTTTATTATTTTTGTTGATGTGATAGCAAGTTTTAATTACAATAATTTTTGCTTCACTCGTTTTCATTAAAAATAATAATTTAACATGCGGTTTAAGTAATTAATCAAGATTTTAACATTTAATTGCTTTTATTACTATTTAATGGTTTATTGGCTATAATGATAAAATAACTGTCACCGTAAATGATATTCAATTTTTCATTATTAGCATGAACAAGCTGGATTCAGAGCCGGTCGGTCCACAGTAGACTATCTATACTGTGTTACACAACTGATTAAGAAGAAAACCACAATAAAGCAAGAAATTCATCTGTTGTACGTGGATCTGCAGAAAGCATATGACAATGTACCTCTCACAAAATTGTGGAAAACTCTAGAACAAACGAACATCGCAAATGGATTGATAAAAGCCGTCCAAAAAATCTATGACAAGAACGAAACAAAAATAAAAATAGGACAAAATATCTCCAATGGGTTCACTGTTACAAAAGGTTTGAAACAGGGATGCTTTTTTTCGCTGATACTTTTTAAAATTTATTTAGAACAGGCCCTCAAAGTATGGAAACGGAAATGCAATGGTATGGGAATACCTCTCAATAATAATAATAATACCCTATACACCCCATGTTTCGCAGACGGCCAAATCGTAATAGCACAGGATCATAATGATTTAAGCTATATGACTCGAAGAGTACAAGAAATGGGGCCTCGAAGTCAACATAAAAAAAACAGAGTGTATGTGCATTGGTGGTCTAGCACAAGACATTGACTTGGATGATGGAACAAAGATTAAACACTGCGAGAAATATAAATACTTGGGAATGAAAATAACACACGATTGGCTACTCGACATAGCAATCAAAGAACGAAACACACAAGGCAGAAAAGTTATCTCTATGATGAACAGAATCTTATGGAATCAAACTATATCAAAAGCTAATAAACAAAGAATATATAATACCATCCTTAAAAGCATTATAACCTACGGTAGTGAAACATGGCAAATAAAACAGTCTACAGAAAAAATGCTAATAACAACTGAGATGGACTTCTACAAAACAGTCAATATGGTATGGTCACGTCCAAAGAATGTCAGACGATAGGTTACCAATACAAATTTTGACATAGACACCCCAAGGGAAGAGAGGAAGAGGGAGACCAAGAAGAAGCTGGAAAGAGGGCATTGACAAAGAGATGAAAGAAAGAGACTTGCCGGAGAACTTATGGCAAGATAGAGATGAATAACGGTTAGGAGTCGAAAGGCGTCGTAGAAAGCTATAAGCCGATATATATATATATATATATATATATATGTAATACTTAAAGTTCGGGTTGAACCGCGTCTAGAAATTGGTTTATTTCGACGTGAAATTAAATGATATAGTTAGCAAGATGAATTCTTAACATTGATAATGTCAATATTTTAACAAAGGAATATTAAGTCTTTATCCATTTTTTGGTGAAACATACTCATTAATATATTATATTTTATAAAATTATCGTCAGAGCTCCTTAGTGGTTAAAATTTAAATTTTTAAGATAGTTGACTTAGAACTATTAAGCAGTAAAAGTGGTAAAGTTACTAACCATTAACAATAAGGCATTTAGTTTAGTTATTTATAGGTAAGATTAAAGAGAAAGAGAGAGAGAAAGAACGAGACAAGAAACGAGCTCTCGGTGATTGATGATTGAATCGTACCGTGCAAGAAACAATTATGATCGTTCTGCGACAGCCGACAGTGGTCGGGCTGTTTGGTGTGGTGTGGATGAGGATAGAGGGCAGTGCGGGCAGGGTTGCTGCAGGATTTGTCTGTCCCTTGATGTTGCCCTGTGCCTGCGTTCGTTAATTAATCCAGACCCACCATAAATCAATCTGTAGCCGCAAGGTGACGCGTCATCATATCGACATCATTGACCTGGCCCTTCGTAATGTTTTAGATTTCTGGCATGTGTTTCACAATTTTTTTTTAATATGTATTAAAAATGAAATTGTTTTATTTAATATCGGTTAACTAAATTAAAATAAATGTGATTTTTCCTTTACCCTTATAAATGTCTATCCCCTACGATTAACACTTTTCTTTTTCAAAGAAAGGAAAATGTTGTGATTAATTCATTTTGGTTGTAACACATAAATCGTGGTTTTTTCCAAAAAAATATGCCATACAAACAAAACAATGTATTTTATATCACAGTATTTTAAAAATTATGTGTGGTATTTTTTATATTCTCGAGAATCACGAACAGTGTGAGCTATGGTGTTCAATTTTTAATCTACTCAGTGGGTGAACAACAAACAGAGATACTATCTATGCTATCTTTGTTTGCTTACTGTGTAAGCATGGGGTTTCTGAGTTGTTAACATGTAATTTTTTTTATTGTAATGTGGAGGCGTTTTACTGTTCCGGTTTAAAAATTTTATAATATTAAAGGTGCTTTTCAGGTTTGAATTTTTTAGTTTTTAAAAGAATGATTTTCATGGTTTTTTTATTTCAGAAACATCAAAGATTAAACATAAACCACTAAAACCAACTTTTAAAAAAATTGGCCAAAAACCTGAAATTTTTTTTATTTAACCGGACGGGAACCTTCACAGGAACCATCCCTGGACTAAACTATATTTACCCTTAAAATTTCATAAATCCGTTAGGCGGTTTAGGAGTCCATACCGGACATACATCCATTTTTATATAGATAGATTAAAACCGTCATTAAATAAATTGTTTTTTTCTAACGATGAAAATTGTATTCGGGCATATTTTTTAAACAGCCATTTAGTTCCACGTAAAAAATATTCACAGTAGAAAATAAAAAATCAACAGTTTATACAATTCCAAATCCATGAAAATTCAATACTACCTCAACTTAAAAGCCCAATATCTCTAGAAATATCGATATCTATTCATTGTACGCCTTGGTCGAGCACTTAATATTAATATGAAGGACTCAAATTTTAAGTGAATTTTTTTTTAAGGTATTTTTCACAAAATTTCGAGGTAAGAGTGAAAAACAAAATAATCGCAAAAAAAGTACCCCAAGTTATTTATACAGAGTGGACCAAAAGTCTGGAAACCGCCAATTATCTCGTAAATTGCTAGTCCGAATTGTACAAAATTTGGGATAAGCCTATTTTAAGATACGGAGATTCCAGATTTGATATATAAAATGTTGTCAGATTTGCCGTTTCTCTGATATTATTAGTCACTTTGGTTTTTTAAATACATCCCTCTGTATATTCAAATATTATTAGAATTTCCTCTTCAATACGAGTTCAGCCATATGCAACACTTGTGATTCTATGTAGTTTGGAAGGTCCTAAATAAATAAAACAGAAGTGTAGCAACGCCTAATCGTCTCAATAATTTTTTTAATACTAACTACTTTTAACTACATTTAAACGTAACAATTAATAGATAATATTTTTAACATAATGTGTTCAAAATGTGCTCAGATTATTGTCCTTTTCCAAACTTTTGGCCCACTCTGTACTCCTATAGTGTCTTTTTCTTGTTTCCTCTTTAATTTAGGCAATTTGCTTGTTTTTCTTCGTATCCTCTGCCGTTCAATTGTTAGAAAGGTTGTCGCTCCATCTCCTGCGGGGTCTTCCAAAGCTTCGGCGCCCTAAGGGCGACTTGCCTCTAGTTATTTTGACCATTATGTCGTCATTCATCCGGTATTTGTGTTCGTTCCACTCTCTCTTTCTTCCCAGTATCCATTCATTTACATTGTCTATTTTATACGTTCTTCTAATGTCCTCGCTTCTCTCCCTGTCAAAAAGGGTTTTTCCAGCGATCTTGCGCAATATTTTTATTTCGGTGGTTTCTAATATTCTCTTTGTGTTCGATGTACCAGGTCTAGTTTCCACTGTGTATGGTAATATAGGTCGAATGACCGCCTTTTAGATTCGGGATTTGGTCTCGATTCCGATATATTCGTTTCGGAGGATTGTATCGTTCAGGTAAGCTGAGGTTCGCGCTGCTTTTGCCGCTTGCCTCCGCCTCGATGTCACCGTGTCATGATATTTCCATGCCTAGGTATTTAAATTTCATCTCCTGTTGTATAATTTTATCATCCACAACCAGTTTGCATCTGATAGGTGTGTTTGAGGTGGTCATGCATTTCGTCTTTGCTGCAGATATCTTCATTTTTAGACTTTTTGCCGTTGTGCTGAATTTAAATAGTAATCTCTGTCATCTTTGTTTTCTGCAATCAGAACAGCGTCATCGGCATAGCATAGTATTTTGACTTTTTTGTTCCCCCTTTTATACCCTTTCAGGTTACGGGTGCTTTTTATTATTTCGTCCATAACGATGTTGAACATTAAGGGGCTAAGGGAATCTCCTTGTCGAATACCACTATTTGCAGGAATTTCTTTGGTAGTTGTGTCATTAATTTTGGCTTGTATTTTGTTTCTCTGGTAAATATTTTCGATGATTTTTATGATGTATGGGATTTGCCTGTTGTATAGAAGGTGTACCACGTCCACTAGTTATATTCCGTCAAACGCCTTTTCCAGGTTTATAAAACACATGAAGGCTGGTTTGTTTTACTCGATGGATTTTTCAGTTATTTGTCGCAGGACAAATATCGCATCAGTACAAGATCTTCCTGATCTGAATCCTTGTTGTTTATCGCCCAATGTGGTGAGTTCATTTATTTTATTTGTTATAATCTTTGTTACTATGTTTAAGGTTGTATTTAGAAGGTTTATGCCTCGGCAGTTTGCGGGTATCTTTTTGTCTTCTTTTTTAAACAGTAAGATTGTGGTACTTAGGCGCCATTCGTTCGGAAGTTTTTGATGTAAAAGGATTTTGCGAATTATGGCTATTAGCTGCTGTTTCAGGCTTCTCCCGCCGTATTTAAGAAGTTCATTTGGAATACCGTTTGGGCCTGGACTTTTTCTGTTCTTAAGTATTATTAATGCCGTTTCTATATCCTTTTCTGCTATTTCAGTTACTTCGTTAGTTACGATTTCTGGGGTGTCCGGTATGCTTTCGGTATCTTCTTTTTTATATAGTTCTTTAAGATACTGGCCCAAAGTTTCTTTCGTTACGTGGTTTGTGCTAATAAATTCTAATGCTTCTTTTCTCTGGCGTCTAATAAATCTCCATATCTGTTTTTGGAGGCCATAAAAGTCATTTTCCATTTTTCTCGAGAAGGATTCCCCCCATACTGTTCTTTTATTTGCTTTTCTAGTGTATAGGTGGCATTTCGTACCCTCTTATAATCATGATGATTATGATGATGATTCCTATAGTGTGTAGTATATTATTTTAACACTAACTTATATTGTCCAATTCATTTTTCAAATTTGTTTAAGAAACATTAACAGAAGCAATGATCAGAAAAAAACTATATCGCACTTAGCTTGTTTGTATTTATTTTGCGTTTATGATACATTGCAGTTGTTGTTGTTTCAAAGTGTCATGCTCTTCTTTTGTCTATTGGGACGTTCTGTTTAAATATGTTTTGGTAATTAATTATGAAGATGACTTGGTAATAATAATAAAACCTTCTGTTGTTCGGAAATAAACCACAGTGAAATAACGATGTGATTTTCACAGAGGACTTTGTTGCTAACATTATAAGTCAGATACGTTAATTTTTAGGTAAATAGAATACCAGTTTAAAAAAGAATTGGAAAATTTAAATATTGTTAAATTATTAGCAAACAACTAAACAACGCGTCACTTTGAAATTTTCTGCTCAATAAAATTTACGAGGTGGTGATTCGGTTAAGCGTTCATCAGTATATTATCTAGAATGTTAGAATCAACCCCAAGTACAAATTTTCCTTACTCTCTCTCGAATAATTGATAGGACTGACAAATGCTGTATCGTTTACAATGCATAAAGAAAAGAGAACACCCAAGACACCAGGGTCGATAAATTACCAACGTAACGTAAAATTACAAGGCAATAAAATCTTGTTAGTATTATTTTGGTCAGTTATATTAAAATATTTAATAATTTTTAAAGACATTCTCGGTATAAATGCTATTTTTATTAAATATTTAAAATTATTACAAATTTATTTTTTTTGTAATTTTGTAAATCTAAATAAAGTTTAACTGTAATGATTTAAATATGGGGTGGCTAAACGAAAACGAAACAGAGCCATTTGCAGGAACCCCGTCAACAGTTTAAAAAAACGCTCAGACGCGTCTATTTTTTATTAAAGGGGGACACTCTTTTCCGGTATTTTTGACTCCACATCTTTCAACCCCAAAATTTTGAAACAGCATGGGGGCTCGAATAAGATGTCTTTCAAAAGCTCTTACAATAGTCTTTAAATTTTATAATTCCGCCCATTACTTATTGAGAAATAAAATTTTAAATGTGAAACTTATCTGCAAACAATCACGAACGGTAAAAATGTCATTCATTGGAGTTAAGTACGCCAATGGTATAAATTTAGTACCTAGTTTTTTCTTGCACGGGACGGTAAATCGCCACAATTGCCGCTATTGGTCCGATTTAAACCCAAGAGTTTTTCACGAGGTGCATACACAGCAACCGGAGAAATTAAATGTATGGGCTGGCATTCGCGGTGACCGACTGATGGGTCCTTTTTTTTCTAACAGGCAATTTTACTGGCGAAATGTATTTGTAATTACTGGAAGACGATATTGACCCTGTTTTGACTAATATGTATTTGAAAATAATCCACAGTATGACGAAGATTATTTTTATTTTCAACAGGACGGTGCTCCTCCGCATTATGCAGCGATTGTTCGTCAGTATTTAGACCAACGTTTTCTATGGCATTGGATTGGGAGAAGAGGCAGCATTGAATGGCCTCCACGATCACCAGATTTATCGCCACTCGATTTTTTTGTAGGTACATCTGAAAAGTAAAATCTATAAAACACAACCAGCGTCGTTCGAAGATTTGCGTCAAAGAATCGTTGACGAATGCCGTCAAATTACTCCGGAAATTCTTCGAAATGTGCATGAACGATTTGAACAAAATCTTTATTATTGTATGAAAGCAGGCGGTCATCAGTTTGAACATTTAATCAATAAGTAGTAAGAAAGCAACTAAAATAATTAGAATTTTAACAGGTAATTTTTTTCAAAGTATTGAAAGGAAATGTTAAATTTAAAGACTTTTGTAAAGAGAATTGTTAGGGCTTTTAAAAAACAACTTACTCGACTCCAATCCTATTTAAACATTTTGGGATAATTCTTACCCTCGCTTAGGGTTGAAAGTAATGAAGTCAAAAATACCGGAAAAGAGTGTCCCCCTTTAATCAAAAATCGACAGATCTGAGCGTTTTTCTAAAATGTTGACCAGGTTCCTGCAAATGGCTCTGTTTCGTTTTCGGTTGGCCACACTGTATATTATAGCATATACTTAATAAAATATTTCAATTGATCTTAAACTTAAACTTAATAAACTTTTATCTACAAATAATTGTTTTTTGCCAAACTGTTATCCTAATTTTTATTTTTAATTTCGTTCCAAAAATAATTTTTGTTAAATATTAACAAAAATAAGTTTAAAAAGTTGTGTTATTCATTTCAATAGATATATTTATTTGCAAAGGTCGACAATAAATAGTTACGAAATATTAAAAAATATCTAATATTTAATTATGGTCGTCACAGATATCCATTAGAGATCTAGAAGATAGAATGAGATCGAATACTTTGCAAATCCCAAACTGAATAACAAAACTTTCTACCGCAAATGCATAGTAAATAAGCCTACAGACGATAAATTTTAACCAAATTTTGCATAGACATGGAAGTGGATTTCTGTTTTCACTGATATAATATCCACGATAAAACGAGGATGAAAAACGAACAGGTAAACCTAGCTCGAGGTAATAAAGAAAGATGGCATGAGGTGTGGATACAAGACAACCAATGAGTTGTTGAAGCTGGGATTACGAAGGAGTTATCTCTAATTTGAGACGGATTTACTCTACCCAGAATCCTTTAAATTGGATACTACTACCAGTGGGGCGATCAAAATTTTTTTTAGGGATTAATCTTAAAATTATAGATAATTTTTTTAAAATGGCATATTTTTTGTATAAATTTTTGGTCTGATAGGTTTGGTAATCAATAAACGTTAACTAAAGAGGTTGATTGGAATTTAAATCAGTATGAAGAAAAAACTATTGTATGTGCCAAAGTTTCGATTTTTTTTAAATCCATTTTCGGGGCTCAAAAAGTTAATTCTCTTCGAGTTTAAACTTTTCAAATTCAGACAAAAAAGATCCACCTATAACACGAAAATAAACCGGTCAGAAGTTTATACTCTCACAAAACGAACTTATTCGTTTTTTATGTCTATTTTGTTCGAATGTTTTTTTACAACAACAAAAGTTTTAAATCGGCGAGACTACTTTTTTGGCCTTGAAGATAAATTTAATGAAATTCGAAACGTTGACAAAACCACAATAGTTTTTTTTGACTCCGTACTGATTTAAATCCCAACTAACTTTTTAAATATTTTCAATGATCAAAATTTATGTAACAAATACGCCACTAAGTTGACCCTTAAAACATACGAGTTCTGAAATTTCTAAAAATCTAAAAAAAATAAACGCAACAACATATTAAATCATACAAATCGCTTTGATGAATTAGTTTTAATAGTTTTTTATAGCCAATGGTAACATTAAAAGTTAGTAAAAACGTATTCGGATACTATAAAAGTGAATAAGCTCTAATATTTCTCTATAAGACTTGAATTAAAATTATTCTTAAGACTTAATAACAAAGACCTAGTGGATGTTTAAGGATAACCCCATTGCCATAGTGCCAGTCCTGTTTCTTAAAGCTAATAAAGCGTTTATCTCGGTCGTTAGTGCATCGTGTTCGCCCTTTCTGGGACCGTTACTTCAAAAACGGACAGAAGAAAAAGATAAATTAATTTTTTCGTCGACCTCTACAAAAAATGACATTTTACGTACTAATTTCCGGACAAAAAATCGACTATTTGGGTCATTTTCGTAAATCCACGATTTAATAAAAACCTAGGCGCCTGTGACAATAACTGTCATTTGCTGTATTCAAATTAATTACTTACGAAATCCACTAGATTTTACGCCTGAATAAGACCGTGGTGTGAATATTAGTGTTCATCTTCTTCTTCTTCTTTAATTAGATTTGTCGATGTGTTTATTGGGTTGCCTTAGGATTTCTTGGGATGTCGATTGCCAGCTGTCTCTCCATCTCATAGGCGGTCTTCCTGGGGGTCTATCTCCCGCTGGTCTGTTCTGGAATGCTATCCGCGGTAGTCGATTTCTGCCGTTCAGGTTACATGAACGTGCCATTGTCGTTTCCGTTGTCGCCCCCATCTCACCACGTCCTGCACTTGACATTCATCTCTTATAACCTCGTTCCTGACTAGGTCTCTTCTTGTATTTTCGAGTATGCTTCCTAGGGTTTTCATTTCTGTTACAAGCAGCATACTTTTTGTTTTAGTTGTCTCTTCTCGAGCTTCAATACCGTAAGTCATGATTGGCCTAACGCAAGTCTTGTAAATCTTGACCTTGCTGTCAATTCGCATATGTTTATTTGCCCATACCACCTGTCGTAAGCATCCTGCTATTGCGGTTGCCTTGTTTATCTGACTCCGTAGATCATTTATTGGATTGTGGTGGTCCGATATATCCATGCACACGTACTTAAACTTGGATACTTGCTCGATAGGTTGATCTTGGACTACGAGCTTACATCTTATGGGTTCTCTAGTTAGGGTCATGCACTTTGATTTTCCTACTGATATGTTCATGTTTAGTTGAGCTGCTGTTAGATGTAATTTATGAAGCTGTCGTTGCAGGTCATCCTCTTCGATGAGAACTGCGTCATCGGCGTAGCATATTATGTTAATTTTGTTTGGGTCCATTCGATGACCGAGACCCATTGCTGACACTTCTACAATTTTGTTCATTATTAGGTTGAACAGAAATGGGCTGAGACTGTCTCGCTGTCTGATTCCTCCTGTTCTTATGTTTTTCGTGTAGCTGTCTCCTGCTTTAATCTTTGTGTGGTTGCCGGTATTAAGATTTTGTATAACTTTAGTAAGTCGATAACGTCAGTTAGACGTACTTTGTCAAATGCCTTGGTGAGGTCGACAAAACATAGGTATACTGGCACGTTTTATTCGATTGCTTTTTCTTTTAATTGTTTGATTATGAATAAGGGATCTGTAGAGGATATGTTTTGTCTGAAACCCTGCTGTTATTCTCTATTTTGTATTTGTACCTCGAGATTACATTTCAACATGTGTGTGAATAGCCTCATGCTTGAATTTAAGAAAGTTATGCCTTTATAGTTCTCTGGTAAAGTTTTTGGGCCCTTTTTGAAGATGGGGATTGTAACGCTTTTATGCCAGTCGCTGGGTATTTCTAAGAATCTTTCCATATAATGTTGTCATCTTTGTTACGAGTTCGAGACCGGCGTATTTTATAAGTTTGTTGCTAATGTTGTCTGCTCCTGGAGCCTTTCTGTTCTTTAGCTTCTTGATTCCTTCCTGTATTAGTGTTCATAATAATCAAAAATGGATAGTGAGGGCGATATGGATATCAGTAACACTTCTCCGGAGCTGCGGTAATTGGCAACTACGGCCACGTTGGATTTACTCCCCCAGAAATCACGAATTTTACACGAAAAAAAATACAACACAGTCATTACTTTTATAATGGTATGTAGAGGTCGACGAAAAAATGTAATATGCCCCTCGGCGAAAAACTGTCTAAGGTCTCGCCTGCTTGCTAGCTTCGGCTATCAATTTGCAGACTCGACTATAATATACAGTTTTTCGTCCTTGGTACATAAATAACTATTTTTGGATAATATTGTTGCGTTAATTTTGTCCAGGAGTTTATTAGAATGTTCCAACTTGTATTTTACTCACCCTTTGTCCATTTATTTAAATCTGGCTTTAAACAGAAGAAATGTAACTTGGACTTAACCAAAAAAAAAGGGAATCCAGAAGATTAAACTTTGTTTAAAAGTACTCGGGTAAATTTTGTTTTCCGTTTATTTTTAAAATTGTGAAAAAATAAACACAGTGTGTAATTATTTTGTCTACTTTATAGTGTAGGTATAATTTAAAATGCTCACAAAAGTAGCTTACTTAGAGTCATTTCTGCTTCTACAAACAATGCTGATATTAATTTACTCCTGTTGAAAGAACGCTCATGATTCAGAGCTCTCTAGTATACTACTCTGTTTCCAGAGAGGATGACAGACGTATCTTTCTCGGATATAACAACGTTGAATGATTTTCATCCCAGTTAGAAAAAAAGTCTAGTAAAATTGATGACCGTTAAAGCATAGAAGTTGTTTTGCCAATTCGATTCCTTTTTTTTTTCTACAAACCGGAACTTGGATTTTTATATTACGGGATTTTGATTTCCAAAAGTGACTTGGATAAAAGCCCTGATAAAAAACGAACAAAGCAAAACGTTATTTTTTAGCTTTTTATAATAAAAACTAAGAATAGTATTGTTTTAAGTACGTCAGTAAGTGAGTTGCAGGGTTGTGGGAAGTTTTTTAATAACATACATAAAGGTATGTACCCTTCAGTTATTAAATTAAAATAAAGAATGGTGGTGTTGATAATATTCATATGAAAGTTATAAAAAATTTGTTCATTATATAGTTGATCCTATGGTCCACATTATTAACACTAGCATCGAAAAATCAATTTCGCCTGATTCATTGAAATGTGCTGATATCAAGCAAATTTTTAAATCTAAAAATAGCCATGTGATATACAATTATATCTCTTATCTATAATTTAGCTAAAATTTTTGAAAAAATAGTGTACATTAAAATTCGTGACTTTGTTAAAAAATCAAAATTACTATCAAAAAAGCAATTTGTTTTTTTCTAAAATCTAGGAACCAAAGATGCATAAAATTATATTACTAATTTAATTTACGAAAAATTAGACAAGAGTTTACCTATTGCTGTATCATTTTAAGATCTTGCTAAAGCTATGGTGTAATGAGTGATTTTTGTAAAGTTAACACTGGAGTACCCCAAGGTACCATTATTGGGCCTTTTTTTTTGTATTATATATCAATGACTTACTAATGAATATGCCTGATGATATAATAATAATATTATTTGCTGATGATACAGCTGTCATATCGACTGATAAAACATGGCAACTTGTGGAAGAAAAAATGAATAATCAACTTGCCTTGATTGCAAATTGGCTAGCACTTAAAAAACTATCGCTAAACATTGACAAAACTGTTTATATTACGTTTGGAAATCATTGTGATAGTGTGCCACAAAATTTTATAGTCAAAATTTATGGTATGAATATCAACAGAGTTGAATTTTTCAAATACCTTGGCATATACTTTGATTATAGAATGAGATGGGAAAATCATATCCATTATATTATAAATAAAACAAAAAACCTGGTTTTTCTCTTTTATAAATTCTCAAAATTTATGTCAACTGAAACCCTATTACTGATTATATATATATATATATATATATATATATATATATATATATATATATATAGATATATAAATATATATAAACTTTTATAACTATTTTTATCTGTTATATCACTTGTTATTTTAGTACTATTTAAATTTTATAAATTTTTAAATTAATTAGCTTGTAGGGGATGGTTATTTTTTGTATTTCTAAATTACTTTTTTTATTTTCTATTTTTAGTTTTTAAGTTTTCTTTTTATCCAAGCCTACGTACAGGTATTTTGATACCTCTGTAGGGTTTACTGTTATAACGTATAATATAATTTTATAATAAATTATAATGTATTATGCTTGTAAACATTTTTTGGAATCCTAAATAAATAAATACATAGAAGTAAAGTTATTGATTTAATTTAAAATGGAAACAAATAAAAAATAAGTAAATGTTGTTAAATTTTCACTGAAATGTGTGATGTCTAATTTAAAAAAAAATATGATTTTAAATGAGGAATAGACTTGCAAATTGCATTTTGTCCATTGTTACAAATTTTCAGGGGAAGCACAAAACTATTACGGAAAAACTAATCGCGAGAAAAAAAAGTGCTTGGTATAATATTTTTAGTAATCAGGTGTAAGTATCTCAATCACGAGTTTTGACACAAGAAATTGAAAAAACAAATAAAAAAATTCAAAAAAACTATTGGACATAAAGCACTCTGTTTGTCTTTAGTGGACAAAATGCAATTTAAATGTCGAATGAACACAAACTATGGTATTTTTTTAAAATTTATTATTGAAATATTGGTATATTATAGAACCGAGAATAACCTTAGGTTGAAAAATATTTATTTTTATACATACATACATACATATAGTCACGCCTTTTTCCCGTAGGGGTAGGCAGAGACCACTTCCTTCCACTACGGTTCCTACACATATCTTTGCTTCCTCTACTTTCATCAGGGCTCTCATGCATGCTCGTCGGTTATTGGTACTCTTGACCTGGTCTGACCTATGCGTTCTACGCACAGTTCTGCAAGATTAATGTTTCACGGCTGCCTACGCGGATGACTTGGCCCTTTAATAAGGGCCAGAAATAAAGAGGAGCTAATGAACAAGGCTAAGCTTAAGCAACATAGATCGGTGGATCACCAAAAAGGGGCTGGAAATAGCCCCCACAAAAATGGAGGCAATCATCGTAAAGGGTCCTAGAAAAAGGAAGAGGATAACGTTCGAAATCACAGGAAAGTCGATTACCCCCAAGAAACACATCAAGTACCTGGGAGTCTGGCCGGATGACAGGCTAATATTCAATAAGCATACCAAGCAGGCGTGCTGGAAAGTGGACAGTCGCTGCTCTGACAAGGATTCTTCCCAACATCAGAAGGCCGTGTTGCAAAAAAAATCCTCCATGGGGTAGTCCAGTTAGTACTGTTATACGCAACTCCTGTATGAGGATCTGTGGTGCTAGTTGCCACATACAAAAATAAGATTCTTTCAGCACAAAGAAGGATGCTCCCAAAAACAGCAATGGTCTACAGAACCGTTTTAGCCGACGTATTAAACGTCATAATAGCTACACCCCTAATAAATATTCTAGTTGGAGAAAGACATAGACTGGATGAACGCAGGTGGGTTACGAAACGGATCAAGCTGAAAGAGATGACAACTACAATAAGTGAATGGCAAATTAGATGGTTCAACATCATACAAACGGCGCAAAGGACCAATCTGCCGATTCTAGACATAAATGGCTTACCTGCAAGTTCATAAAGCTGGACCACTTTGTGACACAAGCTCTTACAGGACGTGGATCCTTTAAGACCCACACCCAACGGATAAAGGGATCAATAAATGACCTCTACACTTACTGCTAAGATAGGGATAACCGCAATCACACAATTGTTGTGTGCCCAAGGTGACATCAGGAACGACTTAAATTCGAACTGGAGTCCCGGGTAGCTTCAACTGCAGATAACCTAATAGTTTTAATGTTGAGTAGGCAGAAACGAAGTAAAACTGCATGGTATTATGAAAAGAAAGGGAAAGGAAGAAATGGATACTCAAAGACAAAATCGAGGTGTCTACAGATAAATATGGAGGATAACTAACTGTGATACCAGATGTGATATTAAAACCGGAAAGACTGAGACGTAAAGCTGTTATATTGGATATGATCAGGATATAGAAGCCACGCCGCTTGTACTTAATGTTATATCAGTCAGATGTTATCTAGTACAAGGGAGGGCGAAGGGTTGTTTTAGCTGGTAGAAGTCCGGCACTACTGAATCGTTATAAACACCAAGCGACCATTGCCCGTAAGTGGTTTTGACCCCACAAAAAAGGCTGTTTTAAAAGCGCTGAGTGCCAACAAGATAAATTCTAAACTTGTATGGAAATGCATCGAATCCCTGGAGTGAACAACAGAGTGACTTTGTTGTGGGTACCTGGGCACCAGGAGCTGGAGAGCAACGACATCCTCGTAAAACAGGGAGCCAAATTTGCGTTCACAGGACCAAAACCATCATTTCGGATTGGGCGGAGAAAAAAAGACTCACGCACTGGTCTGATCTACCAGATTTGATACATTCGACAGGATAGGTCTTAACCAACAAACGGACTGTCGGCTTTGCTACGTGGAAGACAATACTGCTGAATACATACTATGTTCATGCCACTGCTTAGAAACATATAACTTATAACCTACCGATTTTAAAAAATGTTTACCCCATACAACCGTGAACTTCGCGAGAAGAACTGGATTGTGCGGTGAACTGTAGCCTCTGGCTGGAGGAAAAGCACTAGCCACAGATAGAACACAATAGACCTCTACAGGTTGGAGCGCATATTTAAAAAAAGTCTCCCATTAAAATCTAATCTAATCTAAAATTGTTCACTAATTGAATAAAAACTATTTAAATGTCATTTCCTTATTTACCACATAATTTGAGTTTTAAAAAAATTATGCTTGTCATTAACTCTATTTTAATTTAATTTAATAGGATATTGGTGATTAATTTATTTCTTATTAGCTTTTTTTCAAAATTAAAACTAGTTGTAATAATAACTAATTTGTAGTAGTACAAATAAAGAGTTATTCACATTGTTTTAACCCTTTAAAAGTATGTTTAGTGGATTTTACATGAGTTGAATCATTAACACAGTGTACATATTTGGGTATTTAAAAATACGAGTAGGAGTAAATAATACGTTTGTTATGTACTTTATATCATATAGTATTATCTAGATTATGTTTGAATAAAGAGTGGAAGTTATTATTTGATGAAATACCATTAGTTGAATGAAGTTGATGTTTGTTTCCATTTAAATACAGAACTTAAAATGTAATGTTAATGTCCCTCAATGTATATAATTCTTTTAACGATTAATTTGAACTTTCGTACCAGTACATTACTGTTTGTGTAATACGAATATTTAATACTACAATGCACAATATATATATTTTTTAAATAAAATAAATAAGTTGTATACTTTTAGAAAACTCTATCTTTTAAAAAGGTAAATTTAAAGATGTTTTTAACACATATAAAACCATTTTGGTAAACTATTTTTTAAATATTTTAATTTATTTGTATAATTTGTTCATCAACTTTCTTGTTACACTAAATTGTTTTGTTATCCTACATTGTTAAACAACACAAAGGAAATATGTTTTCTAAACTTAAGAAAAAGAGTTACTTTAAACAAAGCTTTTTTAATTTTGATTTAAATTTTTACGTTCAATTTTTCATTCGTATAATAATATTTTTTTAACAGTGGTCCCAAATGTACCTTTCGCTCTAACATCAGCTGTTTAGGTTTTATTCGTTTTATATAAACAAGATGTACCCTTTATGAACAGCCAGAAAGTGTCAAAAAAGGCACGTCTGACTGTGCATAGAGGAGAGTTGACTCCTAAACTTATGTAAAGTAGTGAATGTTGGGTTTGGCAGAAGAAGCATGAACATAGGATTAATGCTGCGGAGATGAGTGGTCTAAGAAGTATAGCCGGAGTGACTCGGTTGAATAAAGTGAAAAATAGTGTAAAAGAAGATGTGGTTACAAGGGTAGATAAAGGAATGCTTAGATGGTTTGGATACGTAAAAAGGATGGATGAAGGATGATTGACGTAACAAATTTATAAGACGAGTGTGAATGGACAAGTCGGTAGAGGTAGACGTCGGCGAACATATCTCGATCAGATTAACATTGTTTTGAATAACGGCCAGGTCAAGAGTATTAACAACCGACGAACATGTATAAGAGCACTGATGAAAGTAAAAGAAGCAAAAAATGTGTGTAAGAAGGAAGTGGAAGGAAGTGGTCTCTGCCTACCCCTACGGGAAAAAGGCGTGACTATATGTATGTATGTATGTCCCCTAAAAATAGGCACAATAACAATATTTAGTCAAAATACTAACTTTGACATTTAAATGACATACTTTATATTTAATTAAACATTTATTCCACGCACAATATTCTTTTCAACAAGATATTACACTTTGTATTGTAGTTAATATTAATAAATAAATCAAATTTAAAACAATATTAAAATAATTTATATGTCATAAAATAATAATATTAAAAAAATGTATATAAAAAACTCATAGTCTTTGGAATCAGATGAAGTCAGGTAATTGTATGTTTGACAGTTCACCTTTAGCGTGTTTAAGGTGTAATAATATATCAATTTCTTAATTAAAAGCTGTATTGAAGAGGACAAAATATTTTGTAAATTAAAAAAAATTAATTATGGGGATAATTTAGGGGAAATGTCAAAAAATCTTTGTAATGGGCTAAATGTTTACAGATGGGTTTGTACCGAAAAACGCATCCCAAGTGCGTTATGCTTTACACGTCTATGTCTACAACTGGATCCTTTCTCCAAGAAACAAACTACTTTTAAAAGAAAGTTTGCTACTGATGACGGTCATAATGCTGCCGTTTTGAATCCCTATTTAACCACGTATTTCTATTGAAAAAATTTAAAAGGGGTGCAATATATTTTGATCTTTTATGCAACCTATTCTAAAAATTCACAAGTTAAGACCATATAAAATCCTTCTGCAATAAAAACTAAAAGGATATTATTATAATGCGTTAATAACGACGACACACGAAAATGGTATCAATAATTTAATATTATGGTCAGATGTAGCCGATTTAATTTATTACTGATATTAAAATAATACGCACTGGATACAACAGACTTATTTTTAAAGAATTTGGGAAATTAATGTATGGTGAGGTGGACGAATTTATAATTGGAAAAAAATTATGTAGAGATTTTTTTTTCCGAGGTGAAGAAAATCCTTTATGGAGAGGCTATTAGTCTGAAAGCTGTAAGATTCCACTGACTTTATCAGGTCTATATATCTATATAAAGCGAGTATTTGCAGCTTATTGCCGCTTCTCGCATCCCAAACGGCATCTATCCTTATCATTTCAATCGCCATGTTGCAGTCCTTTCCTTCCAATTTTACTATCTATGTCCTTTATCCATTTTTTCTTGGTCTTCCTCTTTTATTTTTTTTCTGCTGGTGTCCAATTTCAAACCTTTAGTGGTATCCTCTTTCGGATCATTCTTCGTAGATATTCGTACCATTTTAAATGTTTTTTATTTATTGTATCTATAATGGTGTCATTTGCTGTCATTTTTTCTCTAATCCTTTCATTTCTAACATGATCCCGTAAGGTTAGACCACAGCATCTCCTCCAGTAAGTCTGGTTCTATTATAGTTTTAAAAATGCTTTTTTTTTAATTGTCAAATTCTTATTCCACAAGATTGGATGTAGCGCTATAATCATGTTTCTTCTTCTACCTACTTTTTTTAGTATGTCTTCATCGTCCTTTCCATCTTCGCTTATAGTAACTCCAAAGTATTTATACTGGTTGACGTTTTTTATTATTCCACTCTCTAGTTCTATATCTTGTCCTGTACCTACGATTGGTCAGGTCAAGGTCGATGGAAGTGTAGGGACTAGCACGTCACACTGTATTACACCAATAAGAGCAACCTATACAAATGGCGCATTAACGTTTATATTTGAAATGGAAACTATGTAATTCATACTACAGAACAAATAAAAAATATAATAGTAGATTAGGTCACTAGGTGAGAATAAAAAATTCGATACGAGTAGAATCGAAATTTTTATTGTAATCGTGTAACAGACGATATTTTCTCCACGACCAAATAATTTAATTAAAAAATACTTTAAAGAACTTAACTTATTTATTGAAACATAGATATGTATTAATTGGTATTAATATTAATATTTATTGTGTTAGTACAGTTATTAAAATGAAATACAAGGTCATTGAAATTTTTTCTGTAAAGTTTTTTAAAACAGATTGATTGGATAAGGCAGATGTAACGTTTTGTAAATTCTCACTCATTTATATACAAAACTTTTAAAAATAACCTTTAAGAAGGTCGCGTCGCCAATTTAATTTGAAACTGACATTCACTTCAAAGAGTTTATTTGACATCCATAAAAATCGCTATTGTTTAAAACAATTACGGAATATTCATACCGTAACAAGTGATGGAATGAAAATACATGCAAACCCCATAAGAAACAACTGCTTCAGAATGAATATTCTCATTTAAGAGTGTGAATTTTGTCATTATATTATTGAAAATAACTTCATAATGAGTATATTGCAAGTAGGTCGGTATGCTTCTTTTATAGAACATTAGGTCTTGATAAAATGTTTGAATTTTGAATTTAAATTTATAACAACTACTGAGATATAACGACGAAACAATCCAAAGGAGACACCCGGTATATATAAATATTCTTTATTTGAGTATTGAGATTCATAGCCTTTTTAGCTCTACCGGAAAACAAATATTAATAAAATTGATTACACAAATAGATTCCAACAATTCCTGTACCTTTTGGTACATAATTGATGGGTTTGAAAGATGGGGAACAACTAAGAAACTAGAACCAATAAATAAACCAATAAAGTTTACAAATGGTGTGTTATCAAGACGTTTAGCAGGAGGGCAATTGACGAGCCATTAACGACGTGCTTACAATGTTGGCGGAAGATGAAGTGGCCAGGCGGGCAGTGGCTCACCAAAATGATCTGTAAATGGAGTGTCGGATGTCGAGCAAAGCCATAATTCACTTCGTCGTGGCGCTTTGAGCGTCCACATGACGCTACCAGAGGCGTCTGTAGAGGATGTTAAAACAATCCATCAAATGTCATCAGAACTTTATTATAATACTGAAATTTTATTTTAAGTAGGTAATTCCAAATCTGACGATGTGTATGGTAAGTAAAAGCCTTTTTTTATTTTTGTTAATTTTATACCAAAATTAATAAACATTCTTATCAATGCAACTAATTCATGTGCTATCAGTTACCAAACGTGTATGAAGTGATAATTAATTGTAAATAAATTAATAATGCATTATAAATAAGATATTGATTTTCACGTTTATATTACTAAATTATTTTTGTTTGAAATAAAGGATATTTATTAGGCTAGGTAATTACAACAATTAACAAGGCTTAGTACATGTATACCTAATATGGACAAAAGAAAAAATGGATAACTAGAAAGAGAAATGTATGTAGTGAATAAATAGTACCTAAACAGTGAGGAAAAAAGTAGTACCTAATTTAAATAAGTTAACATTGGGTGAAACAAATGAATATTACCATAATATCACTACATGAAACATACATGACAAATATACACTAGCTAAGAGCTCTTGTTTTTTTAGTTCATTGTAGTTGCAACTATAAACCATGATTGTTTTTTTTTAAATAATTTACACAATATTTGTACCAAGTTAATTTATTTTTATTAATAATAATTTATTATAGCTAGTATAAAACGCTAAAATTAAAAAAAAACATTTTTATTAATACCTAAAATTTAGAAAAAATTCATGAATAGATAGACACAAATAATGGAATAATTTGAGACGTTACCCAAACGGCATTATCTTAGGGGGAAAATATAAATTAATCATTTAATTTCTAAATAATAATAGGTAACAGAACCATTTAAATTAGTAGGTTTGTATTAAAATGTTATTTTATTTATTTTTAAATTCGTTTCTAATACATTCTTGTTAACATAAATAATAAAAACAAAAGGTTGGACGGAATTCAAAAATGTGTACATTTATACTAAGATACTTGTTTAAAAAAAAGTTTTTTACACTGTAGTAAACTTTAAAAACAAAATTTAAATGACTTTTAAGTAACCATCAAGTTTGTTCTTCCAAATTTGCTTTATTTTACTTAAATAATATTGCTATTTAATATAATTAAATAAATTATTTTAAAAATTATTACAGGAAAATTAAATATTGTAAACTATAATTCTGACTCTTAGCACCACTAGCTTACCTAATACTTTGTATTTATTTTATTACGATAATCTAGTTCATGTATAGAAATGTAAAAAGTAAACATTTCTAGTAAAAAAATATAATTATATTTGTTCAGAAAATATTAAAATATTGGCAAATATTGAGAAATATTTGTATATCTAGCAGAAATACCTATATATATTTTGGCAGATCACCAGTAAAAACCTTTTTTCTAATAAACCTTTAAAAAAAAAACGTTGGGAAACAGATGAAATGAAATCTCACTGGCATAAAGTGCCAGGACAAAGGCAAGCGAAAAGGCTAGTTAGTCTTTCGCCAAGGAAAGCTAAACAGCTTCTCGAGTTGGACAAGAAAGACTTGAAAGTGGTGACGGGACTCCTCACTGGACACTGCCCTCTAAGGTACCACCTGAAAAAGATGGGCAAAACAGAGAGTGATAGTTGCCGCTACTGCGAGAACTTCGCTGAAACTGCAGAACATTTGCTTTGCGAATGCCCAGCGCTTTTCTGCAAGGGGCACAAGTTTCTGGAAGGGGCCTTCCTAAAGCCCTTCGATATCAGAAACTTAGCCCCCAGGAAACTGATAAACTTTACTCAAAGTCGCGGAATCCCGGGCCTCGAATAGATTAAGGGTTATGAACAAAAGATCGAAGTGCTTGAGAGGCAGCTTGGCCTTCACGACCCATCCTACAATCTACAATCTACAATCTAGTTCATATATAGAAATGTAAAAAGCAAACATTTCTAGAAAAAGAATATAATTATATTTGTTCAGAAAATATTAAAATATTGGCAAATAATAAGAAATATTTGTATATCTAGCAGAAGTACCTATGTATATTTTGACGGATCACCAGTAAAAACATTTTTTGTAATAATAAAGACCTTTATAAAAAAGATGAAAAAAAATAAAAAAAGTTTTAATAAGAAATATAATTCACATGAATATCAGTGCTATCAGATGGCAGACCCTTTTGATAAACTAGATCAACCACGCTTTGGGACGCCTCATGCCTCTACCCGACGGTGCTTTTTCTGTTGTCGTCGGCGTCGGTATTAACGGGCCCCCCTGCATGGCGTAAGGGCTTTCCCGCTGGGCACCGTTAACGCACACAGTCCCGGTGCGATGTTTAACATTGCTGTGAGTTACCAAAAAGGCCATTCAGAACCGGATTTTAGAACTTTTCTAAATTGTTTGGTAAGTTTTTAACTATTATAACATTATATATTATAACATTTTTGGCTTTAAAAAAGTTATATTTAAGTTATTTATTAATATTAATGATTATTAATCTAACTACAATATCGTTATTAATCATTGGCAAACTTTGAGCATCTGAAAAATAATGAATAAATACAATTTAAGACGTTTAAAACCGTCAACATTCATTTAAAATTTCCGATAAAAGAAATATATCATAAAATTACTGCTAAGTATAATAATGTATTTAAAACAGATTGATTTTATATACCTACTCACAAATTTCAGGAACAAAAATGTTAATTTTTTGCAAGATTATATGTTATACTAGCGGACCCGGCAGACGTTGTCCTGCCCAAACGATAGCTTGCCTGTTTTGGGAATATCACTATCAAACTCAGCGACAACGAAAACTATAATTTCGACACTTAGATCGTCGTTTTTAAAATATTTTATATTCCATCCCCTTTCCGCCCCTTTCGTAGGGATGTTTACAATATTGGAGATATAACTATCAAACTTAGCGACCTTGAAAACTATGACTTCGACATTAACATTGGTGTTTTGAATATTTTTATATTTTATCCCCTACCCACTCCTCCCGTAGGCGTGCTAACAAAATTACGAATGTTGCTATCAAATTCAGCCACCCAAAAGCCTATAATTTCGATACTAATATTAACCATTTTTGATAGTTTATTTTGAAAAAGAAGTAATTTGTTTGTAATCTGTTGTTTTTAAAAAATTTCATTTATTGGTCACTTTATCTTAATATATTTTCCTTCCAGTAAAAGAATAAACGTCATTAATACATAATTGTATAAAACACATCCCATTTGTCCAGCATCTCTTTCTATCAACTTCAAAGGGTGCATATAGTTAGTAAATGCTTGTCTTTTAATCAAAGATGTTGTTTCATGGTTGATTAGACCCACAATATAATGAAAAGAGATGGCATACAAATGATACTACTTTTCCGATTCAGTTCGCTTGACAGTGCTACTTCATTGTTTTCAACCTAACCTATGATCGTTGTTGTGGTTTTGTACCATTAAGTTGTATTTTTCGTGTTTTGCTGTCGTATTTATTTTTAAATCTTTTTTTTTTGAAAACTAGAATCTTGTTGGATTTTAAATTTTTACAGTAAGTACATATTTTAATATTAAAATAATCCTAACCTTACATTGACATTTCATCAAATAATCTACAAAAGCGTGTGTCTAAGAATCCGCATAACGGGATATTGTTTGACTTGGCAAATTTTAGTATTTAAAACTGCTAGTTATAAAGATTTACAATTAAATACAATGCTGAAAAATAACTTCAAATACGTGTTACTTCTTTTTAGATTATGCACAATATACGTGGAGAAACCTTAAAATAACAAGCACAACAATTGAATATAAATTATAATTATAAATTTTGGCGATAGCTCTGACTCTGAAAACGATTAAATATTTAATATAAATTTATTGTATTTATGTTAATTGTATTATTTATATATGTAAATTATATTCAAATAAACTTTTTATAAATAAACAAGTCCTTTGTGTTGTGATTATTAGTTTTTTCAAATGGAACAAAATGAAATACTTATATTTTAAGGTATTAAACTAATTGCACGGTGTTCGGACCACTAGCAACATCGTCTTTGTGGAACAGTGACGTAACCGCTTTCGACTTATTTTAGATGCTTTTATTTATGACGCACGTTCATTCTTTGGCTGCACCAAGTGTATCTAATGTTGTTTATTTGTCGTACTTTAATTTTATATAATATAAAATATTATTGGGTAAAAAAGCAAGCAGCCCTTAATTAAATGCTGGGGAAAGGATCACACGAAATAAATATAAATATATATACATGGATCCGGTTTCATAGCGTCCTACTCCTTCCGGTTCCCAGCCTTCAGCGTCTTCTATCCTCCCAATCTCCTGTATGCAAATCTCTTTCCGACATAGCTCTTTGTATTCCACTTATCCATGTAGTTTTGGTCTACCTCTGCGTCGTCTTTCGGTAGGTAACCATTGTTGTATTAGTTTTGGGAGCCGTTCACCTGTCATTCTCTTTACATGGCCATACCATGTTAACTGCCTTTGTTGAGTGTCGTCAACAATCGTATGTGTCACCTTCATAATGTCTCTTATTCGAGCTTTTGATATTCTTTCCATTCTTGATTTCCCGGCAGCTCTTCGCCAGAAATCCATCTCCAAAGCTAAAAGACGTCTCTCTAGGGTTCTTGTCATTTTCCATGTTTTACAGCCATACATTACAATTCTTTTAAAGACGAAATTATAAAAAAAATGTTTCCTTTCATAAGAGATTTGTTTTGAGTTTAGACAGACTATAATCTTTTTCCCCTTTACGATTCTTTGCATACTGGAAGTTGAAAGCAAAGTTATCCAACAGGAAATGAAATATAAGTATCTGGTCATGGAAATCTCAGGCTATGGTGATGTTAAGACACAGGTGAGAGAACAGACAACGAAGGCAACAAGAATAGCAGGATGCCTAAATGACACAATATGGCGTGATAAAAACATTAAATAAAAACTAAATCAATAATTTACAAGGCAATAGTAAGGCCAACTATGACATATACGGCAGAAACTCAACTAGACACAGCGATAACTAAACAACTTCTAGAGACAACCGAAATGAGAGTACTTCGTAGAATAACTGGAAAGACGATCTTGAACAGAGAAAGAAGCGAGAATATAAGAAGGACATGCAAAGTAAAAAACATTAATGAGTGCGTTCTCGGCAGAATAAGAAAGTGGAATGAGTACATCAGTAGAATGGACAACGAAAGAATACTCAGAAGTGCACGCGACAAATTACCAATGGATCGCAGGACGGCCCCGAAAACGATTGAGCGACAACTTAGCAGTACAATAGGCAGAGGGACGACGAAAAGAAACAGGCGATCCGCCTAGATTAAAGAAGGAAGAAGAAGAAGAAGAACGATTCTTTGTTAAATTTCACTCTCTGTACGTCCTGTTTTGTCAATTTGTGTTCCAAGGTATATTTATTGCATGACCCTATATGGCATCGTTGTCATTTAAGTGCAATTCCTCTGACGCTGTTCCAATACATTAATATTTTGTTTTTGACGAAATTAATATACAGTTAAATAGAGTACGGCTCTGCTTATATTTAAATACACAAACGAATTGGATACGTAGAGTGGACCTGTGGATTCACATTTGTTAAATCTAAATCAGTAGCATCCTCGTTTTACGACAGACCATTATGTCAGACAATGTTAATTGAATGGATATTGCCCCCCGCTATGAATGTTTCATCATTAGTGTTACTTTATGACAGCTACATTAAGTGGCATTTGTGTAAATCACAAATCACTGTAATCTTTCCAAATAATGCTTTCATAAGGTAGACGATTAAATTCAAATAACTATGAAAAAAAATGCAAAGGCAATATTTATCGAAAAATTAATGGTAGAAGGGCATGGTATTTTAATACCAAATAACTTGATATATAAATTATAGGTATCTATTGTAGAAAATGAGCTTGTATACCTGGGTTCAAAGTTTACGAGAGATGGAAAGTATGACAGTGACATTGAGCGAAGGGTGTTGGCAGGAAAACAAATAAATAGGAAAATGCATAGCTTTATGAGCAGCCAGAAAGTGTCAAAAAAAGGCACGTCTGGCTGTGCATAGAGGTGTGTTGATTCCTACACTTATGTATGGTAGTGAATGTTGGGTTTGGCAGAAGAAGCATAAAAATAGGATTAATGCTGCGAAATTGAGTAGTCTCAAGATGTGGTTACAAGGGTAGATAAAGGAATGATTAGATGGTTTGGATACGTAAAAAGGATGGATGGAGAAAGATTTACGAAAAAAATTTATAAGGCGAGTGTGAATGGACAAGTCGGTAGAGATCGACCTCGGCGGAGGAAAACAAATTAATGGGGCACTGCATAGCTTTATATACAACCCGAAAAAGTCAAAAAAGGTACGTCTGGCTGTGCATAGAGAAGTGTTGGTTCCTAAACTCATGTATGATAGTGAATGTTGGGTTTGGCAGAAGAAGCATGAAAATAGGATTAATGCTGTGGACATAAGTAGTCTGAGAAGTATAGCCGGAGTGACTCGGTTGAATAAAATAAAGAATAGTAAGATAAGAGAACGCTGTGATGTAAAAGAACATGTAGTTACAAAGATAGATAAAGGAATGCTTAGAAGCTTTGAAACGTAGAAAGAATGGATAAAGGAAGATTGAGGAAACAAATTTATAAGGCGAGTGTGAATGGACGAAAGTTGGTAGAGGTCCACCTCGGCGAACATATCTAGATCAGATCAGCATTTTTTTAAAGAAATGCCAGGTCAAGAGTACCATCCACCCACGAGATTGTATGAGAGCACTGATGAAAGTAGAGGAAGCAAAAGATGTGTGTAAGAACCGTAGCAAGTGGAAAAAAGTGGTCTCTGCCTACCCCTACGGGAAAAAGTCATGACTATATGTATGTACCTATTGAAAAAAAATGAAAAGAAAAGTCCAAAGATTAAATTAAAAATAAATAAATTTTACAAAAGATTTTCCAATTTAGTGTTTAAAAGTGTTTATAACATTGTTGCATATCTGATACGACCATTTAAGGCAGACTAAAAAAAGGCGTATTTTTGTAATTTTTTTTGGGAAATTGATTACAGGTTTCGAACTGTTTTTTTTTTGAGAAAGGCAAAGATACAAATTTCCCAAATGTTCATTTTCTTAAATAAAATGTTCTAAATGAGAACTTCACTTTTGCCTAAATAAAATTGCTTTTACAAATTTCACACTTGTTAATTTTTTTATTAGCTTTCCGTGTAGCAAATCTTAAACACCCTGTTTTTAATAAAAAATTTAACAATAAATATGTGTAAAATTTTTTTTAATATTTTTTCGTCTTTATTAGAAAAAGTTGCGCATTAAAAGGAAAACAAAGCAAAATTCTTTACATAATTTCTTCCCCCTAACTATTTTTATTCATTTATAATCAGTTAGTTTCACACAGCATCCAAGTTGTTCTTATCTCTCTGAAACAGAATTAAAAAAATACCATTTTAATATTTTTACAATTCTGAAACATGAACTCATCATTTTAATCGCATTTAAATAATTTTTTACCGCAACGGTTTGTACTTACTATGAATAAAATAAAAATAAAATAAAATAAAATAATTTTGTAATTCCCACCAAAAATTTAATGTTTAAAATTGCACATAGCGTGATATCTTTTTTAAATTTATGACTAAGAGTAATTGGATGCAATTATTTTATGAAGAGTAATAAGTAGCATTAGGAAACAATGTTTTATGTTTGAATAATATATATAACAAAAAAAAACAATACCTAACAGATAAAACAAAAAAGAGAGGCAGAGAGAAGATTAGAGACTATAATTATGGCTGCTGTGTTGGGAACATTGAAATGATGTCAATAATAAGTGTTCGTGATGTTTCCGTCAGTTGCGTTTGTATCATATTTCAGAACATCAAAATATTATTGCCCTGCAACATGCAATGTTACTGTAGGCGTTGACATATCCACACGAAACTTGCGATGGGTTTCCTTTAGTTTTTCGATAATTAATTTTTAGAATTTTCCCTACTTCATTTTACTGCTAACGTTAAAAGGCACTTAAACTAATTACGTATTTCTTTTCGATAGACCCACTACAGACAAACGACTCCAAGTTTTATGGAATTGGTTATTGTTTATCTAAAAGTTTTAAAAAATTTACAGCAATGCAGATATAATTTAGCATGAACAGAAATACTGGTTTAAAAATACTAGGCTTTATTTTGTCACTACACCTATTTCGTTTACATTTTCAATAATAAAAAAAAATGTTTGATTACATCCCATAAAAATGTGACAGGGTACCTAATAGAATTATCAATCATAACAAAACTATTAATAACCCGCAAAATTAACGTAGACATATTGTTACCATAAAAAAATAAAATGCTACTGTAATGTTTATAAATACCTAGCAAAAATTATATAATTAAACGTCAAAGATATTTTATAAAAAATTATTGGTCCGGCTATTCTTTCCAGGCTGTATACGTCACAATTGTAATTATTACAAATATCAAATACACATATTTGTGCTTATGTTTCAGATTAAAAACATACATACATATAATCACGCCTTTTTCCCGTAGGGGAAGGCAGAGACCACTTCATTTCACTTGTTAAGGTTCTTACACACATCTTTTGCTTCCTCCACTTTCATCAGTACTCTCATACAAGTCAGTTGCTGTACTCTTGACCTGTCCTTTCTTCAAAACAATGTTAATCTGATCAAGATATGTTCGCCGAGGTCGATCTCTACCGACTTGTCCATTCACACTCGCCTTATAAATTTGTTTCGTAAATCTTTCTCCATCCATCCTTTTTACGTATCCAAACCATCTAATCATTCCTTTATCTACCCTTGTAACCACATCTTGAGACTACTCAATTTCGCAGCATTAATCCTATTTTTATGCTTCTTCTGCCAAACCCAACATTCACTACCATACATAAGTGTAGGAACCAACACACCTCTATGCACAGCCAAACGTGCCTTTTTTTGACACTTTCTGGCTGCTCATAAAGCTATGCATTTTCCTATTTATTTGTTTTCCTGCCAACACCCTTCGCTTAATGTCACTGTTATACTTTCCATCTCTCGTAAACCTTGAACCCAAGTACACAAATTCATTTACTTGTTCCACTTTTTCTCCCTTAATAAAAGCTTTACAGTTTGTCATGTTTTCTTTTCTTTTAAAAACCATTACTTTCGTTTTGCTTACATTTAATTTCATCCCTTTGATTTTCAGGGCATCATGCATAACATTAACCATCGCCTACAACTACTCTTCAGATGACGCTAATATGACTTTAGCTTTGCGTAAAGAAGGCATTTGACGATCAAATCATTCATTTTTAATCCATACGCACTCTCTTTCAAATCTTTTAAACAATCGTCTATGTGTAAGTTAAACAGCCATGGCAAAGCTACACATCCCTGTCTCATACCCTTTTTGATGTTTAACCATTCCGTGCAAGCTCCGTTTATCCTGACACAAGCAGTGGAATTCTCGTAAAGTGATTTCAGTGTTCGTATTAAACGACCGTTCACCCCATACATAGACAATGTCGACCACAATTCACTCCTTACCACTCAGTCATAGGCTTTTTCCAAGTCTATGAAAGCGCAATAGCGCAGATTTAAAAAAAATGCAAATACAGTACCCATGTCTCTGTAAGTTAAAACCATGTGTAAAACTTTTTTATTATAAATATTGGGAAAAAAGTTATTCTTTATAAAAATGTATGCATGTTCTAAAATCTCAAATACAATCATCAGATATTAAATTTTTTTAGTCGTATACGAGTTTTGTCAGAAAA
The DNA here is from genome assembly GCA_950111635.1 of Agelastica alni. Lineage (NCBI taxonomy): Eukaryota > Metazoa > Arthropoda > Insecta > Coleoptera > Chrysomelidae > Agelastica > Agelastica alni. The sequence continues at coordinate 47,051,061 of OX467712.1, read as the reverse complement.
TATGAATTTTGCCCCAGAGTACCTTTATTTTTGACACTATCGAAAATTGATATAAAAAAAAGTTGATCATAACTAATACTCACGTTTAAATATGCAATGATAAATTACAATGAAAAATTGTTGTTATTTTGTACTAATTTTTCTACATTGTAAATTATGAATGACCATTTATCTCTTGTGATTATTAAATACATGATAACCTTTTCGTTTCTTAATTTTGTCTAACAATTTTCTAATTTAAACACCTATAAATATAATATAACCTATAAAAAAATACATACAAGTAATAAGTTCTGTAAATAACATAATATTAATACTAGAAATAAATAAAAAGCCCTTGTTTAGGTTAACAGGGGGGCCTATTTTATATTTATCGTACCAGGTTCAAAGGAAGTTCTATAACATTTTTTGTACTGTAATATTCTTGTTCACCCTACTATCCCAAAGACACAAAAAATAGTAATGCTTTGGGTTCCAGCAATATACCTATAACTCATTATCCCACCAAGATTTTACAAGGTTGCTAGACTTTTATAGGTTTCTTTCATTGTCACTGAATGGGCTAAAGAAATTTTTTTTTTTTATTTTGAAGTAGGACTGCTTTTAGGCTTTATAACGACTAATTGATGAAAATACGCCACTCGCCACTCCATATCAAGCTCATTTATTAAACAATCAATATCACAACAGGCACACAGCGATCCTTCTATTTTATAAAAACGTAAAAATGTTACATTTCCTTTGTTGTAAAGTAAAACACTTATATAGGTTTTACTGTTCAAGTCTGGAACCAGCAAATCCCAGATCACATACTAAACATTTAATTCATTTTAAGTATTGCAGTTGAAAAAATTGTGGTCACAAATGGAGTTCTCAGGAAGTTGTGGATCAAATCATGATAAAGAATTAGAATAAACGGAAACGTCTCCAGGTTTAAAGGTGCAATCGGTACCGGTAGTTCCTGTCCATGAGGAACTGAAAGTGTAGAAGGTAAATTTGGATTCTTCATTTTCCACCGTGCTACTTAAAATTCCTTCTATTTAAGTGATGACAATATATAAAGGAGAAGCATGTATTCGCAAATGGGAAATGCTAGGCTACGAGGGCAGTTTGATAAGTCAGTGACTTTTTGAATAAAACAAATTTTTTTCCGCAAATAAACATTTTATTTTTCTACATAATCACCTTTTAGCTCGATACATTTAGTCCAGCGTTTTTCTAATTTTTTTATTCCCTCCAAATAATAGGTTTTTTCAAAGCTCTCAAAATACGCGTTTGTTTCGGTAATGACTTCTTCATTCGAAAAAAATCTTTTACCGCCCAGCCATTTCTTTAGGTTTGGAAACAGAAAATAGTCGGAGGGGGCTAAATCGTATCCCAATTCGTGGATTTTGGCCATCGTGACTAGATTGTGATGACGTGCATTGTCTTGATGGAACAGCACTTTCTTCTTCTTAGCCAAATGCGGCCGTTTTTGCTTCAAATCAACGTCGAATCTGTTTAAAAGCTTTGAATAATATTCGCCGGTGATTGTTTTACCTTTCTTGAGGTAATCGATGTGAATGACACCGCGTACATCCCAAAAAACTGTGGCCATGACCTTGTTGGCTGACAGACTCTGTTTCGCCTTCTTTGGTTCACGTTCACCCCGAGCAACCCACTGTTTCGATTGTTCCTTGGTCTCTGGCGTGTTGTGATGGATCCATGTTTCATCCACAGTAACAAAACGGCGCAAAAATTCGTCCGGATTACGGCTGAACATCGCTAAACACTCTTTTGAAGTGGTCACACGATTGCGCTTATGGTTGAGTGTGAGCAATCGCGGCACCCATCTCGCAGAGAGTTTTTTCATGTCCAAATATTCGTGTAAAATTGATGTACCCGTTCAGTGGAGATACCTACAGCATGAACCAACTCACGCACTTTAATTCTCCGATCATCCAATATCATTTCATGGATTTTATCGACGATTTCCGGCGTGATCACTTCTTTTGGGCGACCTGGACGTTCGGCGTCACTAGTGCTGGTACGACCACAACGGAACTCTGTAAACCACTTCTTAACCATTGAAATTGTTGGTGCCAAGTCCCTGTAGTATTTATCAAATCTTTCCTTAGTTTCAGTGATGGATTTTTTACGTAAAAAGTAATGCTTAATCAGCACACGAAATTCACTTTTTTCCATTTTCGTAAAAATTCCCGAGGTTGTCTGCTTTGAACGGCTATCAAACACCAACTACACGACGTAGCTTGCTCAAAATTAGAAAATTGCCCACTGATAGGTCATAGTTGATGGCAGCACTGTTGCATTTGGAGTAACTGCGCGGGAAATTCAAAAAGTCACTGACTTATCAAACTGCCCTCGTATTTCTGTTAAAACGTTTTTTAAAAACTAATTTATTAAAATGCAAAAAGAGCAATTTTATCAATGTTGCATAAATTATCTGTTATTCAAATCGAGTATAAAGAAGAAAGAATACAAGTCACAATCAACTTAATACACAACAGAAAATAAAGATCGTCTTTTGCAGTGAAACCAGAGAAAAATATAGACAGTTATATGTATGGGATTTGGTAAAATCTTTTATGAATATATTTTATATAGTAGTAAAATAATAAATTTAATATTAGTTTTTAATTTTTAAAATTGTCCTATTTACTTACTACATTTTTATTATCCGGTCAATTTAGATTTGACTCTGGGTCAAAGGTCACAAAACCGGTTTTTTACGATTGTCAGCAAAATGGTAAGTTTTATCATCAAATAAGTTTTGAAAAAAATTGCAGATCAGATAATTAGCTATAAAAAAAGTCTGAGATATAACGATTCAAAGAGTTGTAATGGTCATAATATTTATAAGTATATACTTCACTAAAGCTGTAGTAATACAAGTAAAAATATTATTCTATCGGTCAGTGTAACTTACACACATAAAATATTATAAATATGAGAATGTCAGGTAAAAAAGAAACTCAGTTCCTCATTTTATATGCCAGTGTAACCTTGAGCAATCAATCTATGACAGTTCCTAGGTGTCAACAGAAATTTCTTGCAAATACTCGCAACAAGTCTCGGTTCATTTCAATGTTAAAAGAAAAGTTTACTGCTGAAAATATATTGGTAAAACCAGCTAATAATGATGTTGATGTAGTGATAATAGAGCAATTCAATTTAAAAAATACAACTATTGTTGAAGGTGAAGCTGTAGACTTACTCGTATGACTCAGTGTTTGAACTCCAATCAAAAAAAACCTGAAAAAGCTCAACATCAATCGGAAATATATTCATAGAAAAGTTTATCTACTTTTGCGAAGTGTCAAAATCATGTACTATTTTTACTCCCAATAACTGGCTGTGATAAGACATATGCATTTTTCAGGATTTTAGTTCAATGGGCTAAAGTTTTTAAAAAGAGTAATTCAACTCCACAAGAAGTTATCACCAAGAGTATCACCAACGGAATTAACTTTCTTCTCTCTATGTATTGAGCTCCTAAAAAAACTACGTGCTTAGATAAGTTTTGATATGCATGTTTCGTTAAAAATACTCGAAATAAAAAACAAGTGCAATTAGCTTGTCTTCCTCCAACCTCAGCGGCTGCTCATCAACATCTTTTACGGTTATATTACTTTAGGTATAAGTAGATACCTACTCTGTTGAAATTACTAATTTTTGTCATTTAAAGATTTAGATATAATTATGTATTAGTATCCAAAAGTCGCACTTTTATTGCCATTTCTCTTTTCGATAAACACTTTTTGGGTGAAATTTATTACTTTTATATTGTATAATATTGACATTTATAATGTTACTTTTCCATGTTAAATATTCCACGAAGAAAATGCTTATCGTCGTTCCAAATGAGAAGTGTAAGTTGTTGGTATTTGCCGAGGTTTTATCCTTTTTCATTAATTAATTTAGCCGGAAGAAGTACCTATCATGAAAGATACCTTGATTTATATATAATACAAGCAAAATCTATTATTCTTAAGAAGACAACTAGTTTCGACTGTTGAAAAACCCGTTATCGTATATTTTTTACATCTTAACAAACTCATATAATACATCACTAATGATCTAGCTAGCAGCTACCAATACCAATTATTATCAGAAAATATGATTGTATTGCTTTTGAATCGTGGTATGTTTAATTCCTTACTGTACTATTATAGCAGTTACTAAATTAAATTTCATTTCCTGTTGGATAACTTTGTCTTCAACTTTCAGTTTGCAAAGAATCGTAAAGGGGAAAAGATTATAGGCTGTCTAAGCTCAATATTATGGTCAAAACAAATCTCTTATGAAAGGAAACATCTTCTTTATAATTTCGTCTTTAAAAGTATACCTAGTAATGTATGGCTGTGAAGCATGGCAAATGACAACCCCAGAAAGACGTCTTTTAGCTTTGGGGATGGACTTCTGGCGAAGAGCGGCCGGGAAAACAAGAATGGAAAAAATATCGAATGCTTGAATAAAAGAAATTATGAAGGTGGAACATACGATTGTTGACGACACTCAACAAAGGCAGTTAACATGGTATGGCCATGAAAAGAGAATGACAGGTGAACGGCTCCCAAAACTAATACAACAATGGTTACCTACCGAAAGACGACGCAGAGGTAGACCAAAACTACATGGATAAGTGGAATACAAAGAGCTATGTCGGGAAGAGATTTGCATCCAGGAGATTGGGAGGATAGAAGACGCTGAAGGCTGGAAACCGGAAGGCGTAGGACGCTATGAAACCGGATTTACATATATATATATATATATATATATATATATATATATATATATATATATTATATATATATATATACTAAATTAATGTGTGATTTATGATGCAGATAATTCTGACAAATCAAATTTCTATTAAAATCAATATATCTAAAAATAATAACGATTATTTTTAATAATTATTTATTTACAACTTTCTGAGATATAACATTTTTTTATGATATTCAACATAATTACTTCTTGATTTTTTTTCACCAAATTGCTCAGTATTGTTTAGCAAAGGAAATAGATTTGTTTGGGAGTTTTTGATTTCAAGAATCGTAAGTTTAACGTCTGATAAGAAAAGAAATTCAGTAGGTAGCTTACTTAAAAGTTTGATTTAAATTTATTGTAAAATTTAAATAAAAATAATAGAAAAATACATTCATATTATCACTCTTTATAAGATAGAGACCCAATACATTAGGTACTGTCGTTTTACGAACTAGTTATAATAGTTATCCTAAAAATAACCCATTTAACCAATTGATGCCTCTAACAATAACTATAAATGCAATAAATATCATTGTTTAAATCATATATTAACTTCAATCTAGAAAATAGCCAATAATAACAACAAAACCTCTTTGATTAGTTCTCTCTCAATTATTGGTTAATTGGAAATATTTATGTACTGTGTTTTTTTTATTTGCATTTGTGTAACGTGGATATTAATTAATAGTTTAATATCAATTTAAAAATATTGAAAGCTGTAAAAGACTTCTAAAAGTAAGTTTCATAGTTTAAAATTTCACAATTAAAAAATGTAGTTGTAATCAATAAAAATATTAAAAGAAAGAATTATGTGAAAATATAAAAAAAAATGGACATATCTGAGATACCAAAAATTATACTGGTTATTGTGACTGGATTTTAACTGTTCATAATAAAGAACTTCTGTTTATATAGTGTTAAAGCCCGTGTGGTCTTATGTGTGTTGAAGATAAACTTAGACAGTATCCAAGTATTTCCAAATAAGGTTTCAAGTTATATTGTAAATGCTCCTTCATATAGGTATTTGTAATAACATACATACATACATAAAGTCACGCCTTTTTCCCATAGGGGTAGGCAGAGACCACTTCTCTCCACTTGCTACGGTTCGTACACACATCTTTTGCTTCCTCTACTTTCATCAGTGCTCTCATACATGCTCTTCGGTTGTTGGTACTTTGACCTGGCATTTCTTCAAAACAATGTTGATCTGATCGAGATATGTTCTCCGAGGTCGACCTCTACCGATTTGCCCATTCACACTCGCCTTATAAATTTGTTTCGTCAATCTTCCTTCATCCATCCTTTCTACGTGTCCAAACCATCTAAGCATTCCTTTATCTATCTTTGTGACCACATCTTCTTTTACACCACAGCGTTTTTTTATCTCACTATTCTTAACTTTATCCGACCGAGTCACTCCGGCTATACTTCTCAGACTACTCATCTCCGCAGCATTAATCCTATTTTCATGCTTCTTCTTCCAAATCGAACATTAACTACCACACATAAGTGTAGAAACCAACACACCTCTATGCACCGCCAGACGTGATTTTTTTGACACTTTCTGGCTATTCATAAAGCTATGCAGTGCAGTGTAATAACCTACTTTAGCCATACAAGTTACTATTGCTTAAAAATTAGAAGATTCGAAGAAAACAAAGATTGCACGAGAACGTCAACAAGGAAGTTCTACAAATCCTGGACAATGCTGACATTGGAAGATTTTAAGGGATTAGACTTTTAAACTAACTATAAACTAAATATAAAAATACCAAAGCTATAGTTAAAATAGGTATAATAATATTAATAAAGAAAAACTTTTATTTGTGGAAATGCTAAATCCTTCCTATTCCTATTTCGTAGTGATAAACGAAGAAGTCACGTGTCAGTGAGTGTTTCGTGTCATATGCATATACTTAGTTTTCTCCTCGTTGACTTTTAATTCCATCTTTTTTGTCTCTTTTTCGAGTTTTATAAAGGCTTCCTTCACGCTAATTGTATTTCTTCCACAACATCTAAATCATCTGCATACGCTAGAATCAGTGTGGGTCCGCTATTGTCGAGGATTCTCATACTTAGTTCGGTTCGTGTTAACACCTTCTCTAAGGCTAGGTTAAATAAAATTGGTGACAGTGAATCCCCTTGTTTAAGGCCAGTTGTTACATCAAATCTTTCGCTGTATTGACTAGATGACCCTTCAACGCATACTTTAATCATTCTTATAAGTTTGCTTGGTATTTCAAGTTCTTCTAGTGCTGACCATGAGTCTATCGAATTCCCAGCATTTTTCCAACAGTTGTTTTAACGTAAATAGATGGTCTGTTGTTGATCGTTTCCTTCTAAATCCACTTTGGTATTCTCCAACTTTTTCTATGTTGGACAGAACTTTATGTGATGTTTTAAGGAGTGTGATACTTTTATGGTTGTTGCAAGAAATTCTAATATCGATAATTAAAAAAAAAATTATTAAAAAGGCAAAATTATCATCACTTTATAATGGGCTAATGGATTTACCAAATTACCAGAAAAATATAGGAAATAAATGAGTTATTTTGTTGTAAACATTTTTTGTTTTTATGCTGTGCAAATTCAGATTAAAAATGCGAGGAAGTACTTATTAGGATTTGACAAAAAACAATAAAATTTATTGTAAAAAGCTTTTCAAATTGGTAGGTACTCAATCGATGATTTTAAATTAAGTAGTGTAAGTAGTACGTTAAAATATTTTTATAAATTAAATAATAAAATTAACTAAGAAGTAAGTAACTATTTTTTTATTTTGTTTCTCCCCATCCCAAAAATATTAAAAATTTTAAATGTAGTTCTTTATATTTTTAAATTTAAAAAAAAAAAAATATTATTAAAAAACATCCTATTAGCTTTATAGTTGGAACAATTAAATTATTATTATTATACTTCAATTGTTATAAGGACAAAAATAAATAAGAAACTACTTTAGACTAAATCATTAATAGTTGGACAAATTTATTAAATTTCTCCTTTCAAAAGTATGTATTATTTGCAATATTTAAAAATTAACTACACATTTACTGGTAATAAAAATACAGAAGTAATGATTAAAACTAATATTTTATTATAGTTTATATAAATATATGTAAATTTTAAAATTCTAAAAACCACGCCATTTTATATTTTTTAATAGTTATCTACTAGCTTAGTTTTTTGGCCTTCTCAGAGTCATAAATATATTTTTATTAATTGAATTATCGGTAATAGATCATAAATTTTCGTACTTTTATTTAAGTTTATGTAGAAAACTCGGTTAAAATCTAGAACCGAAGACGTAAAACCAATAAGTGACGAAATATCTGAATACCTACTTAATAAAGTACCTAACACTTGCATTATTAAATCAAATGTAAAATTGATTTAAATATTTTTAATAGCTTCAGTCACTTACCTTGTTGGTTGTTTTTTCTGGTGGTTTTCTTTTCCTTCATCCAAGGATATTCTGGTACGTTTACTCCAGGAGAACCCATACCGTGTGGCACATCCATGGGATAGACACTGGCCGGTGGGGTTTGTTGGGGACTCATCGGAGGACCGTGGGGCAATTCGCCCGAAAGATGTGGTAATGCAGTCATGAATTCAGCCATCGATGGTTGGCTGTTAATAAATCCGGTTTCATTGCAACCTTTAAGAAAGAACAACGACTTAGAACTTCGTATAAAAAGTAAAAATAAATAGTTTTGGTCCTAATTATTAAACTAAACTAAAATAATTATTTAAGAAAATAAAACTACTTTTTGTATTTAAAAAATTTGTTTAAAATCTTATATTCCTTAGGACATAAGTAAATTAAATTAATCTGATAATAACATTGCAGTTTAAAGATATGAAAAAACATGAAATTTATAAATAAAGGTATTATCTACCAGTTTTAATTAAAAAAAATATACATAAAATCACATATTTAATGCTATGCTAGCAATTATAACATTAAAAATTAGAAAAAATAATTGCATTTTAAGCTTTTGATAGAAAGTACACAAGTTACATACAAAAATAAAAATAAACAAAAAAATTGTGTGTATTTATAAAGTAGGGGAGCTAAGGGCTAAGGGGGAAGTACATATTATCAGGCCAAAAGCCGCTAATCTATACACGGGCAAGTGAAGAAGTACGTTGGCATTACTGAATGACCACAGACACGGTGCGACCAGTCATTTACCGCAGAACAAAGTTGTTTGTAAGGTGTGAATTTTGTCAGGTAGATAAATGAACATTCTTAAGTCGGCGGTTTTTAATTTGTGGCACAACTATTTACCTAAAAAAGACTAAATTTATTTTAAATGGTAGCTTATTTCATCTTGTATTGAATTTTGTTTAAATTTTACCGCATTATCAATGTATTTATTTATTTATTTACGGGCAATCCCCGTACATATAATACAAAAAAATTACAAACAATAAAAACAGCAGGAAGAAAAACATACAGTATACAAAAATTCCGACAAAAACACTGAAATGTATATACATAGTTTATAAATCAGATATAGAGATATCACGAAGTGGTAAAATATAAATTACTGAACATTCAAATCACAAATATATTTTTTAGTGAATTTGCGAGTCTCATAGATCTAGGAAGAAATGTAGCTTAAATGCAATATAACGTAAAAAGTTGTTTTGAACATGTTCGAGTTTCATAATGTAAACTAAGTAATGAGACCATACAGAAGAACAGTAGATACTCTTCTTAAAAATATAAATTTATAAAAAATCTACCTACAGGGCAAGTATTAACAAAGCACATGGGGTAAGTAGGTATTGATATGTATTTTAATAGTTTGTATTTTGTGTAACAAAGAAGATGTTTTTAACTTTTTAACAAAACAAACAACAGATTTACCGAATGGCCAATAATCCTGATAGAACAGTGAGCATATAAAATCAACCAGCATCAACGTGTAACAAAGATCTGTTTGAAGACTCGGAGTTTGGACTTAGTTTTAACATAAAAGATAATACAAAAACGTGATTTTCTATTAAAGACTAAAACTTTGGTAATTTTCGTTAAGTTATTAAGGCCAGATTGTTAGGTTGATTATTTTTGAAATCATTATTAACTACTAGGTACTTAGAGACTGACTATTAAGTACCTCAAAATAAAATTTAAAAATTGACAGGCTTTAATTTTAATTAAGCAAAGATGAAGCTAAAATAAGAATTTTTATGTCAATTTGATTACTTTCTGATAATAAAAACGTTAAATACTTATGGTTTTATTATTAATATTTTTATTTTATTTTTTACTTATATCTATAAAATATTATCATAATCATATCAAAGCTCTAATGTTAATACTTACGCCAAAGGTGGGGTAAGTATTAAATAGTACCTTTAAAAAAAATTATGCCTTGTAGAAGTACAAGAGATAGGTAAGTTTCTTTTATTAAAAATCGTAAACAAATAGTTGACGCTTCCTAAACAAATCTCTAACTACATTCATTTCCGTTAAATTATTAAAAAAAATTAAATAGTACATGCCTCCAGCTCCACTACTTAGTAAACCCAACATTACTGAGCAGATATTGTCTTTATAGTAGACAATAGGGGTAAGGAGAAGTAAAGAATATAGTTTTGAAAATAAAGCTTCTACTAACCACTACTTATTTTAAATAAAAAATTCACAGTGTTCACAGTAAGTTTTTGTACGTATAAAACTTTTTGTTATTTTAAATGTCACATCCAAAAATAAGGATTAAAAAAATAAGTATTTCGTTGAAACGATAAAATATAAGTACCTACCATTATAACAAGAATAATATTTTGTTTGGATTTTTAAATTAAAAAAATCAAAATCTATCTTATATTATGTAATATTTAAGTGGGTAATTGGTCTTTTCATCAAAACTTAGAGTCAATTGCTTGCATCCAAAATGTTTAAGTGTAGAATAACTAAACATTACTAAAACTACATATACATAGGTACTACGTAGAGGTATAAAGAAAATACCTAATTATAACCCAAACTTTTTTGTATAATTTTTAATGGTATTTTTTAAGTTTTTAAAAAGCATCAGATATAAAAAATATTGGTAATTATACACTTTCACGGTCACCTGGTTTTTTGGGCATAAAAATCGAAAAATCAACCTTTTTAGAATTATTTTTTTCAATTTTTAAAAAAAATTATTACTTTAAATGCAAAATAAAATCGACTTTTCACATATAATCCTTCACAACTGTTTTTAACGTCGTGAAATCGAGTTGTCATATTTTTTTTGTGGTGTTTTTGGGTCGTTTCTAATACGTCCCTGCATTTTCAACGTTCTTTACCAGGTACTAATGGTGTTAGATTAGGTTAGGCTAATAATAATCGGTATTAATTAGAGTTTATGGGAAAACGACTTCTTAGAGAATACGAAGAATGGGGATTAACGGTTAATATGAGCAAGACGAAATATTTGTGTATTGGGGCAGAAACAACAGATCTGGATCTGGACAATGTAAAAATAGGAATATGTAAGGAATACACCTATTTGGGTACAAAAATCACATGTAAAGGTCGTACTGAGGAGGAAATAGAACAACGAATATTAAAAGGAAAGGATGCCTAAACTCGCTGTTGTGGGCAAAAAATATATCTAGGGAAAAAAAACATATGATATATAATACTATCTTTCAAAGTACTGTGAAACGTGGCAACTTAATAAAACATTAGAACGCCGATTGCTAGCCCTGGAGATGGATTTCTGGCGAAGATCTGCTGGCATATCACGTCTCGATATGGTTACAAATGACCGAATTCGACAAATTGTAAAGACCGACACAACTATAATAGATGAAATCCAAAGAAGACAACTTATATGGTACGGCCATGTTGAACGTATGACAGATGAAAGGCTACCCAAACTAGTGCTTAAATGGACCCCAACAGAACGAAGAAAAAGAGGTAGACCAAAACCAACATGGATAGGGGACATTCAGAAAGCGATGTCCGAAAGAAATCTAGCCCCAGGAGATTGGACTGACCGAAGAGGCTGGCAACTGGGAAGCGGAAGGCGAAAGACGCTATAAACCGGATTAATAATAATAATTAATTAGAGCAGTATAAGTAAAAAAATTCGCCTGATCTAACCTAACGTCCTAACCTAACAGCAATGGTACCTAGTTCCTAATCATTGCGACCAATGTTCTTCACCAGGTACTGTTGGTGTTAGGTTGGGACGTTAAGTTAGATCAGGCGATTTTTTTTACTTTTACTGCCTCAATTAATACCGATAATATTATTAGCCAAACCTAACCTAACACCAACAGTAACTGATGAAGAACTTTGAAAATGCGGGGACTTATTGGAAAAGACCCAAAAACACCACAAAAACTTATGGGATATAATTATTGTATTTTTTTTCATATATCCTCAGCAAAAATAAATAATTTGAAAAAAAAAATCTAAAAAGGTTGATTTTTTTGATATTTTATGCCTAAAAAACCGGGTGACCGTGAAAATGTATAATTACAAAAATATTTTGTTAAATAAAAATATAAATACTTAATTTTAAAAACTAAAAATTATGGTTAACAGTTTTAATTCTACTTCTCTAAATGTATTTTAAATATTGTAGGTACTTTGTGTAAAAAAATTGTTTAAATTTTCGTTTTCTAAAGGATATTGTTTCCATTCGAGAACTAACTACAGGAAAATCGTTTTCATTTAAGAAAAACTATCTACAGGATTAATTTTATATAATTTAAGAAAATGTATTAACCTTCAAGAGGTTGTGCTGCGGCCGACACTGCGGACAACCAAAAAGATCCGCTCCCGCCGGCCGCAGCACCTTCTGGTGTATTGGACCGCGTCTTCACAGCTACAAAGTCCTCCTCGTCCAGGTGACCCGTCGGCATTCGGCCGAAATCCTTAATTTTCATCGACCACCGCAAGTCCTTGCACCACTCAACATCACAATGCACTGTCAGCGAGTTTTCCACCACTACGTACACAGTTCTTCTCGGAAAACGTGGAAATGCGAATCAAAGGAGTAATAACCGCTTCGCGGAAAATGTTAAGCGGCTTTCCGCGAGAAATAGTCAGCGATTGTTACGTATATGTCCGTAGTTACTGTTAGCGATGGTTGTTTTTGTTTCTTTGGGAATGAGGAGGATGATGGCAAGTCACGTGGACGTCGGTGCGACCAATAGGAGAGCAGCGCGAGCAACTTTGTGGGCAGGCTTCGGTCACAAGAGGCGGGATCTAAAAGCTAGCGTGACGACCTGTCTGGCAATTATCAGGTAAAATTCTATAAAAAAAAATACCCGATTCCCAACGAATGCATTCCAATTTTCAAATCACCGGTCGAGAGTCCAGCGTGTTTTAAATTATGATAATTCTTTATTATGTATGCTAATTTCAGTTTTACTTCGCTTAATTTTTTTTTCGGCACGAATCACAAAATCATCAATATCTCTGCTGTTTTTAAACAGTTTTTCTGGTTAAGATTGGCGGTACACCAAAAGAAACTAAACTTTTTATCGCACAATCTGTTATCTAATTGTAATAAAAATTAATATCGTTAGTTTGAAATTATTTAAACACATTATTACCGTGAATCAACATAATTGCATAATTTGCAATTCAATTATTAAATTTAACAATCATAATAATTAGTAAAAAAAATTATCTAGAAGTTTTTTCTTTCATAAAACTTAAATTTACAACTTAGGATCGTTAATACAAGAAATGTAAAACATTATTACCATTTAAGCATTATTAACAACTAATTAAAAAAATTATTAAAATTGAACGTCAGACACAAAATATTCGATAACATTTTTAAATAAGGTATGAATAATGATTAATAATTGATAAGTTTTACTATATCTACTGTCAATTTAACATCGATTTTGATGAATTCTACCTTTTTTGAATATTGATTTATAAAAATTTACCCAATCACAATAAAATTACCCATTCTAATTTGAAAGCTGTACGAATAAAAAAGTAATTAATAACTTAACTATTCCGATTTTTATTTTATAAGGTAATTTAAATTAAAAGGAAAAAGTAAATAAAAATTACTAGAATAGAAAACCAACAAAGGTTCTTTATAGTGTATTAAATTTATTAATTTTAAAAAATAAAAAGTTGACTTCGTACCTAATTCACCTGCACAGATAATTTAATCTCCAGAAGGAAGTTATAAAATTACTTAAGCTTAACACGCGCTTTTCTGTGGCAGTGGAAAGCTGAAACCAGAAATCATTTAAAGAATCGAATTATTTTAATGGGCAGTCTAAGAATTATATAATTAATTTTAAATAGCCATAATGTTTTTACTTAATTTTATCTTTTAAGTAGGAATAAATGTATTATTTTTTAACTTTATATGAGTAATAAGCAATTAAATTAGCTTCTTTACTATTTTATATGTTCGCAACTCGAGTTCAAGATTTCCTTTCAGTTTAGTAATGAATTTTTAAGTAATAGTTTTCTATTTCTTCGTTAAGATTTTTTTAATGGGTTAAATTACATAAAACCAATTAAAGTAGATATTCAAAAAGGTAATAAAACAAATCAAAGTATAATTTCAAAATAATTTTCAAACCGACATATTAGTAACGACTACCTGTAAGACTAAATCACTTTAATATTAAAAAAAAAATCCCCGTGTTAATGTTTTTATTTGCAATTTTGCTGCACAGTTTTAAACAAATATCTCACACTCCGTACTTCATCATAATGAAGCTGCACCGAAAATGACGGATTGTCAAAGAGTGACAGGGTTGCAGTGATACCGCGTGGAATTTCTATACGAACCGACGTTTAAATGCAGAGGGTGTCGGGCGTCGCGTCGGGACGGCTATCGCGATGCGCGTTTCGAGAATTGCTTGGAGGGGCGTAAGTATCTGTTATCATCTGATACTTTTTTCGTTTGCTTTCTTCCGAATCCTCGGATTCGAATATCTAACAAACTGTTAATGATTGGGTTATCTTATACGCTATCGCCTATTTCCTTCCTTTAAGATGCATATCTTCTCCGGACCGAAAAAAAGGTCATAAAATATTAATTGCAAAGTTTACTTCGCTTGATTAAACAGAATCGATGAGATCATTCAAAACTAATGTAATTTATTTCTTAGCTATTTAATATAATAAATGTTTTAAGCGAGCTGTGTGATATGTACGACGACACTAACCCTCTTCTTCTTCTTTAATTAGATCTGTCGATCTGTTTATTGGGTCGCCTTAGGATCTCTTGTGATGTCGATTGCCAGCTGTCCTTCCATCTCTTAGGTGGGTCTTCCTGGGGATCTATCTCCCGTTGGTCTGTTCTGGAATGCTATCCGCGGTAGTCGATCTTCTGCCATTCGGATTACATGAGCGTGCCATTATCGTTTCCTTTGCCGACCCATCTCACCACGCCCTGCACTTGACATTCATCTCTTATAACCTCGTTCCTGACTCGGTCTCTTCTTGTCTTTCCGAGTATGCTTCTTAGGGTTTTCGTTTCTGTTAAACGCAGCATACTTTTTGTTTTAGTTGTCTCTTCTCGAGCTTCAATACAGTAAGTCATAATTGGCTTAACGCAAGTCTTGTAAATCTTGACCTTGCTATTAATACGCATATATTTATTTGCCCATACCACCTGTCGTAAGCATCCTGCGGTTGCCTTGTTGATCTGACTCCGTAGATCATTTATTGGATAGTGGTGGTCCGATATATCCATGCCTACGTATTTGAACTTATTCGATAGGTTGATCTTGGACTACGAGCTTACATCTTATGGGTTCTCTGGTTAGGGTTATGCACTTTGATTTTTTTTCTGATATGTTCATGATCACTAACCTAAAACAAAAAAATAAATTTGATTTCGCGTTTGCAAAAGTCTGAACGCCAGCTGACAGATAATAAATAAAGTAAGTAATCATAATCCAGGGGCAACAAAATCTTATTCATTTGGTCACCAGAGCATTCAGGCATTTCGGGTAGTGAAAAAGCCAATGTATTGGCAAAATAAGCTTAAAAAAAACTACCAATAAGTCCAGAACCATTTTGCGGATATACTTACAAAACAACACATTGGAGCAGAAACTAAAAAATGGTAGTAACGACCGAAATCAACTAACTGGCATGACTTAGAACTGGCTAAACAGACCAAATAACTGCTGGACTGGTAATACTATGGGGACAACAATCTTTTACTTCTAAATAGCAAAGACCTTAAACTGCTAGTTGGAATCACTACAGGTCACCACCCAGTCAATGAACAACTAAAAAGGATGGGCAAGGTATGGTAACTGATTCCTGTAGATTATGCGGCCATGACAAAGAGCCTGTACACCATCTATTCATATAATGTGAAATACTACCACAAGAGAGAGTAAGATCGCTCGGTAAGGCAACTCCTACCTACGAAAACCTTAGAAACTATTACGTAAGATCACTGATATCGTACTTCAAATAGTTCAAATTATCTATAACAATAAATAATTTAAAAGATGACACAAAAGGTCTTAAAGTCGAGGCCCGACCCCGTTGTTAAAAAGTAAAAAGTACATAATCATAATTTGGTTCGGAAAAGTATACCCTGTTTTTGTAATATTGCAGAAATAGAATTTTGTTTACGAATTCTCGGCTTTGTAGGGTGGTAATGAAAAGGTGTGAACGTATCTTAAAAGCCTATTAGGTAATTGACCAATCAATAGCGGCGTCCCTCAGGGATCAGTTCTGGGCCCTTATGGATTATTCTATACGATAACCTTCTTCGGATGGAACTACCAGAGGGAACTATATTGATAGGATTTGCAAACGACGTGGCTATGGTGGTGACCGCAAGGAACGGGGAGTCCTTTATGAATACAGGACTACAAAGGATAGTGAACTGGATGAAAAGAATGCAACTCCAATTTGCTCCTCAGAAGACTAAGACACAACAAAGAGAAAAATGTTCAAGGAACACTAATAACGCCTGGCAAGGCGCTGAAATACCTTGAGGTATGGCTAGATACGACATTGACCTTTGCTGAGCATGTTTGCAAGACCATAAAGAAGGCTGAGAAGACGGTTTTACCACTATCGAGCCTTACGCCAAACGTTGGAGGACCCAGAGCCTCAAAAACAAGAGTCCTATTGAGCGTGAATCATTCACAGCTACTTTAAGCTGCACAGGGGCATGGTATACTCAAACAGAAATTAAGGAGAATACAACGAATGATGTCTATCAAGGTGTGCAGTGCATAAAGCACGAAGCAGTGATCGCTGGAATTCTATACATAGAATTGCAAATCAAGGAGGGACTGAAATCATACAACGAAGCAAACTATCAAGGACAATTTGATCGCTCATTGGCAACAAATGTAGACGAACGGGACATACGGACGTTGGACGTGGAGGTTGATCCCTAAAAAAAAAACATGGTTGATAGACCTCACGGAGAGGTGGACTATTTTGTCACTCAAGCACTCTCTGGACACGGGTGCTTTAGAAAGTATTTGTTCGATCGAAAAAGAGCAGAAAGGGGAGTGTGCACGTATGTATGACGATGCGGAACACACCCTTTTCGCATGTCCCAACTGGGAACAAAAGAGATTGGAATATCCGAGAGGAACTGAAAGAACGTTTGATGCTGTCAATATGATGAGAAGCCTAATGGAATCAGAAAAATCCTGGAAAGAGGCCCATTCAGTTATTCGGTATATTATACAAAACAAAAAGAGAGAAAGTCGAAACTTAAACAGACTGCCTCTACACTAAAGTAATGCGAAAGTGGATTCCGGTGTAGTGAGCGAGACGACAGAGGAGGGATTTTAGTCGGTAGGAATCAGGCACTACCCCTACCTGGGTGTCTTGTGCAAGATTTCTTCTCCTCTTACTTCCAAAAAAAAATAGGTAATCAACTTTAAACTTTAAGTTAAAATTGTGCCTTTTTATCAAACTGCAGAAATAAGATCGCTGTTACGAGATTCTTTGAATATTTTAGGTTGGTAAGGTATCTTATGTAATAAGAATGGACTTATTATCGAATTTTTAAATTTTAGGTTAAAAAACCAAAAGAAAAATAAATAATAGTGTAACGTTTTTACTTTAACCACACTCGGGGTTCGAATTTATAAGCACATTTATTTATGCAAAACTGGTGTAAACAATAATTAACTTTAGAAAACTGACTAACTAACTTCCGCGAACGGAGGCTAATTTATATATTAACGTTAAAACGATAGAAGACTAGAAGTTTCTGATCGTATCCAGACTGTTCTGTAGAATATTCTAGATTGGTCGGGAAGATACTGGAACATCCTCGTCATTGGATATGACGTCGCCGTACCGCCAGCTCGCATACGTAACATATTCCAGCGTATCGTAAAGTCGTTACAACTAGGAAAAACACAATACTAACTGCTGTTTAATTAGTCCTAAAAAATAACACCAGGATTTTGTACTTTCGAGGTTTACCAATTAAAGATGCACCATTGGTTCTTGTCACTAATGCTTTTGGCATTCTTGGGAATATGGATCCAAGACATTGGCAAAAGCCTTACTAATGTAAATATTTTATTTGTATTTCTTCTATTAATAATTTAAATATTCATTATTTTATTACGTGAATTTGTGAAAAATTATTATTGCTTGTTCTCTATCTGTATTGTTACAACAAAAGTAAATACCTACTTATTCCTACGTTTTTAATAAAACTTCAAATCACAAAAAACCTAACAAATACATGTAATGTGTACTCATGAAAAATGATTATTTTAATCAATAACCGAGCAAAATATTAATCAAACTGCATGTTTATGTATCTATTTAAACAAATTTGCAAATGAGCTAAATATAAAATTGAATCAGAGTCTGTCAAGTTCAACAGGTTCATTCCTTACTGCAGCTGGTGGCCATAGAAACTATGTTTCTTTTTTGGCCTTATTTCCAAGTAGCTGCCATGCACAAAATTTATGTCAACATTTGTATATTCCAAATATTAAAAAAATGTAATAATTGTTTATTATAACATAATTTTAAGCGTTATCGGCAAATATATTGTAACGTTTTAATTAAAAACACATACATACATACATAAAGTCACGCCTTTTTCCCAAAGGGGTAGGCAGAGACCACTTCCTTTCACTTGCTACGGTTCTTACACATATATTTTGCTTCTTTTACTTTCATCAGTGCTCTCATACATGCTCGTCGGTTGTTGGTACTCTTGACCTTTAAAAACACTCTAGGTTCGAATTTATATTCCAACACATTTATTTACAGTAAACTTGTGAACACAAAATTTAAACTTCCAATACACATTAACTTCCGCGATCGACAGCCCAATATTTGTATACGACGCTACTGTGTAAAATTAGGTTATATAACTTTATGCAAAAGGATCGTTTTACCCCGCCAGTTATATAACCTAATTTTACTTGGATTCATGCGTATGGAAAACTTTAAGAATTTGGGTAATAGTTGACGAATAGATATATAACACATATAGAAAACGTCAGTTTCTTGTCACTGGATAGGAAATATATGAAGTTGGTGGGTAAGCCCAGAAGAGAAAAACTATTACTATAATAATATAATTACTTGTAAGTAAATCAAAAAGTACAGTACAATTTCTTACAGTTTTAACAAAATATTTTAGGCAACATTTAAGATGTATTTATTCCATAAGACATTATTATAAATGAAAGCAAATAATCAACGTTTAGTTCTTTAACAAATATTTAAACTACTCATGTAAAACACCGAACAAAATCCAGCATTGCCGTCATTGGATTTATAGCTTTTTTTATAATTCTACTAAGTAAATTTTTATTCTTGTTCAATAGTTCCTGGACGTATTTTCTGTCTGTTAGCTAATTGTTTTTTTTATATCATTTTACTGTACATGCATTTTATTCACAACAATTTTCCATAGTGGTAGACGTGTTCCACGGTTCTTACACACATCTTTTACTTTAATCAGTGCTCTTATACATGCTCGTTGGTTGTTGGTGCTCTTGACCTGGCCTTTCTTCAAAACCATGTCGATCTGATCGAGATATGTTCGCCGAGGTCGACCTCTACTGACTTGCCCATTCACACCCGCCTTATAAATTTGTTTCGTCAATCTTTTTTCATCCACCCTCTCTACATGTTCGAACCATCCAAGCATATCTTTATCTATCTTTGTAATTACATCTTCTTCCACAGCATTTCCTTATCTTACTATTCTTAACTTTATCCAACCGTGTCACTCCGGCTATATTTCTCAGACTACTCATCTCTGCAGCATTAATCTTATTTTCATGCTACTTTTGCCAAACCCAACATTCACTACCATACATAAGTGTAGGGACCAGCACTCCACTATGCACTCCATAATAATAAACATACGCATTTGGTATGGGTGGTGAAAAAACCATCTGTATAAAATTACAAATCAATAAAACCTCTGCAAAGTACCATTTTGCATAAACTTGTATCAACCAATATCATAATAAAAAATTTGACATGATATGCGCTCTTACTTATACTCTTTTTAGATCTATTATCAATACATTTTAAAATAATTATTTTGGGAATGTAATTTATCGAAAATTTTGATACGTAATGAATTATTTCACAGTTTTTCCACAAAAAATGTATCTTTTACTTACGACTCTATTGTGTTTTGTCAATGCCGCAATACTTATTTTCAACAAACGCTAGTTACAACGATGAATTAGGTTTATAGGATCTTAGTACAGATCTTAGGCTGAATGGCACACATATTTCTTTCTCGGCAAAAGTAATAGATACCATAAATTGTATAGGTGATCAAATAATACCTAAACAACTAGCAATCTTGTTATGGTTGCCAAAAGAAATTGTCGCAGCTTTTTACTTAATTTTAGTGTAACCAGACCTAATAATTGTTGGTAGCTTCTCTTTTTGGTGAAAGCTTTTGCTTTGTCAGGTCATATATTCAGTATAAGAATGATCCTAGTCGTAGTTATATTATATATCAAGACTTCTCAAGGAGATTAAGTATCTACTAAGTGAAATTCTTTGAATTCGCATTATCATTTAGTTTTAAATATCAGTCAAACTAATTCTCGCTATTAACATATATATTAAGATATACGCATCTGTTCTGCTCTTCGCAATTTCAGGAGTAAGAGGTAAAGGCTTTGGTAAAGGTCAGGAAGTTAAAGGTTAGAGGCATACCTGTCAGTTTTCTTTCCTAGCCTTTTAGCCTCAGGTGAGCATTAGGGTGAAACGAAGAGATAATAATAGTGAGTCCATTTTTGGGTAATAAGGTATTGTTTATTTCAAAAAAAATTTGACTCATTTAATATGTAGAAATTTGATCGAGAAAAATTAATTGGTTTATTAATAAATGAATATAGACCGCTTTTATCGAATCCGGTAGTTTTAAGGTTTAAATTTTTACAAATTATTTCTGTTTCTTCAAATTTTTGGGCGTTACCTGTACCTTATTTCATATAAATACACAATACTCACAAGACTTTTTTCTACTTTTATTCAAAAATAATAAAACAATTTAAAAATCTTTATTTTTGCTTAACTGTGGTATAAATAATTTTTTATTAAAATTAGTACAACAGAAATGAATATTGAAAACTTATATTTTTCAAAAAAATAAAAAGTTTTTTAAATATAACGGTATATTAATCTACCATTATTTTACAGTCTTCACTTTTAACTCGGTTGAAACTCTTTACTTTTTACTAAGTAGATAAACATGTGCTGCAAGCTTCTTTTACTTTCATCAGTGCTCTCATACATGCTCGTCGGTTGTTGGTACTCTTGACCTTTAAAAACACTCTAGGTTCGAATTTATATTCCAACACATTTATTTACAGTAAACTTGTGAACACAAAATTTAAACTTCCAATACACATTAACTTCCGCGATCGACAGCCCAATATTTGTATACGACGCTACTGTGTAAAATTAGGTTATATAACTTTATGCAAAAGGATCGTTTTACCCCGCCAGTTATATAACCTAATTTTACTTGGATTCATGCGTATGGAAAACTTTAAGAATTTGGGTAATAGTTGACGAATAGATATATAACACATATAGAAAACGTCAGTTTCTTGTCACTGGATAGGAAATATATGAAGTTGGTGGGTAAGCCCAGAAGAGAAAAACTATTACTATAATAATATAATTACTTGTAAGTAAATCAAAAAGTACAGTACAATTTCTTACAGTTTTAACAAAATATTTTAGGCAACATTTAAGATGTATTTATTCCATAAGACATTATTATAAATGAAAGCAAATAATCAACGTTTAGTTCTTTAACAAATATTTAAACTACTCATGTAAAACACCGAACAAAATCCAGCATTGCCGTCATTGGATTTATAGCTTTTTTTATAATTCTACTAAGTAAATTTTTATTCTTGTTCAATAGTTCCTGGACGTATTTTCTGTCTGTTAGCTAATTGTTTTTTTTATATCATTTTACTGTACATGCATTTTATTCACAACAATTTTCCATAGTGGTAGACGTGTTCCACGGTTCTTACACACATCTTTTACTTTAATCAGTGCTCTTATACATGCTCGTTGGTTGTTGGTGCTCTTGACCTGGCCTTTCTTCAAAACCATGTCGATCTGATCGAGATATGTTCGCCGAGGTCGACCTCTACTGACTTGCCCATTCACACCCGCCTTATAAATTTGTTTCGTCAATCTTTTTTCATCCACCCTCTCTACATGTTCGAACCATCCAAGCATATCTTTATCTATCTTTGTAATTACATCTTCTTCCACAGCATTTCCTTATCTTACTATTCTTAACTTTATCCAACCGTGTCACTCCGGCTATATTTCTCAGACTACTCATCTCTGCAGCATTAATCTTATTTTCATGCTACTTTTGCCAAACCCAACATTCACTACCATACATAAGTGTAGGGACCAGCACTCCACTATGCACTCCATAATAATAAACATACGCATTTGGTATGGGTGGTGAAAAAACCATCTGTATAAAATTACAAATCAATAAAACCTCTGCAAAGTACCATTTTGCATAAACTTGTATCAACCAATATCATAATAAAAAATTTGACATGATATGCGCTCTTACTTATACTCTTTTTAGATCTATTATCAATACATTTTAAAATAATTATTTTGGGAATGTAATTTATCGAAAATTTTGATACGTAATGAATTATTTCACAGTTTTTCCACAAAAAATGTATCTTTTACTTACGACTCTATTGTGTTTTGTCAATGCCGCAATACTTATTTTCAACAAACGCTAGTTACAACGATGAATTAGGTTTATAGGATCTTAGTACAGATCTTAGGCTGAATGGCACACATATTTCTTTCTCGGCAAAAGTAATAGATACCATAAATTGTATAGGTGATCAAATAATACCTAAACAACTAGCAATCTTGTTATGGTTGCCAAAAGAAATTGTCGCAGCTTTTTACTTAATTTTAGTGTAACCAGACCTAATAATTGTTGGTAGCTTCTCTTTTTGGTGAAAGCTTTTGCTTTGTCAGGTCATATATTCAGTATAAGAATGATCCTAGTCGTAGTTATATTATATATCAAGACTTCTCAAGGAGATTAAGTATCTACTAAGTGAAATTCTTTGAATTCGCATTATCATTTAGTTTTAAATATCAGTCAAACTAATTCTCGCTATTAACATATATATTAAGATATACGCATCTGTTCTGCTCTTCGCAATTTCAGGAGTAAGAGGTAAAGGCTTTGGTAAAGGTCAGGAAGTTAAAGGTTAGAGGCATACCTGTCAGTTTTCTTTCCTAGCCTTTTAGCCTCAGGTGAGCATTAGGGTGAAACGAAGAGATAATAATAGTGAGTCCATTTTTGGGTAATAAGGTATTGTTTATTTCAAAAAAAATTTGACTCATTTAATATGTAGAAATTTGATCGAGAAAAATTAATTGGTTTATTAATAAATGAATATAGACCGCTTTTATCGAATCCGGTAGTTTTAAGGTTTAAATTTTTACAAATTATTTCTGTTTCTTCAAATTTTTGGGCGTTACCTGTACCTTATTTCATATAAATACACAATACTCACAAGACTTTTTTCTACTTTTATTCAAAAATAATAAAACAATTTAAAAATCTTTATTTTTGCTTAACTGTGGTATAAATAATTTTTTATTAAAATTAGTACAACAGAAATGAATATTGAAAACTTATATTTTTCAAAAAAATAAAAAGTTTTTTAAATATAACGGTATATTAATCTACCATTATTTTACAGTCTTCACTTTTAACTCGGTTGAAACTCTTTACTTTTTACTAAGTAGATAAACATGTGCTGCAAGCTTTCGTAGTTAGTGATGGATAAAACTTCTGGGTGGTTATTGTGTATCATTTTTATGGTATTCCGATGATGATTAATGTTTTTTTTTGAAACCCTTTATGAAATATAGTGTCAGGCGTTTTATAATTAACAGTAAAATCCATATGTATTTTTTTTATAAAAAACTAGACACATTCTGCGTCAGCTAGTTGAGAAAATTTATTACTAAATGTTGAATTTTATTTTAGAGCAGAGTATGATTCATAGCTTTTCTTTACAATCAAACAATTGCAGATTAACATAAACACGTATAATAAACAATATAAGATTTGCGGATGACACAGTGATTATGGCAAACACCGCGGAAGAACTTCAAAGACTATTAAATAGAACCAGTACCTTTTGTGAACGGTATCGATTAAAAATAAAATAAAATATACTAAGAATATATATAGTAATAACAAAGAAGCCAAACATACAATCAAAAATGAGTTTACTGGATCGACAAAGAGAAAGAGTTCGAAAATACAAATACCTGGCCACCTGGATTACAGAAAATAACAACAGAAATAAGAACTAGAATACAAACAGCAAGAAATGCGTTTGTAAAACTGAAAAAAATCTTTTGTTCCAGAGACCTCACAATAGAACTAAGAGTGAGAACATTAAGGTCTTCTTCTTCTTGTGCCTTATCCTCAGTGGACGTTGGCGATTACTATGGACCATCTGATTTAATTTGCTGCAGCCCAAAATAGATCTATAGATGGCATTCCTGTCCATTGTCTTAAATTTCGTAGTCACGATATTTGTCATCTTCCAGGACCTCTTTTGTCACTTACCCTGCATAATAAGCTGAAGTAGGCTATATTTCTGGTTTCGCATAACATGATATTCTAAGCATGCGTCTGTATCACCACATATCAAATGTTTCCAGACGTTTACATGCAGCGTCGGTCAGAGTCCAAGCTTTCACCCCATATGTTAGTATTGAGAAAATGCAAGCCTATATGTAAATTGCACAGCACGCTTCTCATGCGATTAAAAGCTGTTCTACTCTTCTCAATTCGGATCTTAATTTCCTTTATTTGTTCCCATTTGTTGTTAAGAAATGTGCCCAGGTAGTTTATCGATGGAACCGTTTCCAGTTGGGAGCCGTTTGCGTAAAACTGGCCATTAATATCTTGTTTGCTTATTATCATAACCTTTGTTTTATTTGTGATTAGGCACATGTTGTAGGTTTCGCAAACTACTGTTACTCTGTCTATTAGCCTCTGGAGACCCTTAACAGTCTCTGCAATTAGGACTGTGTCGTCAGCGTGCTATGTGTTTTCAATACTATATTATCAACTGAAAAGCTGGACGCTTAAACAAGAATAAATAATTAAACTGCAGTCGTTATAAATGTGTTATAGAAGAATGCTTAGGATATTATGGACAGAAAAACAAACAAACATGGAAATACTACGAGAAATGGGTAAAGAATATGAAGTAATTAACACCATAAAAGAAAGAAAGTTACAATATCTAGGACATATAATGAGAAGACAGCGGTATGAGATGCTTAGACTAATTATGCAAGGAAAAATAAAGGGAAAAAGAAGCATTGGTAGAAGGAGAATTTCATGGTTGAAAAATTTAAGGGATAGGTTCAACTGTAGCTCAATAGAAATTTCAGAGTGGCGGCAAATAAAGTAAAAATAGCAATGATGATATCCAACCTCCGATAGGAGATGGCACCCAAAGAAGAAGAAAGTTACCAGTAATATTTCTAATATAACATGTAGATACCTACTGTTTTTGTCTGTTATTACGTTACGTTTTTTGTTTCTAGTATATTTTTTGCTTATTAACCTTTTTTTTATTAATCAATTTAAATTTATGTTATTTTGTAAATTTTGGTAAAAAATCTGATATAGTAACTTGGGACTTTTAGCGTTACCTACCAGTTTTTTGTTGTGAGTTTTTATTTTATTAAAATCAAATTTTATGAACAACCAATAAGGTTACTGTGAGACCGAAACTGGTAGACAACATTAGCGAGATTAATATAAATCATCTCGGGCTAATAAATTATTATTCCTTGATATTTTTTTGTAAAAAATTTTAGGTATTTTTATTGACACACGTCAAAAAATTGTGAAATAAATTTTAATCTTCAAGGTCCATTATGCACGTTTAAAAAATATAACGGCGACCTTGCTACTGCTCTTTCTTTGATTCTTTGTTCTCATGATAAATAGTCAGAGATACCATCCAAATCTTACATCGTTAATACGCATTTCAGACGTATATGATTGACAAAGACCAAAACCCCTACACAGCTCAGACACATCTGTATAAAAATAATATCCGTCAAAAACACAATCCGAAAACTAATACGAAACATTCTCTAGCGTAGTTATTAGGAATCATTAATCAAGAGTTGGTCAGGAAATGAGTCAACCCTTCGGTCCTTTCTGACCGAAAATACGGCAGTTTACATACTGGACTTGGACATTGCGGCCGGCATCTTAAGACACATGGTCTTTGGTCATACTGCTCGGCGTCTTTTCATTCATAATGCGTATAAGATTCCAAAGGATTTGACTTACTGCAGGACCGGACCCAACTCAATTTTTCCAAGTTGCCTATTTGTTTTTTAATACTTTAATATTTATAAAATATAAAAATATACGAGCCCCAAGCACTATTTGTTCGGACAGTATTAAAATCAAACAAATATATAAAATATTTTATGATTTTTTTCAATTTGATATATACAGTACATTTAATCATTTTATACGAATGAGTAACTGAATACAAAAAAAATTGTCGCAACATTACTAAGTTAAAACAAGGTAAAAAACTGTAAAAATTAAATGAAAATAACATTTTAGTTGTTTTTAAAGAAAATTTCGGCTATTTTAAAATGGCGTAACATCCTCTCAAACTTTTATTACGGCTTTTATACGCAAGAGCATTGTTGCCATAAGCTTTCGGCATTCTTCAGCAGGAAATAAGTCCCAAATTTCTTGAAATTTTTTGCGGAGATCCGGAATAGTGCGTTGGGGATTATTTCTAAGGTACTTTTCATTTCATGCCATAGTGCCTCAATTATGTTGAGGTCTGGGCTGCTCGAAGGCCAGTCTAATCTCATTATCTGCAAGCCATGTTTTTGTGGATTTAACAGTATATGAAGATGCACAGCCTTGTTGAAAAATTTTATTATCTTCATTTGGACGTACCTAACTCTTAAATGCTTGGTATTAAAAATTCTGTTAAAATATTTTGATATTTCTACGCATTTACCGTACCATCTAAAAAATGCGATTTCTCCAGGCCCTTTGCTGACATCCCCAAACCATAATTCCCTAAATAAACTTAACTGTGTGCTTTAGACAATCTTTATAAAATACCTTTTTTTTTATTCTAATTACATGCTTTCTACAATCACCCAAACTCAAATTTTAAGTCATCACTAAATATCACTTTACTTCAGTGCTCAATAATCCACAAAACCCTTTTTTAGCCCAAAGGAGACGTTTCTTTTTGCTTTTGAGTTAACAAAGGTTTTTCTTTCGCCTTCAAACAAATACTTAAATTTCAAGAATTATTTTAGCAACTTTTAAGCATACCATACCTTATAAAAACTAAGCTAAGATTTATGAATCCACCTTGGACAACACTCTTTTCCAAAATTTAACCCAGTTTGCTTATTCTTCAAGAAGAGGTAATTTCGCGCAGCGTTGATCTTTTTTGAGCCTTACAAATTTCTACAAAAAGTCTTTTATTTCTTTGTTACTAATTGTGGGCGTCCAGTACTTTTACCACGAACAGTAAAATTACCAGTTACTCTGTTTTAATTAATGATATCTCCAATTGTTGATTTTGATATTTCAGGATCAAAAGCGATTTGAAACATTGCCTTGCCTTTTTTATGTTTTTAACAATCAATTCTCGAATTTTTAACGGTGTGACTAATCCCTGGCCCATTTTTACTATACAAAATAACAAAAGTCGACTAGAAAACAAAACTACCTAAAATTGTGGTTATATTTCACAGCCTACTTTTAAAATATTTAAATATCATCTTACATTCTCTAGCTGCCCGAACATTTAGAGGTCAATTGATTATGACAGTTTAACACTATTGTTTGACATAATTTTTAATAAAAATAAAAAATGCCAATAAACTCACACTAAACATACATTTATTTACCTAGATTGTAGAAAAAATTTGTTTGGGAAATAAAATAATATTTAAAGAATAATAAATTATAAATCATCAGAAAATTTGTTCGTCCGAACATATAGTGGTTAGGGCTCTTATTTGAAAATTCAAATATATATACGGGTCGAACTTCTTTTGGTTCTTATTAAATCACCTTTAGGTTTACAATTAGTGAGGTAAGATTTTTGTTGAGTATGATTTATATATATATATATATATATATATATATATATATATATATATATTTTATATAAATTCCACGTTTAGAAAATGAAGATAATGCATTATTCTTAGTTAATACCTATCAAACAAATCATTTGCGGACATACCTTTATAAAGCACTGTCATTATTTTTTCATGCAGAATCACACCGTGAAGTTTGTCGCACTTATCTACTAACACCCTGTATATCTGTCGTTTCCCAGTGGTTAAATTAATTAGTTTTTTTTCTATTGACTTCTTTTTAAAATTTGTAATAACTTCATACTTTTGCTTAGATGCCATAAATTTTGTATCCATCGACAAATATCATCTTCTTAGAATTTTATTGGAATTACTTTATTTATGCAAACGTTTTATTTAATTGCATTAAAATTTTTATTTAAATTGCCAACGGTACGAAATAAGCACGTTATTCATATTAGTTTACGCGCAACCGACGGAAATTTAAATGTTCTGCCTCACACAGTCATTTTTATAAAAATCCACTTACCGTTTTCAAAAATGAGAATTTTTGAAAAAAAAATGATTATTAGAAACGATGTGAATAATAACCAAATAAAAAATATTTATTAAAAAAGATATTTTAAATTCTCTTGAACTACCTATCAAAAATAATTATATATGTACCAAGGACAAAAAACTGTATATTATAGTCGACTCTGCAAATTGATAGCCAAAGCGCAGCCGAGGCTAGGAAGCAGGCAAGACATTAGTCAGTTTTTCGCATAAGAGCATTTTTTTTTATTATTTTTTATTTAATAACAATTACCCTTGTGCTAAACGCCTAACTCCAAAATTAGATTTTTACCAGCCGAAAGAACAGGCAGGATTTCGAGCAGGGTACGGTACAAATGACCATTTACATACAATCAAGACCCTTATAGAAAAATCAACAGAATATAATAAACCTCTCATCCTTGTTTTCGTAGACTATGAAAAAGCTTTTGACTCAATCAGCCAACAACATATGCTCAAATCATTAACAGAATGCAGAATTGATTACAGGTACATTGCACTGATTAAGGGTATATACGAGAAAGCAACGGCGTGTGTAAGATTACATAAAAACACAAGAACATTCCAAATAGAACAAGGTGCACGTCAAGGAGATACCCTCTCTCCAAAGCTGTTCACCACACTGCTCGAATATGTCTGTAAGAAAATCGACTGGGGGGAAATGGGGCTAAATATAGACGGTGAAAGATTAAATAACTTAAGATTTGCAGACGATATCGTCCTTATCACCGACCGTATAGATCAAGCGTCCATGATGTTGGAAAAATTATACAATGCTTCAAGGGAAGTTGGCCTAAGAATTAACTTTGCAAAGACGCAAGTCATGACAAACCTAGTCCCCAGTAAAAACATAACTATTGGAAGCAAATCTATTGAACAGGTCACCGCCTACAAATATTTGGGTCATGAGATCCGAATAGGACGGGACAACCAGACGTGCGAACTTCTCCGGAGAGTAGGCTTGGGGTGGGCATCCTTTGGAAGATTAAAGTATGTTTTCAAGTCGGATATTCCCATCAGTCTAAAACGAAAAGTATACAATCAGTGCATATTACCAGTGATGACATACGGAGCCGAAACATTGACGCTTACAAAAAAGTCAGCAAAGAAACTGCATGTCACCCAACGGGCGATGGAGTGGGCTATTCTGGGTATCTCCCTCAGAGACCGAATACCAAATGAGATTATTCGCCAAAGAACAGGTGTTATAGATGTAATCGAAAAAATAACAACTTTAAAGTGGAACTGGGCTGGCCACGTAGCTAGAAGAACTGACGGAAGATGGTCTAAAAAACTATTGGAGTGGCGTCCGAGGCACGAAGCTTATCGTAGTAGAGGGCGCCCCCCCACACGATGGACCGATGACATCAAAAGAATCTGTGGTAATTGGATACAAATGGCTCAAGATAGAGCAGAGTGGCAAAATAAACGAGAGGCTTATGTTCAGCAGTGGACTACTATAGCTGAGTGATGATGATGATGATGATGACCCTTGTGCGGCATTGTGCTAACATTACAATCTGATCATAAGATCAATCAGCAACTTACAGCTAACTTAAATTACTGCTACGTAACTTACTAAGGTCTTACTCAACATCATCCTTAGATTTCTAATACATTTTGTACACTAATTAACGTACACTTCAACACGCACATTACTCTGCTTTTGACAATCTCACTTCACCAACTCGAAAGGTTTAATCGTCTTGAGTCTTCTCGCTATTCCTGCAGTGTCAAGGAGCTAGATTACCTCAACATTGGTATGATGATGAAGTCGTAGTTCGTGACTCGTGGCAAATTTGACTATAGTTTGGTCAACAGTATCCATATCCAGATCCTTATGGAGGCTACTGTTTCGAATGTACCAGGGTGCATCCACGATGTTCCTTAGTACCTTGTTTTGAAATCTTTGAATGATTTGTAGACTACTTTGACTAGCACATCCCCATAGTTAAATACCATATGACTAAATGGGTTTGAGTATTTGTTTATACAGCATAAGCTTGTTGTGTACAGACAGAGTGGAGTTTCGTCCGATCAGCCAATACAGTTTTTTATATTTAATTTGCAGTTGGTCCCTTTTCTTTTTAATATGAGCTTTTCAGCGAAGCTTAGCATCGAGGGTAATACCTAAGTATTTTGCTGTATTTGTGAATGGAATTCGTTTTTCATTTATGTTTATAGGTATATGTTGTTGAGCTCTATTGGTAAAGTTTTAATCCTCCACTTTTTTGTCCATTTGTCTATGTTATTGATTGATACCTGTAGCTTTTCTGCCGCTTCTTTATGGCTATTTTCTACTGCTGATATGGCAGTATCGTCTGCAAAGGTTGCTAAAGTATCATTTTCTAGTTTAGGCATGTCATTCGTGTACAAGAGGTATAGAAGAGGTCCCAACACACTGCCCTGTGACACTCCTGCATTAATTTTCTTAAGGTCAAAGTAGGCTTCCACTTGTTTAATTCGGAGATGTCTGTCTAAGATGTAGGATTATAAAATATCATGGCAAGTACATCTTCATTTTATGTTTTAACTCCTTATGCCAAACTTTATCGAAAGCCTGTGCCACGTCAACAAATATTGTGAAACAGACTTTTTTTTCTATGCTGTATGCTCATAATAGCATATTATATTTTTTTGTCGACCTCTACATACCTTTATGAAAGTAATAAATGTGTTGTATTGTTTTTCGTATAATATTCGTGATTTCTGGGGAAGTAAATCCAACGTGCCCGTTGTTGCCATTTCCTGCAGTTCCGGAGGAGTATTACTAATATCCATATCACTATGCATTTTTAAGTTTTATGAACACTAATATTCACACAACGGTCTTATTCACTCGTAAAATCTAGCGGATTTTGTAACTAATTAATTTGAAAACAGCAAATGACAGTGATTGTCACAGGTGCCCATGTTTTTATTAAATCGTGGATTCACGAAAATGACCCAATCGCCGCTCTCGCACCGTGCCGGATCATAGTGACCACAGTGGACGAAAAGTGTTTGCGGACGGAAAAGTGTCAGCGGACGAAAAATAGTCGATTTTTCAACCGGAAATTAGTACGTAAAATGTCATTTTTTGTAGAGGTCGACGAAAAAAAGTATTTAAATGAGCACTTCACTTATTTAAAAATGATCTCAAACCGTTTTTAATTATTTTTTCTTTTAACATTGAAAGTGAAAATACTAATTACCGTAATCGTTAACATATACTTTTACTTTTTTAACGAGTTTCTTGCCTACATGCGAGAAATTAACACTGTCTTATTTCCTCTAATAATTCAAAAGTAGTTAATATTGTCAACGAATAAGTTATTTCACTTTACACGTTTCAAGTTTACACCTTTATTGTTAAAAGTAGTATGACAAATTACTGTAAAACATTAAGGTAAACACACACTTTAAAAAATCTTTTTGTTGTATTTACTTATGGAGACGATGCTAATGTTTTTTAGAACCACAAATGAGTTTAATATAGTAGTAGATCATTTGAAGCAAATCAACACAGAATTACATTAATGGTTTCGGACCAGGATACATAATTCGTTTAAAAGGGTTTCTAAATTAGCAGTTGATGATAGTAACACTAACATTAGTAACATTAGTGCTGTTCAGTCATTCTTCGTCAAGCAATCAGATATGTTGTGTTATTTATTCTCTTGGAGTTTGGTGGATTTTAGTTCATTACATTTAGATTGATTTATTTAGTGCTGTGTGCTTTAAAAATACGTAAGTAAACAATTATTATTAAATTTGCTTAAAAATATTCAAATAACAGCGAATTAAGTTTTTGTTATATTTATTCTACCACAAATAATCCATAAATTGTGTGCTAATGAGATATACTTTTTTAAATCAGAAAAAAGAAAACATTAAATAATTACGACTAGGTTTGTAATTATGAATGCATGCTTTTTTTTTTAATTACATAAAGTTGTTTACGAGAATACACCTTAGATAATTTATATTAAAGGCAAGAACATCTGAATGGTATTAATGTTTATTTTTTTTAAATTTAAAAATACAGCTGCTGATTTTGTTGGATAATGATTCATTAGCATATAAAAACTAGTGTATTACATTGTAAAAGTTGATTCATTTTAAGGTATTTTTTTTAATACAAAAAATTAATAAAAAATATTTTATTTAATAATCTTCGTTAGTATACAAAAGAACCATTCTTTACAATTATTTCTTAAAGATAATTTCTTTTAAATGTTGTTCGCGACTACGGTTAACAGGGTCCATTATCAAGTTCCAATTATTTTCAATTACGCGTGATAGTATGTCGAGTGGTATTTGGCCAATGACTCGAGTAATATTGGCCTCCAATGCCTCAATCGCAGCCGGCTTATCCATGTAGACTTTGGACTTTACATAGCCCCAAAGTCAAGAGGTGTCACATGATCTAGCCAGCCACTTCACTTTTCCAAAGCATGAAATGATCTGTTCACCGAATTGGTCTTGCAGTAAAGCCTTGGTTTCACGGGCTGTATGGCAAGTGGCGCCATCTTGTGGGAACCAAATTTCGTCGAGACCACGGGCTACAATTTCAGGAATCAGATAATCTGTTAATCTCCATTCACAATTCATCGTCTCAAATACGGGCATTTTGTTTATTTACGAACCCATTAAGTCAAAAATGGGCCTCATCGGTGAACAAATTTTTTTTGCAAACAGTGGATCTTTTGCAAGCTTATCAAGTTGCTGAGTACGACAGGCCAAGCTGTTGAAAACGGCTACGAATCACCACTTCACGGTCTTCGCGTACACTCTCCGCTACCGCCCCTATATTTTCTTCACTACGTGCTGGATGTGGTCTATTTGGACGAGTATTAACCAATAATGAAAATTTGGTCTCAAACTTACTGATTGTAGAGCGAATTGTGCGTTCGGTAGGCCGATTATGTGGACCATAAGTTAGTCTAAGCGCGCGATACACATTCCTCGGAGAACGCCCATTTTCATAATAAAGTTGAACAATTTGTAGACGCTGTGCCGGGCTGAGACTTTCCAATTATAAAATGTCAAATACTACTAAACAAGAACGCCACTTCAGTATTAAATACCCACCACAAAAAGTACCTCTAAATGAATCACCCGTTATAAAAAATTTACATAATACAGTTTGCCTCCGAATTAAGTAGACAAGAACGAAAAAAATTTAATCAGAAATCTGTTTTATTGTATCTATTATTCGCATCATTTCCTCAATTAAACCACTGGATCTTTAATAAATGATCGTTCATTGTTTGCAAAATAATTAAACATTGTTAGTTGTAATTGCATCGCTTTTTGTTTTTAATTTAGTTCAACAACTTAATTTTAACGTTCTCGCAACAAAAACGTGTGAACAAAACGAAACATACTTTGGTATGTATTTCCCACAATCGATCAGATAAATTTGTTACGAACGTCAAATAATAAAAAAGTAGCTTACAATAAACCAATAAACCTATTGTTTGTTTGCATTTTTACGCTGTGAATGGAACGTATAAAAATGGATTTAGTCTCTGTTAAAAAACTGAAGACGAATGTTTGATGGATCGATCTTTTTATTCCCTTCCATATATTTGACAGATCCGTAAGCAAAATTGCAGGAGGGTTGGCTACATCGTACGGATTCATTTAGCTTTTTTAAAGATACTCTTAAATGAAAATGCATATTTTGACGTAATTTATTCCTTTAACATCTTTAAACTTTTAAACTTGCCATTTCATGACTACGGTGCTTGAGTAAATAAAATATTGGTAGTATTCTTAACCTAATGTGAGTTTATAAGAGTTAAAATGAAAAAATAACTCCATTGGAAATAAGTATGGTAAAGACCATTATAGTCGGTGTAAAACTGCATGTTGTAAGAGTAAGAGAAGATATGTACAATGTACGGTGTTTCAAAAAAAGGTGACATCGACTCTAGGATAGGTAGAAAACTGAAAAATATTTGTGGTTTGCTTTGTAAAAAATTTTCGTAAAGCCACCCGTATTCAAGATAAAGGGCGTTAAAGAAAAAAAATGTATACACATTTATTACGATTTTGCCGAAACTACTCAAAACATTATAATAAAATTTTAAAAGAATATATTTTAGAAGCTGATACATCCCATAAATTTGTTTTTATATCTGACTCTCATAGAGGGCGCTAGTTACACGGTTCGTACCAAGTAGTATAGAACATAACTTTTTTAAAGTTAGATTTATTAATAAAAATTTTAAGTGGACTTAAACATCATACAATTTACTCCAAAAAGGTGCTCCTGGTAAAACTCGATACTGTTACCGTTTTCGGAATATTTTGATTTGAAAATTATAAAGTAATAACCGATGCTGGTATAAAGTGATGATAAAGTTATTAATTAGAATGGATTATGTGAATTAAAATTTTTTTGTCGTTTATATGAGACCTTATCGTTAAAACTGATACATGTTAAAAAAATTGGGATCGAAGGCTTTTCTTTCTGGTAACGTTTCTCAAAAATTCATTTTAATCGGTATATCTTCTCTAAGTTTGCCATGAAAAACTAACATTTATTGATAGTTATGACAATAAGTAACAGTATTTAGATTTTTGAAACCTTGTTATTTGTAAAATTAGATATTGTTAATCAAAATGTACCTGCTAAAATGTTGAAACCACCGACATGTTATTAACCTTAGGAAAGTGTTTAAGTGTTTATGCAGAAAAGTTTCCTAGAAGAAATTTCCCAAGTAAAAATATTGAACGACGTTGTCGAGAAACTGGAAATGTAGGATCAAAAAAAATAAAATCTGGTAGGTCAAGAACAACAAGAATCATTAATCAAGAAAATATTATTTTAAATTTAGTTGATCAAGATCCAACAGTTAGCCTAAGGAATATGGCAAGATAAACAAATACGTCTTCTTTAAGTACTTGGAGGACACTTAAAGAGAAGCAGTTATATCCTTATCATTACAGAAAGTCCAAGAGCTCTTGTCAGACGATCTACCGGTTAGAGTGGATTTTTTTCAAACATTACAAGAAAGGACAGCTCTCAATCCAAATTTTTTAATATGTATCCGTTTTATCGATGAGGCCTCATTTATGCGACAAAAAATTTTTAATCTACATAATGCGTACTAATTAAAAAAATTAATTAATAACTTTATCATTACTTTACACCAGCATCGGTTATTACTTCATAATCTTCACATTATAATATTCCGAAAACGGTACAGATTCGAGTTTTACCAAGAGTACCTTTTTGGTGTAAAATTGAATTATGTTTAAGTTCACTTGAAATTTTGATTAATAAATTTAACCTTAAAAAAGTTATGTTCAATACTACTTGGTACAAACCGTGTAACTAGCGCCCTCTATGAGAGTCAGATATAAAAACAAATTCATGGGATGTATCAGCTTCTAAAACATATTCGTACACAATTTCATTATAATGTTTCCAGTAGTTTTAGCAAAATCGTAATAAATGTGTATACATTTTTTTTCTTTAACGCCCTTTATCTTGAATACGGATGGCGTTACGAAAATTTTTTACTGAGCAAACCCCAATTATTTTTCAGTTTTCTACCTATCCTAAGGACGGGGTCACCTTTTTTTTAAACACCCTGTAGAGCTTGTATCCATGTGATTTACCAGTAAGAATTTATTGTTTGAAAATATTAGAATAAACTGCTTAGTTACTATTAGTGTTTAATTCATCGAACCCAAAAAGTAAATAATAATATTCAAATACGCTCTGACCGTATTTCCGTAGGTAAATATTTAAAAGAAGGCAGTATTTTCAAACACGGAAATAAAGTAGAAAATAAAAAGAAGGAAAAGCACCGTCGTCACCACAAAATTATGTAGTGATTTATTCTTTCGGCTGCTGCATCCAAAATAAAAGTCATCTAAATCGCTTTTTATTTCTCGTAGCGCAAAACTCCCTTAATTCTTAATTGCTTACTGAAGCAGTAGTTAATTTAATTTATATTTGGTTAAGCAATAAAATCGGGCGGTAGTCGGTAGTAAGTTAAGGGTGCTGCTATGCCCCGGTCTGAATGGAGTTTTGGGGGGTTAAAGGGAGAAATGCATGATCTATGAGATGGTCAAAGCTTGTGGAAAGGGTGGTAAGAACGCGCGGTTCTCTAAGACATTAATATTCCTGTGTGTGTGTATGTGTCCTACCCCTATTTACGCTTCCCGCTGGACGATACATGTGTTGGACCATGCTTGACCATCAAAGGCGGCTCGTTATAGGGGATATTAAAATATTATATAATGACAACAGAGCTTCTTTATTAACATTCGTCGACCTCCAAAAAAAAAAAAGACATTTTACGTACTAATTTCCGGACGATAAATCGACTATATTTGCTGTTTTCAAGACGGATGAACAAAGAAAAAGAAATAATTCTGACCATTAAAAAACGAAAACGTATCTTGGACATTTTATGCGAGGGTCAAAATACAGCTTGTTACAACTGATAATACAGAGAAAGAATCAAGGTCGGAAGAAGACGCCACTCGTGGTTGAAGAATCTGCGTGACTGGTAAGGATGCACAGCAAATCAGCTGTTTACATCTGCTTTTTCAAGAATACGCATAGCATTGATAACGAAATATTTTCAGAGACTCTAAAACTTTTAGACGAGTAGAGTCTGGATGTAGTTGTCAGTTTATTCAATAACATATACAGCACTGGGGTAATCCCAAGGACTATCGTCTCATAAGTCTGATGAGCCACTTTTTAAAACTATTCCTACGCGTTTTACATACTAGACTATATAGAAGATGACCAAATGTTATGTCTGGCCTGTTCTTCTATATGGCATGGAAGCGTGGACTCTTAAGGCTTCGTCAATTAACAAGCTCAAAGCATTTTAAATGTGGACCCTCCGTGCTTAAAATATCATGGGTTGAAATAGTCAGAAACGAAGAAGTCATTAGAAAAGCAAAACTAGAAGACAGAAAACTGTTCGAGACAATCAAAAATAGGAAAATCGCATATTTTGGACACACAATGCGAGGAGACAGATATGACAGATATTTTTACGGCTAATATTAGAAGGAATAATTGAAAGAAAAAGAGGTATTGGTCTTAAGAAGTTATCTTGGTTGCGCAAAATCCGACATTGGAAGTGAATTAAGGACTTTGGATATATATATATATATATATATATATATATATATATAAAGGACAGAATATAGAATAAGGAGGACGCCTACGTAGTAATGGCACTTTAAGAAGAAGAAGATTGATAATTGCCAACCTTCGTAACGAAGACGGCACCTGAAGAAGAAAAAGATATTTTCAAATTAATTACTTACAAAATCCGCTAGATTTTACGTGTAAATAAGACCGTGATGTGATTATTAGTGTTCAAAATAATCAAAAATGGAGAGATAGCGATATGGATATCAGTAACACTCCTCCGGAACTGCGGGAATTGGCAACTACGGCAACGTTGGATTTACTCCTCCAGAAATCACGAATTTTATACGAAAAATAATTCATTACACATACATTACTTTTATAAAGGTATAAAGAGGTCGACGAAAAAATGTAATATGCACCTCGGCAAAAAACTGACTAATGTCTCGCTTGCTTGCTCAATTTGCAGACTCGACTATAATACACTGTTTTTCGTTTTAGGTACATAACTAATTATTATTATCAAGAAAATAAAAAAATGGAAAATCACTCGTTCTTTTGGACATACCTACTAAGAACTATGTATGGCACTATTTACAAATTACGGAAAATCTTCGGAAGGAGAAAAAGAAAATTTCTTTAATGCATTTCCATAATAGACACATTATTACTATTATTATGGCTCATGAACAAACAACAACAAAAAAAGAACTTTTTTTACAAAACTTTTTTAGTAAATAAGGTTAGGTTAGATGTGAGTGTGTAGTGTTTACATTAATATAAATCGCTCGAGAGCTAGTTTAGGTATAAAAGAGACTATTGTAACATGTTGGATAAAATTGTAAGTAAGATTTGCCCAAATTACTTTAAAAACATTCACTCAATTGATTATAAGTAGTTGATTAATTACATTTAAAAATTCGGATATTTTGGTTAACAGTAAAAAATTATCCAAATAATAATGAAACCAGAATTATTGGATTTTTTTGGTGACAGCATAGTCGTAATTTCTTTTATAAATAATACATACATTCGCCTTTTTCCAGTAGGGGTAGGCAGAGACAATTTCCTTCCACTTGCTACGGTACACATCTACACATCTTTTGCTTCCTCTACTTTCATCAGTGCTCTCATACATGCTCGTCGGTTGTTGGTACTCTTGACCTGGCCTTTCTTTAAAACAATGTTGATCTGATCGAGATATGTTTGCCGAGGCCGACCTCTACTGACTTGTCCATTCACACTCGCCTTATAAATTTGTTTCGTCAATCTTCCTTCATCAATCCTTTCTACGTGTCCAAACCATCTAAGCATTTCTTTATCTATTTTTGTAACAAAATCTTCTTTTACACCACAGCGTTCTCCTATCTCACTATTTTCTACTTTATCCATATTATTATATTTTAAATAATAAATGAACAAAAAATACTTACTTTGTTTATAGTGTAATAAAGAAAAAAAAGTAAACAGTATTTCACAAAAAATTCCTTATAAATTAAAAAAGAATAAATACTTCAAATAAAGTACCAAAACATCAACGTTGCTATATTTTATCTATAAAAAAGAGTAAATTTATTTTTTTTAAACCTTAACACAATGCATATGAAGATACTGTAAACACTTTGTCCTTTGGTTATTATTGTATTTTATTAAAAGTTTCAATCTATAAAAATAGAAAAGCGATCAGAAAAAAAATGACTGCCATAAGAAAATAAAAGTCATTAATTATTTTAAGAATTAACCCATTATCATATTTTTTAATTAAAGCTTTTGATTACATTGATTAACCCTGAAGTGCCTTGGTGCGAACAACACAGTGACTTTGCTGTAGGTACCTGGGCACCAGAGGGTGAAGGGCAAACAGGAAGCCGAATCTGCGTTTACAGGACCAAAACCAGTCTTTGAAGTCACCACAAGTGCCGCCAAAACAATTATTTTGGACTGGCTGGAGAGAAAAAGACTCATTAGTCTGATCTACCAGGGTTGACACGAAGGCGTTTCTATCTAAACCTTGAGAAACACAACCAAACAGATCCTGAAATGGAACAGGAATAACTTGCGAATTCTGATAGGACTATTTACAGGACACTGTCGTCTAAGATACCACCTCGGAAGAATAGGTCTGAACCAACAGACGGACTGTCGGTTTTACTATGTGGAAGACGAAACTGCTGAACACATACTATGTTCAAGCCCTTAATTAGAAAGACTAAGGTTCAACATATTTAGTTTTACCAATAGAACCTACCAATTTCTAAAAAATCTCACCTCATACAACCATGAACTAGATTGTGCGGTGAACTGATTGATTTAAACCCAACTCAACCAAGGACACCAATAGTCTCAAAGCTTCTTAAAACATCTAAATCACACATTGCTAAATCAGAAAAATAAATGGTTTCCCAGTTGTACACTATTCTTTATAAATTTGGCTTTGTATAAGCTTCCAACATGTCGGTTTTAGACGTTTTAAAAATTTAAATTTTGCTTTTACTATCTATCTTGTTTTATAGGAAGAAATTTAGTAATTTTGTTTATTGTAAAATCCAATGAACTAATCAAAAATGTTTTGATATATTTTTACAGAGTTAAGAATCCCTTAATAATACTTAACAAAAACACTTAAATATAAAAATATACCTATTGTTCATAAAACAAATAAAAATCAAATTTTTTAAGTTCGTTCGTAGTTCGATTGTTTATAGTTCACGACGGTTTTATAAAAAAGTAATAATTCTTTAAAAAAAAATTTACTCTTGTCACATGGTTTCATACTCAATTAACTGAAATTTTCTAAAAAAGTCTACAAATGTTAACGTTAATATTAGTGCATCAACCCACAGACGAATTCCTAACAATTTAAAACGCATTACTGACAGGAAATTGTACCTTCTTTACCTGAATAAAAATATACAGAGTGATTCTAGTTATATTTAATTTAACCTATTTACATTGTTTATTTTTGACACAGCAACCAGTGTAAATGGAATATTCTTTTTTTTTCCATTTAATAATTAATTTATGATATTAAATTATTTTATTTCAAATGTTTTATCTGCAGACTAAAATAAATATTTAATATTTTTAAATATTAATAACTTTAATGATTACAGAAATAAAAAGCATGCGTTGAAGTTATATGTCTTAATATTATTACCTATTCGAAAAATTAAACATTTACAAATATTTTAATCGTCCTCCTCTGCCTCTACTTCCTTCCTCCTCCTCCTTCCTCCTCCTTCTTTGATCTACCTCTTCCTTAATTTTTCTTTCTCCTTCTTCCTCTTCCTTTCTTATTTTTCTCCTTCTTCTCATTTTCTTCCTTATTTCTTCCCCTTCCTTTTCCTTCTCATCTTCCTCCTTATTTCTCCTTCTTATCTTTCTCATTCATTTACCAATCACAGGTTAAGGGGATGTTGAAGGAAGTGGCTCGCATCGCTTGTTGCTGCCAGGATGCACAATCATCTGCTAAGTGGACTGCGTTTGAAAATAAAACTCTTAACAGCGGTTAAAATTGGACCATCCATGCTTGGTGACCTTCCGCAAAAATGTCAGCTTTTTACTTTTCCTTCCCTCACCAATTTTTCCATTGAGTAGTTACGCCTGGGGATGTGCCCAAAAAAAGTCAAGTATGCCCTGTTAAAATCCCTATTTCAAATCTTTAGCTTATCCAGCACAGACTGAGCTGTGCGGTGTACTGTTAATAATACCCTGAGGATTCTCCAATATCTATGCACTATCTCTGTTTTGCTGTTCTTTTCTAGTCCTTTTTTATCTTTTAGGTTTCTTCAGCATATGTGGCGATTGGGAAAATAAGTGATTTCACCAGACATAGTTTTGTCGCGATACTGACGGAATGGTCCTTTCAAATTTTGGGTAGTCTGGAGGTCGCTGACCAGGCCACCGTTATTTGGCATTCTCGGTATTTTTGATAAGAGAGCCCAAATAGACAAACTTGTCAACAAGCTCACAGCTCGCAATTACCAGCTTGTCGTTCTACAAGCATCACTTTAAGTGATTTTTAGGCCGTATTTTAAGATGCTTTGTTCTAACTGTTCCACTATGATTTCATCTTTACTAGTAGTACATCACAACATAGTTGTATTATCCGTTTACCTACCGATATTACTAAGCTTTTTCTGTCCCGCCGATACTCCTACTTCCTAGTTGTCTATGACCTTCCGCTGGACATATTCCGAATAAGCGTTCGTTAAAAAGAGGAGTTGCAGGCGATTGTTAATGTTATGCATGATGCCCTGAAAATCAAAGGGATGAAAATAGATGTAGATTGAGGGAGAAAGAGTGGAACAAGTAAATGAATTTGTGTACTTGGGTTCAAGGTTTACAAGAGATGGAAAGTATGACAGTGACATTGAGCGAAGGGTGTTGGCAGAAAAACAAATGAATGGGGCACTGCATAGCTATATGAATAGCCAGAAAGTGTCAAAAAAAGCACGTCTGGCTGTGCATAAAGGTGCGTTGGTTCCTAAACTTATGTATGGTAGTGAAGCATGAAAATAGGATTAATGCTGCGGAGATGAGTAGTCTGAGAAGTATAGCCGGAGTGACTCGGTTGGATAAAGTAAAGAATAGTGGGATAAGATAACGCTGTGGTGTAAAAGAAAATGTGTTACAAAGATAGATAAAGGAATGCTTAGATGGTTTGGACACGTAGAAAGGATTAATGAAGGAAGATTGGCAAAACAAATT
This sequence comes from Agelastica alni, assembly GCA_950111635.1. Lineage (NCBI taxonomy): Eukaryota > Metazoa > Arthropoda > Insecta > Coleoptera > Chrysomelidae > Agelastica > Agelastica alni. Next base: position 47,008,258 of record OX467712.1, on the reverse strand, counting down.
TATAAGGCGAGTTTGAATGGACAAGTCGGTAGAGGTCGACCTAGGAGAACATATCTTGATCAGATCAACATTGTTTTGAAGTAACAACAACCGACGAGCATGTATGAGAGCGCTGATGAAAGTAGAGGAAGCAAAAGATATAAGAACCGTAGCAAGTGGAAGAAAGTGGTCTTTGCCTACCACTATGGAAAAAAGGCGTTACTATATGTATGTAAAAGGAGGTGGGGTTACCTTAATGGGTACTTTTTTTAAATTAAATTTATAATTTAGGATATTACTCTAATTTGTGCCACCCAGTAAAAACAATGTATGCTAGTGAGCATGTATTTCAATGTAATAATATATATTCACTTTTCGAAACTGCCTTTTAGCTGTTCGTTGAAAATAGAAAATAAAAAACGTTAATATCTTGCAAAAAACCTTCCACATAAAATTTGGAAAAAGACAATTTTGTAAAGGACGTGGGGTTGTGGCAATAATGTATTTTTTATTAATGCTTAAAGCTGTTTTATTTATGAATATGAACTTAATAATTAAATCCTTATTACCCAGCGGTTTTTATGTTAATTTATTGTTATTCTTCGATGCATTTTTACAAAATTGGTTTTCGTAATTAATAAATATTTAAAAAATATTGATGATATCAGAAAGTTTTGATTTTATTATTTAAAAATAAAGCGAAAAAAGCCTTCAAAAAAAAATTAATATAAATTAAATAAAAGTACAAATCTATATACCATAGCTTATTTACATACATACAGGGTGTTAACAAATAAGTGCGACAAACTTTCTGTACAAAAAAATATTGACAGTTTGCTATATAAACATATGTCCGCAAATGCTTCGTTTCAGAGATACGGGGTGTTTAAATCTTTCTTAAAAACTGACTATTTATTAATTGTTCTAAAACCGGTCGAGATATGCAAATAAAATGTGGTGGGTTTTAAGAGGTAGTTATTGCGCAATTAATAATTTTATGTTTATTATTCGCGCGCATACGGATAATGATCCCAATTATTTTAAAGAAAAAAATGGTACGCCACTGAGACATTTTAAATTAAAAATCATGTTTGTGACAAAAAATGTCTCTTGCCTTGTTTTCGTGCAGGGCGCCGTTTTTATGCAAATAAATAAAACATCTTTTTTTCTTTAATACATTATCAAGTACTATCTAATACAATAACATTAAACCAGAACCCGAATCTTTGAAAACGAAGCATTTGCGGACATATGTTTATATAGCAAACTGTCATTTTATTTGCATATCTCGACCGGTTTCAGAACGATAAATAAATCATCAGTTTTTTAACACCCCGTATTTCTAAAACAAAGTATTTGCCCAAGCTAACCTAAACTTATACGTCTTTAGTTTTTGCAATCCTGCTGCGAAACCTTTCCTTTCTAAAATGGAACGATAATGGCCTTGCAACATTCTCCTGGTACGCTGCCGCTTCTTCAACAAAGGTTAAAAAGGTGGTACAGCAGACTAGCTAGCTAAAAATAACTATTAAAAAAACTGGAAAAGTCTTATGTTTAGCTGCATTCAGAATATGCACACCGTAGTTATTTTAAAATGGTTAAAGGGACGTATTTTACATAATTTAAAAAATGAATTAATTGATACACAAGTTTTTGCTAAGTAAGCTTACAAGGAATTAACTCAAGTACAGACTAACTATCATACATGCTTCCACAAAGTGTTAAAGGTAGAATGGGGAAGACCACTAAATTTTGGAAACAGCATAATCGTAACCTTCATGCTTAAAAACTATCGTATAATCTAATTTTATATTTTTTATTTGTTCTGTAGTATAAATTACATAGTTTCCATTTTAAATATAAACGATTATGCTTTATTTGTATGGATTGCTCTTATTGGTGTAATGCAATGTGACGTGCTAGTCCCTACACTTCCATCGACCTTGAGCTGACCAATCGTTGGTACTTGTTTCATCATAGTAAATCCATGCATATCCGTGGTCCTGAGGTTCCGTGTCTGACAGACAGAGACATATAATGTTAGAGACTATTACGTCATAACACCGCCCAATTGATTCTGGAAGTTTTTAATTTTAAATTAATATACTGATTTTAAAACGCTAAATCCATTTGATTAGATTTTGACTCATGATATTGTATGTACACTAAACCAGCATCATTATATATCAATTAAAAGAGGTTTGAAATGGTTTCTTCACTTAGTGGTCTTCCCGATTGAGGTGAAAAAAACGAGTTTAATGAAGTAATTAAAGGACACTTCCAAAAATTCTGTATTATTTCACTTTTGCACTGTATTTTCCAGGAGTACCTACTATCTTTGTACCAGGTTCATTAATAATTATATACGCATATACGAAACCAATAACCAAAGAGCGTGTGGAAAAAACGCGAAACGAAGTGAAATTTATGCCTTATGGTGAAGCGTATTATTTAAATTTATCAAATCTATTTGGGATGTTATAAGAAGGTCTGTTCGCTGTATTGTCCTCTCTTTTCCGCAACAGAGCAACGCTTCCACTACGGTCTTGAGATTGATGACATCACTTTAGGTTCGCATGTATATTGAAATAATATGCTGTAGTGTGTGCCGTTTGTGACAAATTTTGTAAAATATATGAAATGTTACAATGAAAGCCAACTGGAATTTATGTTTTGCTTTCCGCACACTTGTTCTTTTTGATTGGTTATGATGGGAAATATTTATTTTATAAATTTTAAAAGGTATAATCAAAAATATAAAAATACTAAATAATGGCTTAAATTTGCGAATTGAAATATATCAATTCTTGCAGTTGACGATTGAAGGCAAGATTGAAAGAAAAAGAGGAATCGGAAGAAAGAAAATTTCATGGCTGCGAAACATTAGGCAGCGGACAGTGATACATAACGTGCAGTCTCTGATACACACTGCAAGAAACTGAGATGCCATGGAAAATGTTATCGCAAATATCCATTAGTGGATACGCACCAGAAGAAGAATTCCTAACTGCACAAGGCCATAGAAACTATATTTCTTTTTTAACCTAATTTCATTTGCAAAAATTTCCGAGAAACTTCATCAAGCACAAAATGTATTGCATCATTTGTATTTCTTAAAGACTTTTCTTCTTCTTCTTAGCGCTTCTTTGGCGATCAAAATGGTTATATCTTTCTTGGAAACTGCAGCGCGGAATAGTCTACTGATGAGCAACCAAACCGTGAGTTTTGGCGTCTTCCGATTGATCTTTTTCTTTGGTAACAAGTCTCAGTAATTCGTTTGTTTCACCTCTCAATACGTTTTTGAGGTATTTTGCCTTTCTTGTTCGGATAGTAAGGAGCAATTCTCTCTGCTTGTGAATGGTTATTTTTGTCTTGGAAAATGCAGCACGGAATACGTCTACTGATGAGCAACCGAACCATGAGTTTTAGCATCTTCCGATTTATCTTTTTCCTTGGATTTTTCCTTTCTTGGCAAGTCTCAGTTACTCATTTGTTTCACCTCTCATTACGTGTTCGAGGTATTGTGTCTTTCTTGTTTGGATAGTAAGGAGCAATTCTCTCTGCTTGTGAATGCGATTAAGTACCTCTCGAAAGCATCCAATCTTTTTCCTGTTTTTGGGTCAAGCGTCCAGCTTTCGCATCCTTACAGCAAAACCCTTAGTTCAAGGCTGAGGTCTGTTCTAATGAACATTGTTTTCATGTCCATTCTTCTTGCCTGTTCGATTCTTGGGTTACACGGATTGTTAAAATCACTAAGGTTTTAAATAATCCAACTTTTTTATCGTTTTCTCATTTATGGTGAGATTTGCGTTCGTTTGTATCTTTGAAAATACTAGGGTTTTGGTTTTGAATGTATTTAGCTGTAAACCGAACCTACTTTACTTTAATTTATACTACGCCCATCCGCGGCAGTTCCGACATCTGACGCCGAGCTCCTCCCAGTGGAAGTGAGTCCGCTGAGCGTCATTTTCTTAGGTGGAAGGGCATTAGCTACGCATGCATAGTGCATTAATGGCGCAGGTTGCCCCAGTGCTAAGCTGTATTTATTTGACAAAGATACGGCATGCAGCATTGGGGTGTTCTGAGTTTTTAGGTGGTGTGTGGCAACTTTGTAACTACTCCAATACTTTTTGTCTACTCGCTTGGCTCACATGAGGTTCAGCTTGTCTCTGCGGGACTCTAATGGTTCAACGTCAGCTTGTAGTTGCATGGCTACAACCGGGGTGGATTTAGCGTCTCCTGTGACTGTTCTCAAGGCGTTGTTCTGCACGACGTCAAGCTTTGCCAAGTGTGTGCTGCTTGTTAGAGCTAGGACTTCGTTGCCATACTCCATCACTGGTCTGACGTATGTCTTATGGGCTGTAGCTAAGACATCTTGAGTTGCTCCCCATTTAATTGCAGTAAAGCGTTTGAGCTTTTGTGCCTTTTTCGCTGTAGAGCTGATATGGTCGTGACAGGAGAGTTTTGTGTCCAATGTGATGCCAAGGTGCTTTGAGGTATCTACTCGTTGAAGAGTCGTTCCCTTGTAGATTAGCCGAAACTCTCGCTTTATTCCATTATGCGGCCCTTCAGATATTGTAGGTCGGATAGGTTGTTGTAGGTGGTAATTGTGATGCCGTTTATCTTTATTTTGACATTGACTTCTTCTAGTGCTTCTTTAAATATTAAAGATTAAAAACATGCAATGATTGTTTATTAACAGCAAATATATATTTTATTTCCAATAATCTATAACCTTCTTCAAATACTGTGGCTTTAGGTGAATGTAATGTATATTGCTTAAAAATATATATAAATATATACAACACGACACTTTCAACATTTCACTTTTCCTGTTAAATTATTAAAAAATGCAACTGAATAACAACAAATTACAATGAAAGTAACTTGTAGATTAAACTTGAACACTCTGACATTACTTACAATCCTCAAAAGTAATTGAAAACTCGAATTTAACGTATGCCACAAGTAGACTATTTGTAATGCAATACAAAATTATCTAAAAATTGGTTGCGCCTTTTTTGCAAAAGTATTAAATTAAAAACCAAAGGGTTAAATTAAATCTAACTTTTCGGCGTTATTTACGATATTTTCGTTCTTTTCATTAAAACCAATTTGCATAAAATAAAACACACGAAAAAAATATAAAAACACGTTTCTATTTAATTAAAAGACAGAGGAAACATTAGCAGTTGCTTTGGCGGTCGTGACTTCGTATTCTCGCAGGTACTTCCACTTATAAATGTCCCCACATGTTGCACAATAGTTTTGCAATTATCTCAGACCGGGTCGCAGATATACGACCCAAACTCCCTGTGTGACCGGGAAAACGTTAGGGAATTCATGCATGTAGCAGCGTGCACGGCTTTCAAAAATTCTGGTAATTATTAGAGACATGGGCATTTCTTCAAAAACAACATTTTTCGTCGACCGCTACAAAAATGACATTTTACGTACTAATTTCCGGACGAAAACTATTTTTGAAGGCAAGTATTTTTCGTCCTAATACACTTTGTCGTCCGCTGTGGTCGCTATGACACAGCACGGTGTGAGAGCGGCGATTGGGTCATTTTCGTAAATCCACGATTTAATAAAAACAGGCGCCTGTGACAATAACTGTCATTTGCTGTTTTCAAATTATTTACATACGAAATCCGCTAGATTTTACGTGTGAATATTAGTGTTCATAATTGTCAAAAATGGATAGTGATAGCGATATGGATATCAGTAACACTACTACTGAACTGCGGGAATTGGCAACTACGGCCACGTTGGATTTACTCCCCCAGAAATTACGAATTTTATACGAAAAACAATACAACACATTCATTACTTTCATAAAGGTATATAGAGGTCGACGAAAAAATGTTTACTATAATATACAGTTTTTCGTCCTTGGTACATAAATAACTATTTTATACAATACAATTTATTTGGTTAAGACTTTATTTCAAATATCTTATTCTGATTTTATAAATTCGCAAAATCCACAACAATTTATTTGTTTAAGTAATTTTCTTTTTGTTGCGTTTATGAAAAGACGTTTTAACGAAAGAAGAGCACAATCAATTTTGTATATGTAACTGTATACCTACTTTTGGGCCACTTTATAGTGATTCGTAGAATCCCAGTAGGCGTAGTTGTGCCTGTTCATTCTGCTATCGACCTTAAAAGTTGTTTTGTCGCTCCAAAGAATGGTTTTGTAAAATTTGGAATCGGCTTCTTGTCGTATTGTGTACAACTCACAGAATTTTATACCTCTGTACGTATCATTTTCATTTAGGCTTGGAGTAAAGTATGCCTCAATGGTCTCAATTGCAATTATTTAAATCTTTCGTAGGCTAGCTCTTGCTACTTTATGTTACTAGGAAGCTTTTAAAGATGCTGCCTATGCATTAAAAAAATAAGATTCTTCTCTATATAAGTAGTTTTTATCATGTTTGCAAATTAAATACACCCCATGCTGTAGTTGATTTTTAATTCATTGTTTTTAAATAACAACTAAGGACATAGGAGACTAGACTGCGGGTTCCCATGCTCCGATGAGAAAGAGACAGTCGCTCGAGAGGTTGTTTCGCGCTCTCTCTAATGGGCGGGGTTTACTCCCGAGGAGCACGCGGCGAACTGAGTGGAGAGACTCGGGCGTAAGCCCCGTCAACTGACTTATGGGTACTACACACCAAGTTCACAACTGACTACCACTACGCTAGGTAAAATGAAGCATAAAGATTATTAGTGACAGAGCCCACCTCAAATTTTGTTGAAAAAAAAATTTATTATTCTGGTTCATGTCCTTCTCAATTATTTTTCGGGGTGAATAGCGGGTTTAGGACTAAAAAAAACAAACATCTCGCTCTTCTTAAATCGCCGACGTTTCGATCTTTATTTTAGATCATACTCAGGGCTTTTTAATTAGTGTTTAGTCTATGGTAATGTAAAATTTTTGATATCGTATCTATCACAAAATCAGGGCAAACGTATTTACAATTATTATTAAGCAAATAGATTAATCACATAATAACAAAGCAATATCAATACAAATAATTTCTATTCCTTTAACAATAGTAAAATCACATACAGACGGCACAAACAAACAAAAAAAATATTTATTTATTTAAAAAGTAATTTTAAATGTATAATATTGTGTTTGTTATAATATACCTAAAGGAATATTTTGTTTACTCTATAGTTGTTTCTTTAAGACTTTCCTGTATAAATTAGCGACACCTCGCCCTATCTAAAAGCTAAATCTATTAATAAGACCCTTGTGGATTTCAAGGCGTTGCTGTTTGATTTGCTTAAGAGCTTCAATAAACTTAATTTCTACTAAGGAAATTAATATACCCTTCGTTGCAACCCAACCACTGTAGAACCTATTTACTGATGAAGAAACGTCTAATGATTTTGCATTAAAATATTACATAAATTTGACGTAACCTAAATAAATAATAAAATAAATAAAAACAACCAAGTATAATCACTATAACAAAAAAATCACAATCTGTAAGATGGTATTGAATTTAACGTCTGTCAATTTTAATTAAACATGTAATTTTAAAATTTAAAACAGCTCTGTTTCCAAATAAAGTGGTGTCAAAAAAATTCCATCTGTTACGTACTTCAATACTTTTCCCATAAGATGTTGCATAATAAATAAATAACAATATTATTCACAATACATTTTAAATTTTGTTTTCATTAAAGTAACGTAAATGTTGATTTAATAAAGTACCTCGATTACTTTTATTTCGACTAACCATAATTAGATAATGGCTTTAAAAAAACTGAGGTGGAATTGTGTCTGTACATTGAATATGGGCTTTGATAAGGTATTTTAGATTTTACTCACCCAAAGTAATGAAAACGAGTTTTAGTTAAAATTGCGTTAGAAAAACGTAATGGGAAATACTACATAAATCGATAGCTAATTTGCATAAAAAGTAATGTGACTGCATTTTTTTAAAAATATGCTATGAATATCGATGTGTATAATTATTTAGTAGGATGGTATGACTGTTGTGGACAGCTGACAAAAATTTTCATGACATTTACCTCTTTAGGTTAGAAATTGTAGCGTTTTTTGTGTTAAAAGAAAATTGTTGTCAGAGATTTTTAAAATAAAAATTTTGTCTAAAAAAATTAAATTTATTGTTCTGATGCATTGAAAATGTTACAAAAGTGTTACTGCGTCGAATGTTTATTATAATCACAAGCTTTTAAATGCTTCAAATCATTTGGTGAGGTAAAGCAGTCGAAGAGGAACCTCGTTCAAGAAAGCCATTAACCTCAACTATTGCTGAAAACAAGAAGCTTGTATTTTAAGCCTTTTGTGTTGTTTACGTGAGTCAACACGTAAAAATGACCATAATCATCGCAAAACAATAATTATGAGTATTTCATCAAAAATCAAGTGAAAGTCGTTCCACAAGCACCGTATTCGCTAGATATGGCACAGTGTGACTTTTCTCTATTTCCTAGATTGAAATTGCCACATCGTGGTTATCATTTGATGCATTGGTGCCCATACAAGAGAAAACGCTGGCCGTTTTAAAGGCTATCGGTACCAAAAATTAAGTCAAATAATTGTGTCAAAGACTGGAAAAAATGTTGAAATGAAGATTCTAATCGCACGTTGCGGAGACCGTCCAGCAAAATCGACCAGCAAAAACTGTGCGTAACAAGAATGCGTTAGTCGCTATCTCTCTTCCTCTACACTAACTTCCTTGCAAAGAGAGAGAGAGAAAGAGACTACTAGCACAGCACATTATATTAAATAACTCGAAAATAATGCATCGGAGATCAAGCCATGATGCACATAATTTTAAGAGATTTTTAGTAAGAAAAACTAAGACCAATCTGGATTTTCTGCAATCAATATTTTTCGAGTTATTAATTTTTTAATAAAAAAGAGCCGTATGATTTAATAAACTAAACATCAGATTTAATATTTTATATCATTAATTCATAAGTTTATAAATAATTGTAAACTTATTGAACTTAATAAAATAATATTTTAACACTCCAATTATTTTGTTTTTTGCAAAATACCTTGATCAAAATTTATATATAAAAAAATATTTGTCGAATACGGTAAGGAACTTCGTTCCTATCGGGTGTTCAATGACACCATACGGTTTGTTATTTAATCAATATCATTACTGATTGTCTAGTCCAATCATCGATTTTTAAATAATTTTTTTTTATGTTTGTTCGGGCATGATTATGATTAGACAGACTTAAAAAGTAGTAGCTATTTTTGTAACCTATACCTTCAGTTGCACGTAGTTTTAAACGTTCTATTGTTTGATTTTTCGTGAAGTTATAATAGTGGCTGTAGTTTTTTCAGTACAAATTACCTTTACAACTAAAATGAATGAAAATGCATATTTACTACAAAACCACGAGATTTAATGTTTAAATGTTGAAAATTGGCATAGATTGGAACTTGATGGCTTTTATTTTAGCAGGATAATGGCTAATTTTAAAAAATAGGCAAAAGTTTAAAACTCTAAAAGAAGTCTAATTGTATATTAAATATATTTGTAAGCGGTAGTTTGATACGAGCGCTGAAATCACTTTACGAAGATTCCTCTGCTTGTGTCAGGATAAACGGAACTTACTTAGACTGGATTAACATCAAACATTAGCATAGATAATTGCAGGCGATGGTTATGGCCGATGTGGTAACAAAGATAGATACAGGAACGCCTAGATGGTTTGGACACTCAAAGAGGATGGATAAAAGAGGATTAAAAAAACATAATTTTATAAGGCGAATGTGAATAGACAAGTCGGTAAAAGTCGACATCGGCGAACAGATTGACTTTGTTTTAAAGAAAGGCCAGGTCAAGAGTACCAACAACCGACGAGGATCTATGAAAGCACTGATGAAAGTAGAAGTAGCAAAAGATGTGTGTATAAACTGTAGCAATTGCAACGAAGTAATCTCTACGGTGAAAAAGCATGACTATTTGTATGTATGTATGTTAATTTATGTTTTTTTTCCATTTTATATTCTATGACAGTGATATTGAGCGAAGGGTGTTGGCAGGAAAACAAATGAATGGGGCACTGTATAGCTTTATGAATAGCCAGAAAGTGTTAAAAAAGGCACGTCTGGCTGTGCATAGAGGTGTGTTGGTTCCTACACTTATGTATGGTAGTGAGTGTTGGGTTTGGCAGAAGAAGCATGAAAATAGGATTAATGCTGCGGAGATAAGTAGTCTGAGAAGTATAGTCGGAGTGACTCGGTTGGATAAACTAAAGAATAGTGAGATAAGAGAACGCTGTGGTGTAAAAAAAGATGTGGTTACAAAGATAGATAAAGAAATTATTAGATGGTTTAGACACGTAGAAAGGATGGATGAAGGAAGATTTACGAAACAAATTTATAAGCAAGTGTTAATGAACAAGTCGGTAGAGGTCGATCTCGGAGAACATATCTCGATCAGATCAACATTGTTTTAAAGAAAGACCAAGTCAAGAGTACCAACAACCGACGAGCATGTATGAGAGCACTAATGAAAGTAGAGGAAGCAAAAGATGTGTGTAAAAACCGTAGAAAGTGGAAGGAAGTGGTCTCTGTCTACCCCTATGGGAAAAAGGCGTGACTTTATGTATGTTTGTATGTATTTTTCTAAACCTGCTATTTTTATTTAAATTTTTTTAACTTTAAAATACTTATAAACTTTTAAAAATACATTTGTTTGTAGTTAATAACAAAAGTATTTTAATAGGTAAAAAAATTCTTGATGAAAATTAATCAAATAGTTTTTATTAATTTTATATATTTTAAAAGTGTATAAGTATAGAGTTAATCTTAAATTAAAGTTTTTTTCACAATGATGTATGCCAAAACGAAAAGAAAAACTCGGGGAGCAAGCTATCCATAGAAAACCTTCAAAGTTGTTCACGAAGAGGGGCTCCGAAACATTTAATTAAGACGGAAGGCGCAAGGAAGTAGAAAGACGGCATACGAAATTTCGGGAGTTAAACTTAGTGGTCTTTATACTTCATAGTGGCCATCTGTTGTGTCTTTCCTCTGGACAACTTTCCGAAGACATTTGCATAGTAATTTAGGCCCTTTCTACTCGTTCTTAATGTCACTTCCGTGGAATATGGATGATCTCATGAACAGTGTTTAAATAAAAGCTGTGTCTAAATTTGCTACAGTAAAAGTTAAGTAAAAGTTTAAAATGTGTGCTTTTCATTTTTACAACTGTTCAGATTTCTTTACAAAACATGTATTATTGAAATAATAGATATTTTCACTTCACTTTTAACAACACAACTTGATTGAAAAAGTTTATAAAACATAAAATAATGCAATTAAATACAATGCTTTCATTCCAAAACCAGCCAGTCCAAATAACTTTTGATTTTGCGTAAATGTAAAAAAAACAAAAAACATTTTAAATCAAGGGAAATGTTATTTTGCTGTTAAGTGACACCCCTTTAGCATAAGATCATCAAAAACGACCTACACCACTGTTGAATAGGTAGATGTTAATTAGGAATCAATTAACTTACTCCTGAATAGATGTCATATTTTTTGACATTTTTTGTCATTTTGTTTCTTTGTTTAAAAAATATTAATATTCCTGACGTTAAATTAACCATTATTTGTAGCTGTAGTATCTTATGTTATTTTAAAATGGTGTATTCTCAATCAATTAACTTACTTCTAAATTCATGTCATCTTTTTTGACATTTTTTGTCATTTTGTTTCAAAAATATTAATATTCGTGACGTTAAATTAACCAATATTTGTAGCTGTAGTATCTTTTGATATTTTAAAATGGTGTATTCTCTGCAAAAACGATTAGAAATAATATTTATTTACGGTCATCAAAACAAGCGCGCTGGAGGAACAGTTTTTAATGAAAGGTATCCTGATAGAAATATCAAGGTCATCAGACCATTATACATTTAGTATGGAAATTTGAAGGAACTGGATCCGTTTGTAATAAAAAAAAAAAATAATCTCAGAGTTCTTGACGAAGCTGCACAAATTTAAGTTTTAGATCATTTTGATGTCTATTTTATTCCATAAAAAATAAATTATAGTTTAAAAAAAGTAAAAAACACGCTTTAGAGTTAATCAAACTAAAAAGTAAAAAATAATTATTAACATAGGAATAAAATTACTGACGAGAAAATTAATGTCACTGTTCTAAAAGCGTGGGGTGTTTTCATTCCGAAACGCAGAGTTGGTTTAAAAATGTCATACAAACCACCCCACGCTTTTAGAACAGTTAATTTTCTCATCAGTAATTTAATTCCTATGTTAAAAATTATTCTTTACTTTTTAGTTTGATTAACTCTAAAAGCGTGTTTTTTTAGTTTTTTTAACTATAATTTATTTTTCTCTTTTTAGCTCGATTTGTTTTACTTACTAAAAAAATATTCAGGCACTAGTTCTATCTCTCTTACTCTCATGACAAGGATCCCTGAAGAAATTTATGAATCCTGGCGAAAGTAATCAGGATAATCGGATATTTTGATCGAATTATTAAACTGTCGTCGGTCTTTGACAAGTGTACAAAGTTTAAATTAAATCTCATCGCTTAAAGTAGGGCAAAATCAAGGCCAAAGAGTCAGTTACAAACATACATACACATATACATACCTACAAGATACAAGTGAAACTAATATAATATAATATAACTAATAATAAATGGTAATGTTATGGATATTTAGAAAATATTTTGTTTAACTTAGTTTACCGTATAAAGTATTATTATGAAACAAATTATACAAGTATTTTAATTAAAAATTTCGAAGTTAATAGTTTTTTTTGGACCGCTGAGTGTAAGATGTTGCAAGTATAGATTCATCTGAAACTTCTGAATTCAATCAATCACAGGATTACAGCTAATAAAAACATTTCTCGTTGCTGTAACTGTTGGCGCATTTCTCTTGCCATCCCCGCCATCAAAAGCGCGAGCCATCTGCCACCCGATGCATATTTTTCATCGTCGATTTGATTTTCCTGTCTCATTTGATTTCATTTTTTTTTTGGTTATTTTGTTGGCAGTCGAACTTCGATTTTTTAAAAGAGACATCACAATAAAAAAATTCAATAACATGCTTCGTTTCAGTGCACAAATAATGCAACCTATTTTAAATAGGTCGAAGTATAATTTGGTCATTAACTAATACTTTGTTCGGAACGTAACAAAAATGATAGTTTGACAGTCTACACAAATCGTTTTGTTGTTATTTAGCCATGTCCCGTTGTTTTACAAGATTTGTGTTGTTAAGTGTTCCCCTATATTTTTTTATTTTTATTTATTAACAAATTCCACGCTTTATGACAATAAAATATCTTGAAAAAGGCTTGAGAATCAAGCCAAAACGTCAATAAAAAACTTAACAATTATGTTATAACACCAACGTTTTATTTGGACCTATCCCAAGAACGTTTATACAAGGGTCAAAAAAAAAGTACCAAACTATATATATATTTATATAACTGAAACAACAACAAAATATGAAACACAAATGTATTTAATTTAAAGTAGATGCTCAAAATGACGACCTTCCTGTTGAATACAAAGAGCCTTTTTTCTCTGTAAAAGACTGCTTAAAACTTAATAATATTGAGGCGTCAATCTTTGAAGAGCAATCCTTATTGAGGGTTTTCTATGATTGATCCCATAATAAGAAATTTATTTTCCTCATTTCCAATAAGTTTTTGTCTATTTACCTTTTTATAAGCTACACTTTAAGTCCTACGAAATTCATGTAGCAATCGTTTGAAAACCAACTTGTTTGGATGGTTCCGGTCTGGATATTTTTGGGCATACCCCCTTCACGCCAAAAACCCAATTCTCTAAACACTCACCAATCGGTAAAATCATATCTATTCGCTCTTGAATGGGATAAGTTTTTATTTTCGACTGTAATAATTCAGTTAATGTTTTGAAAAACGAAAAATACAATAACTGATAATAAAAATTCTTTCAACAAGTTAAATAAATGTCGTTTCAAAGCTATCTTAAGTCAAAAAATGCATTGAAATAAGAACTACTATTTGAAAAAGCCAATATCTGAAAAACTGTTAAGGTTAGGTATAGAGAACCCCAATATGAAATGAAAGATAATTGAATTTTATATTGTTTTGACCAAAAAAATACAGGGTGTTTTATTTGAAATAACAAAGTTATCTTTGTCCGAAATTATAAAAATGTGACAATGATTTTTGAACATTCTGTATAATATTAAGAAACGGGCTCTATCGGAATCAATAGCCCAAAACCTCTTTTATGCTTGGTCAGAATTCGAAGGGATGATTTCTATACATTTTGATGTTATTTAGTTTCCAATTGTATCCAGCATTTTCATAAAAAAATCGATAACTCCAGACCGGTTATAGTTAGCTACATAGTACCTTTTATAAAATCATATTTTTTTTCCTGATCTATTTAAGAGTGTAACTAAATACAAGATGTTCTATTTAAAAAAAAACACAACTTTGATATGTCACACTTTTTTAAGCCACCCTGTATACTCCAAAACATTTTCCTTTTGCAGTCTTAATCAATATACATTTAAAAAAATGAAGAAATTACCGAAAAAATTTATGGTTTGGTTTACGGGGATCGTGTCGTATGGGGTGCCCCACCCTGTATATGTACTTCAAAACTCCCAAACGGCTGAACCAATTGAGATGAAATTTTCAGAAGTTGTTTTATACATAACAGGGGTAGTTTTAGTAAAAACAAACTTTTGTGTGGGAAGTGGTAATGATACCAAATACAACGAAAATGAAATATTCGTAGCCAAACACCTGTCATTTAAAAATTTTTATTCGAAAATATTGAAGAGGTCAAAAATGTAAGTATTTATGTTATTTTAATTTAAGCTGCATAGCTTTATGAACAGCCAAAAAGTGTCAAAAAAGGCACGTCTGGCTGTGCATAGAGGTATGTTGGTTCCTACACTTTTGTATGGTAGTGAATGTTGGGTTTGGCAGAAGAAGCATGAAAATAGGATTAATGCTGCGGAGATGAGTAGTCTGAGAAGTATAGCCGGAGTGACTCGGTTGGATAAAGTAAAAAATAGTAAGATAAGAGAACGCTGTAGTGTAAAAGAAGATGTGGTTACAAAGATAGATAAAGAAATTATTAGATGGTTTAGACACGTAGAAGGGATGGATGAAGGAAAATTGACGAAACAAATTTATAAGGCGAGTGTGAATGGACAAGTCGGTAGAGGTCGACCTTAACATTGTTTTGAAGAAAGGCCAGGTCAACCGACGAGCATGTATGAAAGCACTGATGAAAGTGGAGGAAGCAAAATCTTTGTGATACAAGTACTACCGTGATTTTGATTGATTTTGGATAACAATTTGGATTGGCTTAGATTTGATTTTGAACTGTTGGATAACAATTTTGAAAAAGTTAATTTGAAATTTTTTTTCTGTAATTAAATTTTTGTTATTTTTGTTTATCTATTGTTATCGTGATAATAGTAATATTCTCAAAGCAGGCAAGCCAACGGTCGGGCAAAACAACGTCTGCCAGGCCCACTAGTTATTAACATCTTTTCATGCAGATTTCCTAAAGATGAATTTATGAGAAATAAGTGGATTGATTTGTTAAATTTATCAGACAAATAGATTGTTTTGATGAAAAATTATTTTTTGGGCAGGGTAAATTACATACAAGACGTCGATTACATTTAAACGCTGTTCCACAACTGATAGTTACAGTAAATCCATTAAAAAGTTAGTTAGTGAGGGTAATTCTGTATAGTAAGTCACGCCCACAGACAAGGTTAGAAGGAGCGTTATGATTCGTTCTCTTTTTATCCATGATAGAAATCATAGACATATATAAACGCGCATTGTGTATTACATTTTTTGCCTGTAGTAAAGTTGAGTAAAAAAATTTGGAGAAAGGTTTGCTCCGTTTAAAAACTGTACTGTTAACCAAATGTACTGTTAACCAACGTATCGTTAAATTGAAGATTGTTGCAACAGACGAATTAATTTTTTACAACAAAAAAAATTAGAAATAACGATATGGACTCACCAGTGTCTGGAAATTTAAAAAAAAAGCCATAATTCGGGCATGTTTGTTTCTATATTCCTTGGTTTTTATTGCACACCAACAAAGATATTTGGGCTGTTCATCCCGCCATTCATTATATGCCGACACTTGGTCACTTGTCCAAGATACGTACATACATATAGTCACGCTTTATTTCCGTAGTGGTGGGGAGAGACAACTTCCTTCCACTTGCTACAGTTCTTACACTATACACATCTTTCCTTTCTTCTACTTTATAAGTGCTCTCATAACTGCATAAATGCTCTTGTCCTAGCCTTTTTTAAAACAATTTCGATCTGATTGAGATATGTTCGCCGAGGTCGACCTCTACCGACTTGCCCATTCACACTTGCCTTATAAATCTGTTACATGAATCTTCTTTCATCCATTCTCTCGAAGTGTCCAACCCATCTAAGCATTTCTTTATCTATCTTTATAAGCACTACCTTTTATCACACCACAGCGTTCCCTTATCTCACTATTTTTTACTTTATCTAACCTAGTCACTCCGGCTATACTCGGCTCCGCAGCATTCATCATTATCATCAACAGCTATTCCATCCATCGTCGGATGTAAGCCTCCCTTAGGTGCGTCCATTCGTTTCTGTTGGTTGTTTTTTGCATCCATTTGTGACCAGCTATTCGTTTGATGTCATCGGTCCATCTGGTTTGAGGTCTGCCTCTAGTTCTCTTGTGTGCTCTTGGCCACCATTCAATAATTCGCTTTGTCCATCGGTTGTCTTGCATTCTTCCTATATGTCCAGCCCAGTTCCATTTTAATGTAATTCAAAAAATTGCCACGTTAAAATGGAACTGGGCTAAAATAAAACTCCGCAGCATTAATCTTGATTATGTTGAAATATTTGTGACCTATGTGTTTTTTTTAAGTATGCTGAGTACATCCTTCAGCTGTACTCTGTCGAATGCCTGTTTCAGGTCCACGAAACATATGAACATGGGCTTGTCGAACTCTATTGATTTCTCAACTAATTGTTGCAGGATGAAAATAGTATCTATGGTAGATCTATTTGGCCGGAATCCTTGTTGTTCTTCAGACACGCCAGCTTTATTGTAAATTTTTTGGGATAGAATTTTTGTCAGTAGTTTTGGTATGGAGTTCAACAGTGTAATTCCTCTGTAGTTTGTGGGATCTGTGAATGGGTATTGTTATGTTATGTGTCAAATTTTGTACAAGAAACTGCTTAATGTCATACGGACTAGATGAAGTTAAATAATTAAAAAAAATAAAATACTAATACCTAAAAGTGGGTTCCACAATCCAGCTAGAAAGAAACCCCAAAGTCACCTCAAAGTCCATAAAAGTATTTCTAGAAAGAAAAAGATTTGCCAATATCCTTCAATTAGCCAATTGCATAAAATGTTTATTTTTGTACGCATATATTTTTTAATATTTTTCAAATTAAAATTATTAACTTTTTTTCCGACGCCATTGTGTTTATATTTAAAAAGAATTTATATTATTTAATATAGTTTGAATCTGATGGGAAGATCGATTTTTTTTTTAGTTCACAAGTAAAAAAATCAAACAAACCATTAAGTTGGATTTCCGGTCGCCGATGGATCTGATGATCACCGGAAGTATACAGAGGGAAGTTTATGGTTATGGACACGTCGGACTTGTGAATGTCATTCTTCTTTTCTGTACATAATCGCATATATAATTTACTATTCTGTTCGGTACTTAATAAAATAATAAATCAAATAAAATTCAATTT
This sequence comes from Agelastica alni, assembly GCA_950111635.1. Taxonomy (NCBI): domain Eukaryota; kingdom Metazoa; phylum Arthropoda; class Insecta; order Coleoptera; family Chrysomelidae; genus Agelastica; species Agelastica alni. The sequence goes on along the minus strand of OX467712.1, from coordinate 46,990,488 downwards.
ATATAGAATATTTTTATGAAAATATTTAAGGAATACAATGTGATTAGGAAAAAAATATGTTCTAGCAGCCCGCTAAAAATTTTTTTAGCAAGTTTATTTATTCTTAGATGTGTTGGGCCAGCGACAATAATATCAAAATTACACAAATTAACTTGGACGCTCTAATTAAAACCGGGTCCAAAGACAAAAGAAAACCAGACCTTTTAACTAGAAATTAAAAAAAAATAAAAATGACGCCACATGATATACAAATACATAACCATTTATATCATGATTTATTAGAAACACATTAATGTTTATTAACTTTTATTTTAATATAACTTTTTAATTATTGCTAAAAAAAATATTAGTTTTGTTATAAAACATATATGATCTTTCCGTTTATCACAAAAAAAAATTTATAAAAACCGAATTGGGACGTTGCTCGAATGTCTCATTTCTGGGCGCTCTTTCCAGTATTTGCGGTAGTTGTTTCGTGTGTAGTTTGTAGTTTATTCACAAACAATGCCACAGGATGACTCCGGGCTTATTAGCTGTTCTGATTCACTGGCTCTTTGCTAGCCTGTCTGCTATTCGTTGCATATACTTCCTGGTTTGTTGGTATCCATATCAAGCGCTTGATAGGTAATTTATATTGGCACCAGTCTACCAAAGTCAGAATTAACGCTCACCTGACGGAAGATGTTGAAGTGAAGAAAGGTGTGAGACAAGGATGTATTTTGTCTACACTGCTTTTTAATTTATACCCTGAAGAGTTATTTGGGCAGGCCCTAGGAGACACGGATTTGGGAGTTGTGATAAATGGACAAATTACCTCGCGCAGTCCATCGATGACCTACAGAGACTTATTAATAGTGTAAAAGGGTGAAGCTTGCGAAATATTTGGTTTGAAAATAAACACGGCAAAAACCAAATACATGCTAATAAGCCAAGGAATTTATGATCAAGTTGCTAGTGTCTACCTTAACGGAACACAATTAGACAGAGTCTCAAGTGCGAGCTACCGTGGTTGCAGGATAAACTAGGACTGGGATCCATCAGTTAAAATCAAAATATGTATTGAGTGTGCCCGGGCAACATTTATTTGCATGAAAAAACTTTTAACCAGTCACGATCTATCGATTGCCCTTCGAATGAGGATGATTAGAGCATATGTCTTTCCAGTTCTTTTGTACGGAGTCGAGAGCTGGACACTAACAGAAGCCACGCTCAAACGTCTACAAGCTTTTGAGATGTGGTTGTACAGGAAAATGCTAAGAGTAAGTTGAGTAAAAAAGATCACAAACGAGGAGGTGCTTTGAAGAATGCATACAGATACAGAAGTGGTTAATATTGTAAAACAACGAAAACTTGAATAATTCGGACATATCATGAGACACCCAAAAAAGTATGACATTCTACATCTTATAATACAGGGTAAGATTAATAGTAAGAGACGCCCCAGCAGACGAAAAACTTCCTGGCTCAAAAATACCAGACAGTGGTTTGGTCTCACCACTATACAACTTTTCCGAGCGGCTACCAACAAAATAATGATTGCAAACATGATAGCCAGAATGATCGCCAACGTTTAACGGTCATGGCACCTAGGAGAAGAAGAATATCAAGCATCTCCTTTAAGTTTAATGTTTCTAATATCTAGCCTATTTACTAATGCTATTAATTATGTTTAGGTTAATTGAACCTCCTTGATTTCAGTTTTTACCAAAATAACACAACAGGCGTTGATACCAATTTTACAAATATTTAACGCCATTTAGAGATTAATCTATATTCCACATCAGTAGAAGAGAGTCTAAATCATAATGATACTGAAGCCATTAAAACAACTTAACAAAGTAACTTGCTATCATAGACCTATTATTAGAGGAGACGGAACTATTTACTTTTAAACACGATCATACATCCCCACTTTCTGGTCGACTGTATTGTCTTGATACGGCCGACTGGAATGTGTTGTGCTGTGATGTTGCCTGCTCTATAGTTATGGCAAGAAATTTGTGATTCTTATTAAATCGTCAATAGTATTTGTTGATTATATTTGCAACAATATTGTGACCATAATGCTATCTCTTATTAATATTTCATGAATTATAAAAACCTGAATAATACAACCCATTTTATGGAATGATGAACCATTGAACTATTTCATTCCGTTAGATCATGGAAATGTGTTGCTCAATAAGCGACAACGCCGCACGGCTTGTCTGAATCGTTCCACGTGCAAAAATGTGTGTTTACTACGAAATCTGCTATTATTAGTAGCGCTGTTGCCGAAGGTGTTGAACGAGATTTTGGTATATTATCGGGGATTTTCAGCATATAATTGGTAAAATTTAGTGAAAGATATGATTCGTCATTGCCAATTGTGTAAAAAACCGAACTATTTAAGACTTGGTATTTATTTTCAAAAGTAAGTTGGAACATCTCATTGTTTACTATATTTTCATCCAGTGGTGTAGCGATGACGATTTCAATATCAAAATAAACAAGTATTATTTTGAGGCGAAAAACACGTATCTGAAAATGATGAGTGAATCAATACCTTTCGAGATATTCTCAAAAAAGGTCATTATTTCCCTGTTATTCAGCAACACTTATTTAGTGGTACCATTCTTCTTTCGTTGTCATTTAAAGAACTATATACCTTACTGATCCATTTTATAGTAGTGTTTCATAAGAAATATATACATCACCTCAAATTTAATCCAATCGAGAAATCAAGGAGTCACGGAACCCTGAGTATAATATTTTAATCTTTTCCTTTAGGTAACTTAGCTGTTAATAAATAGTTTGAACATTAAAATTAAAATTTAAAATACATTACATTTTATTTGTACAATTAATAATAATGATAATTATTTACGTTTTTTTTCCATTTCAGACAGTTAGGTAAAATTATTAAAAATTATTTTTCAGTAGGTAATTTAATTTGATAAAATAATTTAGTTTAACGGGTATTAGTAAAACTGTTCCCTAACACAATTAGCAGCCCATAAGTTGAAATAATTTAGTTTTATAAAAGTAATTTATATTATTACATACAATTGGCTAAGGAAAGAAAACTTAAACGTGACACAAAATTGTCGCCCAACATTTGGGGAATTAGTTTTTTAAAGTTACACAAAATTGGCACCCCACTTTTGTAACTTTAGAAAAACAGTTTAGTTAGGGTAACACAATTTGATGCCCAACTTTTGGGGTTTAGAAAAATACTTTTAGTAGGCTACAACACTTTAATTTGATAAAAAACTAAGAATCACCTATTCATAAATATATTCTCAAAAAAAACTAAATATTACCCGATAGATATATTACCATTTTAAACAAACAGAACACCACTGATTACAAGCATGGCTATAAGTTTTTTTTTTTTATGAAAATAGTCGCAAAAAGGGTAGCCCTATCGTGTGGACCGCGGACGGCCCGCACTGCTACTGTTAGAAGGGAAAGGGATTATAGAAAGGAAATGATTGTGTGCACGCTTTTTAAAAAGTTGCAGGTCATAGTTCTCTGGAAAAACTGATTTTGGAAGCTTATTCCATTCCGTAGCAGCCCTGTAAAAGAAGGATTCTTGATGAAGATTGGTCCTTGTAGTGTCAATCTTGAGAGTAAATGGGTGAGACTGATCAGCGTGCCGAGTTCTTCGGCCGAATGTGGCCAATGGTGGTACAAGAGTTTTTATTTCTCTGGACCATCTGCTATGGAAATATCTGTAGAGCAATGACTGGTCTGCAACTCTTCTTCTATGTTCTAGAGGGTGAAGGGTATCTGTGAGAGTTGAGCTGTTTATCAAGCAAATGGCTCTTTTCTGAATGGAATCTAGAAGATGAAGAGAATGCCTTGGTGCTGAACCCCAAATGTGCGAGCAATACTACAGTAGAGGTCGGATTTGAGCCTTTTTACGTCGTCAACAGTTGATCAGGAGTAAAAAACTTTCTGGCTTTCCACAGAAAACCTACCCTCTGGCTTGCCGACTTTGCGATGTTAGCAACATGGTCATGCCAAGACATGTTATTGGACACCGTGACTCCCAAAATCGAGATGGAGGGACTTGGTGCAAGGGTATTTCCGGACATTGTGATGGGATGATTTGAGGAAATCACTTTCTTGGAAAACGTGGCACTTTGTGTTTTTTGGGCGTTGAACTGAACAAGATTGTTGGTTCCCCATTCGACGATTGCTTTAAGATCTCTATTAATGAAATCAACCTGTTCCTGCCTGAGTCTATTTGTATCATTCACCGAAAGTGATCGATAGGATGTGAAAGTTTAGACAAGTGTGCTATCGTCTGCGAAACTGTAAATGGGGTTCGTAGTGGTTTTCAAGAGGTCGTTGATGTGTAAAAGAAATAAGGTAGGGGACAGAATGGAACCCTGGGGGACCCCGGCATTAGTTTTAAACGCATCAGAAGAAATACCGTCAACTGCCACATGTAAGGAGCGATCTTGCATGAAGCTCAAGAGCCATTGGCGCAGTTTGGTTGGGAGACCGTAGGCAGATAATTTACTTAACAATGCCTGGTGCCAAACGCGGTCTAAGGCTTTAGATATATCAATAGTGTTTGTCCAGAGCTGAGTGACATAAGCCAGCAAATCTCCAGTAGACCGAAGTTGTCGAAATCCATATTGTCTGTCATGGATTATCTCAAATTTCTCCAGATATTTGATAAGTTCTGTGTTAATCCATAACTTTGGATATGATTGAGAGCAATGCAATAGGGCGATAATTCGCAGGAATAGTCTTCTTTCCTTTTTTCGGAATCGGTTGGACTTTAGCGTTTTTCCACATGGACGGAAATACTCCTTTGCTGTATGATAAGTCGACATATATAATGTTACAGCGTTGCCAGCACGAGGACGGGACAAAGAGAATCGATTGGTATTCTTTGTCATACTCATGGCCACTCTCGTATAATCATTGCGACAAAGCAAACAGAGTTTTATCAATGGAATGTTGCGTCTCCTCTGGATAATAGGATAATAGGTCTGTTAAAAGTTTTCGAAATGTTGTTAGTTAAAAAACTTAACCCAATATTCCAGAAAACAAACATTAAATAAATAATGCATTTTTTTGTTGTTAATTATAAATTTAATAAAAAATTTTATACCGATTTTTTCATTGACATCTTATACAATTGTAAGATTTTTAATCCATATAAATTATATAAAAGTGTTCACACCTCAAACCACCATTTTTTTAATAAAACAGCAACTAATTACTTATTTAGTGTAAAATTTCCACATGATGTATTTTTATTACGTCTAAGAAATCGTATATTATTTTCGTCAACGAATTCTCGGCGCATGGAACCGCAAATGAACATGTAAAGTGTCGACACTGTTGCGGTAGCAGCTTCATCTCTTCATCTCTACTTACTTTACTTTGGGGTTTGTAACTTAACGCTCCACAAGACATAAGCAATTAACTGCATAATTTTATTACCCTAAAAGTGGAAAACTTATGCTTGCTTCGTTAAGTCCTAAATCTTTCTAGATGCGTTTCACCATTTATGTTATTAATATTCTCAATTTAACTTTCAAATTAATACAGATAATTTTAAAACGATTGTTCTAAGAATCTTTGACCTTATGAGCCATGCAACTCTAGGTACCGAAGACTTCCTAACTGGACAGTTCAATTATAAACAGGATCTACCACTGTGTAAAGTTTTATTTTTTTCTTCTAGCCTTTTAGTATGTACTTAAAACCTGTATTAAGAAATTGATGCCCACATTCAGTTAAACATCTATGGTTCTTTCGTGCACTTTGTCGTCGTGTATTGTTTATCTTTGCCACCTCAAGTTAGCTCTTTGAACTACGGCATTGCACCGCTGCCCTAGAGGTCAAGTAGAGTGAGTTCAGTGATTTGATAGCAGCCTGGCTGTCGCAAAGAATGGACATCTCGCTGAACTTTTGTTCTTTGTGGAGTATCCAGACAACTGCCTCGGTAATGGCTGTCATTTCAGCTTGATACACACTACATTAATCAGGCAAACGAAACGACAAGCTAAGTAAGGGGTCTTCTGGGAAGATACCCAACCTACTCCCCCTCTAACAAATGCTGCTTACTGTTCTTACACTGATTTTTAAAGCAGCAACTACACGCTAAAATAATACAAATTTTCGTAAAGTAAAGTAATGATATTTTATTTGCATATTACCACAGCTTTTAAGGGCAACAAAGAGCTTGAGTGCTTAATTACTTTAGCCACCGATACTTCATACATATTCGTAAGTTTTTTAAATCCTAAGAACTCTTTTGGTAAATTATTGTTGCTACCCACAAATTGGATAATTGCTCGTGTCCTGAATTATCAGCGGTCTCGTCGGCCAGAAAGGAAAATAAATAGGAATCGTTCATTAATAAACATTTTCGGGGTGGGGGAAGGCAAATGCCTCTTTGCTCCTTCTCATGCCTATAGTCCGTACACAATTTGTTGATAGCTCACTGCAAGTTTGACCCTCATTAGAGAACTGAAATACAGAGAGGACAGGTAGTATGATATAATAACAAAAACCAACCTAAAACTGGCAGTTTAAGATGTTTTCGACTAACCCACCTTGTATCTGAATAAATACAATACAGCTATAGAACTTTTAATCCGATTATGTAGGTATTTTGAGTGGAAATGACTGACCAGTGTCGTAGAGTATATGATTAAAACATTACGTTACTTTAAATAAATAAATATATTAATATTCTTAAACTGTAGGTACTGTAAATTGTATTTTTATTTTAATAAAATTTCTTTACGAAAAGACCTGATTCATACATCTTCTTTTTCTCCTAAATCCTGCTTGCACATTCAATATCATCTTCTCATTTTCATTCGTTACTCTTTTAATCAATATCCTTGCATACAGTTTGCCGACTATGCTGAGTAAACTAATACCTCGGTAGTTAAAAATAAAAAGTTACTTGCAATTTGTAAAAGATACATTTATTTAATTAATACCTATTTTTAAATGATATAAACTACGATTACTTACAAAACTATTCAAATTCAAAATAAACAGGATCATCTTCGGAATCCGAGTCGTCTTGCAGGTTAATAATTAGCGGTTGTGTCTCTACAGTCGCATCAATTATATTGTCAAGATCCCACATTTTTTGTTCTTCTTCTATTACATGTCTTACTGCATCTCGCCAATTTTGTTCTGTAATATGTTGTAAAGACTCATATAACAATTCACGTACAGCTTGTATTTTATATGACGTATTTTTTCTAGCCACATAGCTTTTCATTTGTGCCCAAATGAGTTCAATTGGATTTAATTCGCAGTGGTAGGGTGGAAGTCTAAGGACTGTGATGTTTCGTCTTTCCGCCATTTTGTCAACTACGTATTTCTTGAACTTAGATTTGTGTTGCCGGGCAATTTTTAAAAGTTCTGCTTTAACCATTCCATCTTTGTAAGGCAGGGACTTATTCCGCAGCCATTCAATGATATTCTGTTTCTTCCACGCAGTCGTTGGAAGTCTTTCTACTAGTCGTGAATGATAAGGTGCATTATCTAATACTATAATTGAGTTTGGTGGTATATGTTCAATCATCTGCTCAAAATACTCTTCGAAAACATCAGCTGTCATCTCCTCGTGATAGTCTTTTGTGCTTTTGGATTGAAATTCCAACAAACCATGCTTAGCAAATCCTTTTTCACTGCCAATGTGAGAAACTATTAATCTACTGCCTTTACCAGAGGGTGGGGAAATACCAGTAGACCAACCTTCCATAAAGGCTTGCCTGGAACTTGATATATTTTTATCTGACCAAATTTTTGTGAGAGTATGACCTGCGTTTACCCACGTTTCGTCCTGATAGTAAATTGGCTTTCCTTCAGCCCGAAATTTTCGTATAGATCTTAGATACTTTCTTCTCCAACATATTATCTCTTCCCGGTCAATCAAAAGTGATTTTCGGTCTGATTTCTCCCACCGGAAATTTAATTCTTTTAAAACTTGCCACAATTTGGTTCGTCCGACATGAGGCAAATCCGGGTCGTCTCTAACTTCTTGTAAAATTTTGTTTAAGTTGGGTATTTCTTTTTTGTAAAAAAATTCGTGAATTTTCCTTCGAATACCATTTTTGGCAAATTCATCAATTTCAATAGGTTTTCTCCCCCTCTTTAAGTATTCGTTTGTATTTGGGTTAGCTATACCTTGTTTTTTTCTTTCTGATAGGAACCTATATATTGTTGACTCCCCTACGCCCGTCATGTGGGCACAACTCTTGATTATGTTCTGAACAGTGTTTGTGGGATTCTGAGAAAGCAGAGCATCGTGAACGTTCAAAACAATAGTCTTCTCTCTTGGTGAATAGACAGACTTACTGACTGTACGCAACAGTACCGGTGTAAAACTTGATGATGTTGATGATGATGACGAAGCCATCGCAAGCAATAAAACAAAACAAGCAGGAACGAAAGGTACGTATATGTTTGTAGGAATATGAAAAAAAGTTACTCACGCACTGCACAAAATTCGCAAAATAAATATTAGAGACGTTAATTACTGCCGTAGACGCCGAAACACCAACGAGCCGTAAATTAAATGCGATCAAAAACGTACTAAACCTAATGAGGGTCAAACTTGCAGTGAGCTATCAACAAATTGTGTACGGACATGAATAAACACCTAAGGAACCTCCGCCTATGATTTTACGACTATTACGGCCGTTTTATGACTTGGACGCACATTTTGTGCTATCGACAAATTATGAACGGACTATAGGTTGTTAACAATCCCAGACGAAAAAGGAAAAACCAAACTTTAACAAAAAAAACATCACCAACTACAATTTTTAAAATTATTCCTTCTCACAAAAACGTGATCGTGATCAATTCGTATCAGATTAATTTATATGCGCGATTCCGCTGTAGGCTTCAGGAAGAAAACCTTTTTAAATTAATTTATTTAATGTAAAATTGCCGCTTGTTTTTGTTCAAATACCTACCTATTTTACTTTTTAGTAAAAGTTAAAAAAAATTATTCATTATCTTTTGAGTTTATTTTTTCTTACACACTTTCCACTGGTTTCAGATACGCTGCAACTACTTTTGTTTCCGAGAGGCCGAACAGTAAAAATAAAGGTCCGAATAAACAGGTGACGTCATAGTCCCCGAGGGACACCCTGATCGGACAGAAATTACCTTTTTAACTGTAGGCAGAAGAGCGCCCAGAGATTTCTTGAGAATGGGCGGGTTTAGAGGAAGATTGAACGATCCCTCAGGACTCTATTCGGACTCAGGGAAATTGTAAGTGTCTTCGGATTGTTTCTACTCTCATATATTTCGATTTCGTCTTAGGAGAAACACAAGTAATTAGGATCTGGGGTGGTTTTTTATTGGGCTAAGATAGTTTGTTCAAATAACAATCAAGGGTGAAATTGCTTGCCTCATGTTGAGTTTTCAAAATAAAACACCAAAAGAGAAATATATAAAACGGTATTTCGTCAATTAAAATTTAAAATAAAATGTGCTTCAATATTTCTTTAAATAAAAAATGTTCATACATTACAAATAAACACTTTTTTGTTTAAACAAATTTAAAAAATCATTTTTAAAAATAAAATTTAGTGGACCAAATTTAACCTGTCAAACATTTTTATCGTTAGAGCTAAAAAAGTTTTTTCTTTAAAATAAAATTTAGGTAGAAATATGATAATTTGTTTTTGAAAATTATTTCTAATGTATATTTTTTTATACAGAGTGATTCATTAAAAATGGGCAATCTCTAAGGAGATACTACATACCAAAATATGGCGATTGAGCTTAATTAACATGTCTTATACAAATGTTGAAGGTTTACGAGATACAGGGTATTTAAAGTTGGAATTTTTATTTGAAATTTACTAATAATTTTGTTATTTTAAGCAGCATCATCTTAAAAATTGGCAAATTTATGTTTTTGGCATGAAAATTAAGAATTTTATGCTGAATTTAGTACTATTCTTACAGGGCGTTAGTTACACCCTGTTGCTTAGGTAAATTACAACATACTTATCTTTTTTGCCTAATGAGTTATGGCTAAAATGACTAAAAAATCTAAAAGGCAGTTCAATTTTGAATAAAAAAGGTACTCTTGTTTATTTCATGTAACTCAATCAGTTTTTGAGTTATTTGCATTTTAAACATTTAATGAATTTTGTTTACTGTGAAATGAATTTATTCTTTTAAATTACTACTATGCAGGGTAACAACAGAAAAGACAACAAATAACAATCAGTAACAGTAATAAAAAAAAATTCAAAGTAAATGCTCAAAATGCCCGCCTTCCACTTCAATACCCTTTGTAAGGCGTCTCCTTAAAGATCTTTGAATATTAAATAACATTTTTTGATTATTTTCAATAATATTAGCAGCTTCTTGAATTTTCTGTCGTAATTCTTCGATGGAATTAATTGTAACTTTGTAAACCATGTCCTTCATTTGTGACCATATTGAGAAGTCTAGAGGGTTTAAATCTGGACTTCCAGGTGGCCAAACACATTTACTGCCACGTCCAATCCACCGGTGAGGAAAATGTTCATTCAGGTATTGCCGTACTGGCAAAGAAAAATGTGGTGGCGCCCCGTCTTGTATAAACCATATGGTTTGCCTTATGGCTAGTGGTACATCTTCTAGTAGTGTGTTTAACTGTTGTGCAAGGAAGTTTAATGCAAATGCAAATTACATTACATACAAAATTCATTGAATGTTTACAATGCACGTAACTCAAAAACTGATAGAGTTACATGAAATAAATAAAAATACCTTTTTTATTAAAAATTGAACTGCCTTTTAGTTTTTCTAGTCATTTTAGCCATAACTCATCAGGCAAAAAAGATATGTTGTAATTTCCTTAGTAATAGGGTGTAACTAACGCCCTGTATAAATAGTGCTAAATTCAGCATAAAATTCATGCCAAAAAACATAAAGTTGCCAATTTTCAAGACGATGCTGCTTTAAATAAAAAAATTATTAAGAAATTTTAAATTAAAATCCCAACTTTAAATACCCTGTATCTCGTAAACCTGCAACATTTGTATAATACATGTTGAGCTTAATCGCCATATTTTTGTGTGTAGTAACTCCAGTTCAGAGATTGCCCATTCTTAATGAATCACTCTGTATAAACCATTATTTATTAAATATGATAACAAAATAAGTAGTCAAAATATGTAAATTGTTTTTATAAATTCTATTTGTATAATTTTTCTAACTTCAAATATCTGTGAGACCAACAAAGTGTCTCTTTTTGGGACAGAGTAGTTAACTGCATATTTTGCTGACTAGGCAAAAAATGTGATACCTGAGTAATGAACATGTGTATGCAAAATGAAAAGTGATTTCCATAGTCATTACAGTGCTACAACTTTGTACCGATTTAATTAATCACGATGTAAATAACATTAAAAAAGAACGATTTTCAGAATAATTAATGCAATCAATCTGCAAAAAAAAGTTTTATGCACAGTTGAAAATTGGATTATGGTTTTTATATTTTTTGCTCAATCGGTATTAATTTTACAAAATGTTTTTATTAACTAATGGTGTATTATTGTTAAAAAACAATAAAAATAAAATATCAGTGCTCTCCGATGGTCTGGGTGCGACCCGAGAGATCTACACGACTAACTTCCCAGTGGAAAAAATGAAAAAAATATCATATGCTTTGTTGTTATAATTATTATTATTAAAATTAATTTAAAAAACTATTTTAAATTGTTCATAACAAATTATAATTGTTATTAACAATATTCTATACATGTCAACTGTATTCTTTCAAACAGCTTGACCAGTTTTGCTTAAAATCTAATCAGTTCTAAGTTGCGTAATGATGCGTCCAATGCAATTGGTCTTACGTCGATACCATTTTTTGTTCTCGAGATAATCGAGACGAAAAATAAATTCCGAAAGTTTACCATTTTTTTTAGGTTTTTTTATTCTCCATAAAAAACAACTCAAATGATTTTGCTGAAAATCTAATCAGTTCTAAGTTGCGTAATTATGCGTCGAATGCGATTGGTCCTACGTCGATATTATTTTTTGTTCTCGAGATATTCGAAACAAAAAATAATTCCGGACGCACATACGAACATACGCACATAAGTACATACACACACAGACATCCACTTAAAAACTATTGTATTCGACTCTGGGGACTTGAAATGTGAAGATATATCAAAATTCGGGATTCGCAAAATCGGACCAATTACTATAACTTCCCACTGGAAAGTTAATAAGTTTATAAAGTTTTAATGTATGGTTATTTTAATTTTAGATCAAATTTTACTTCTGTGTTAATAAATGAAATAGTAAATAAATTTCATTTGTGAAAAGTATACATCCTAGTTTCACGTGATTATATAAAGAAAAAAATATTGTTAAGCGATAATATTTGCATAAAACAATAAACCAAATTATTATTAAAGTATTTGTTTACCAAAAATATGCAACAATAAATTTTTTATATATTTTTAATGATTCGATTAACAGTTTTCTATTTACTGGTGAATATTTAAAAATCAGAAAGCATGGAAAGATCGATAATTGGTTGGTCATTGAACGGCCATCTATCATAAAAGCACCTGTTCAAAGTGCCCACTTTATTTATTGCTAGACTACAAAATTTAGACGACCCAAACCAGTGGCTGAGCATTGGAAATTTCGGAAATTAAATTTAGAAAAAAATAATTAAAATATTACCTTGCCAAAGTTTCAGCACTTGATGAAAATTAAAAGGAACATTCCAAAATTCCAACTAGAAATTCATCTGCAAGATTATTTACATTAGTTTTAAATATTTAAAATCTTAAGTTAAGCTATTTAAGGCCTAACACTCACTGAGTTAGCGACTGCAAGTAAGGTCACTCGTACATGGGTTCCTGGGCATACAGGGATAAATGGCAACGAGGGAGCCGATGAACTGGCAAGAAACGGGACCCTGGTGGAACCAAGAAGCCAGTTGGCCGGATTGCCAATTGCCGAAGCAAAACATAATTTTATTTTTTAACTGTTTTTATTTTTGTTGGTGAATTTTGAATATTTTTTAAATTTAATTTTTATTGATTATCAAACAAAAACTGTTAATTAATAATTGTCTGTATTTTTTGTAATTATAATTTTACGACAGATTTTAATAGATACGATAGATTTTAAATCAAAATCAGCATTTATTTTTTTGTAAAAATAAAGATTTGTTTGCGGTTTTTAATTGTTTTATGATATTAAATACAAATTTAATAAACTAGGTGTACTCTTTTAAAGTACAATACCATTAATTTCATTAATTCAAATAATTTGGGTAAAACTATAACTAACTCCGCCTATGATCGGATATGTTGACTATTCCGATGATCTATTACTCTATTTTGATCTATTACTTGATTTCTGCCACTCATCTTCTGCTAAATACTTGACAAATATTGTTACTGAAGAATTATGTATCAATAAATCTTGTGAATAACAGTCTTACACGAATTACTGTCAATATCTGCGGTCCATAAATTTTTAAAGAGGTGATAAACTGGCAAAAGCGCAAAGTGAACACTGAGACCTCCGACGACTCTCGCTTACGGGGTTCCCTACTTTGATTTACGGTCCTTTTTGGATGTATAGTTAAAATCTTTATATCTCTTATTCCATAAACTTGACATTATACCTACACGAAAAGTGTTTATATTTATGTGTTGCGAAATGGAAGGAGAAATTGTTATTATTTTTGTTGTATCTTGGTATTCCTACGAGTGCACTATTAATTGTTTTATATGTTTTTTGTGGTTTTAATTAATTACAATACGCAGTGCTGAAAAACTGGGACGGCGGTTTTATTGTGAGCGGTCAAATAATTTCAAATTTAAAATATGCAGATGACACCCTTTTGGTTGCCAGTAATGAAAAAAAACTGACGATGTTCCTCGAAAGACTCCAATCTGTGAGCTTAAGATATGGGTTGCAAATTAACTACAAAAAAACGAAAATCATGATTATCAACCGAGAACAAGAAGGTGCTCCACAACTATACCAGGTGGCAAATTGCGATGTCGTCGGAAGGATCGTGTATCTAGGGTCAATAATAACATCAAATGGGGATTGTGAACCTGAAATTCGTAGAAGCATTCAACTGGGTAAAACAGCTATGAGCCAACTCACCAGAGTATGGAAAGATCGCAACATCTCGATCCAAACAAATAAAGCTCTAGTAAAATCACTGGTATTCTCAGTTTTTTGGTACGCTTCGGAAACGTGGGTGATCAAGGCCGCTGATCGACGGAGAATCGATGCGTTTGAAGTGTGGTGTTGGCGTAGAATGTTAAGAATCCCATGGACTGCTCGAAGAACAAACGCATCCATATTAAAACAAGTAAGAATAGAGCACCGTTTGTCGAGCCAAACTTCAGCGCGGGCTCTAAGGTTCTTCGGCCAAATAATTCGACACGATAATGCGGAGCGCCTTATTGTACAGGTAATGCCATTTGGTAAAAGACGACGAGGCCGATCACCAACGTGATGGACAGACACCGTTCGCAATTTAACTGGCCTAAATTTAGAGACAAAAGAGGCTACCAGCAGGCAACGATGGCAAAAAATTATAAGTCACGTCCTGGACAGACTGGATGATGACAGAAATTCACAACAACCACCACACATCATGGATGATGTAATGAACTAAGAAGAGAAGAAAATACCCATACGAGAATAATGCGTCTCCAATAAAATGGAAACAATACAAGATGTGGCAATTAAATAAAACGACTGGTGTTGCTACTGGAAAACAAAAAGCAAGCTGGGACAGGTCTAAATATGTCTGTACCTGTTGAGACTTTCATCACTTTAAGCTTAATGAGCACAGTTCTTTTCTTTTCCGTGTCGTTCACCATATTAAATTTTATGTTTCCAAAAATCGGCCACATGTATGGCTTTGTCATTTGCGGATATTAGGTCTTCGTCTGTACAAGTTACTCTCATGTTTGGGCATATAGATAGATGTAGGTGGTCTTGGATTGCGCCGCATTCACATATTTCATTTTCTATGTAACCCCACTTTTTAAGGTTGCTATTACATCGTGACACTCCCGTTCTTAGTCTATTTAGCGTCCTCCATATTGGGAAGGGTAGGTGGTGTCCCTGGGTTAGGTTAGGTTGTCTCGATCCGCGTGTGGGTATTTGCCTCTCGCCATAAGTTTGTTCTGCGTGCTTCGGGTGTAATCTCCAAGGGTGTTGTAGTTCGGAGGAAGCTTTTCCGAGATTTGAGTCGCTGTGGTTGTGCTTAATAGCCATATAAGGGGTGTCTGTTGTTGTTTAGTTGTTTTTGGTGTTCAGATTCGGCAGCAACACGTCTCCTGATTGTGGGAGGGGCAATGCCAACTATTGGGTATATTTCTTTGACTGGGGTTGGTTTCAGACACCCAGACACTATGCGTGTTGCCTCGTTTAGTGCTACGTCAACGTGCTTTGTATGGGCGGAGTTGTACCATACTGGTGCGGCATATTCTGCGGCAGAGAAACATAAAGCAAGAGCTGAAGTCCTTAGTACGTGAGGTTGTGCTCCCCATTTTGTGTTTGTTAATTTTCGGATGATGTTATTTCTAGCGCACACTTTCCCTTTGACATCTTGACAGTGTTTCTGGAAAGTTAGAGTTCGATCTAGTCGTATACCTAAGTATTTCGGTGTGTTGTTATGTTCCAACACTTGACCTTGCCAAACCACCTTTAGTTTTCTGCTTGCCTCTTTATTCCTAAGATGGAAAGCACTCACCTGTGTTTTGGATGGGTTAGGTTTGAGGTAGTTATTTTTGTAGTAGGTTGTTAGATCCTCCAGAGCTTGCGATAGTTTAACCTCTACATCGTTAAAAGTTCGGCCTTGAGCTGCTATGGCAGTGTCATCAGCATATATGAACCGTCTTGTCTGTCCATTTATTGGTTGGTCGTTGGTGTAGATATTGTAGAGGATTGGCGCCAGAACACTGCCTTGAGGCAGGCCATTTTTCTGGTTTCTCCACCGACTCTTTTTGGACTGCAGAGTTACAAAGAATCGTCGATTTTGTAGGAAACATTCTATTAGTTTGGTTAAGCGAAAGTCTTTGGTGAGGTTATAGAACTTTGGGGTTTGGCTACAGCACGATTTGCCTGGTCTAAATCCTGCTTGTTCTGGTATGATTTTTTCATCGATGCTATCAGAGATTCGGTTTAAGATCATTCTTTCAAGAAGCTTAAATCGATGACATATCAAAAAAATGGGTCTGAAGTTTTTTGGGTCTGTTGGCTCTTTCCCTGGTTTCAGGAGGGCAACTACTTTTGCTTTCCTCCAAGTTTTGGGAATTTGCATTGTGGAGATACATTTATTCATCATTCGAGTAAGCCAGTCTATAGTTAGGGGTCCAAAATGCTTGATTTGTTCTAATCTAATTTCGTCCAGGCCTGCTGCTTTATTTTCTTTCATTTGACAGATTTCTTGAGCACAGTTGTACATCGCTGAGTCTCATTCTAGCAATCGTCTGTTCAAGCTTTACCGCTAGCTTCTCCTCGGAAAAATGTAGTATTCAGATGGAACAACTAGTTAACCTCAATTATCTTGAAAAATTGGAAAAAACCGCTATAGAAGCTCTTGCCATGTGTACAGCAGTGAATGTTTATCACGCACACAATCTTTTCAGTGGTTTAAATGGTTTAATGAGAAAAAAAAACTACCAAAAACGATCCGCACCCTGGATGATTCTCTACATTTCAAATGGTCAGACAGTCAATCAATATTATTACGTTGAGGTTTTGACAGCCCCTTGTGAACGAGTTAAAAAATGTAGCCCCTTTTTATGGAAAGGCAAAACCTGGATGCACAATGCACTTTTTCGTGAAGGGACCCCACAGAAGTGGACTTCCAGCGCTGCTTTGAAAAGTGGAAAATTCGTATGAAGCGATGTAGGGATCGGCAAGGAGAGTACATTAAAGGGATTAAGCTTTGTAATATACCCCATTTGTTGATTAGCAAAATGTTTTGTTTAAAATCTCAAATAAGTTATTTGCAATAACTAATTTTTTTTGGAGTTAAATATCTGCTTAAATTAAATTATTAAAGAAAATTAACTATCAAAGGTCCCCACTTTATTCCCAAGGAAGTGGGAATTGGTTACAACCCAACCACTTTAAAATATTCGGGCAAACTTCATTATTTGTCGCAGGATTATTTGAACCGGTCGTGTTTTGTTGACGTTTAATCCCATTTCGATCAATTTAGCCGAAAGAGTTCTTTTCAATAGGAATTTGTTTGATTCATGGACTGAAAAATTAAAAAATATTTAATCTTTTCGAAATATTTGTTGCTAGTTCATTTGAAGCACTTTCAAATAAAATTAAACTTTTTTTGTGGACACCCCGTTCCATATTGAAATTAATGTTAAATATAACCCATTAAACATTTTAAAATAAGCAACGTTACATACTTTTTTGAAGCGAAAATCTAAAGGTTTCAATGAAAAGAAGTCCAAAATATTTTTAAAGGAGTTCCAGATAATAATTCCAAATTCCAGAAACTCCACAATTATTTTTTTTTAAATTATACTGCAACGTTTTACTTAAATCCCGTTTGTGGTTTGAATTTATATTTAACTAATTTATTTACAAACTTTACAATTTATGTAAACTAGTAAAAACACATCGATTAAGCTTTAGAAAAATTACTTACTTTAGCGAACGGAGGCCAATTTATATATTAACGTTAAAACGAGAGAAGGCTAGAAGTTTTCAAACGTATCCAGACCGTGGTTAGTCGGGAAGATACTGGAACATCCTCGTCATTAGCTGTGACGTCACCGTACTGCCCAGCTCGCTTACGTAACATATTCCAGTGGCGTAACTCAAAATCGTTACAGTACTATTAATTGTATCTATAAAAACAATTGATATTAAAGATAGGATTTTATTTTTGCAAATATGTTCGAACATAGCTAATAAGATAAAAATTCTTATTTTTGTTAATTAATCGTAACAAAAATATTGTATTCAACAAACATGTAATGGTTATTAATACATGATCGTTGTTGAATAGATTATTTTTTACTCATTTATCAATTATTGATTTTTTTTTAATACGCCCGATTAAAGTTTGAAAAATAGGTGCATTCTTACCCGAAGCAATTATCGTTACGTAACCAAATTTCTACTAGAATAAACTACAAACTGAAGGAATAAGTTAAAGGAAAAATATGTTCAAGTTTAAAGTGTATGTAAATATAGCAGGCACTAAAACTTCCTTAACCAATAAGTAAAGTTAAATTTCATGCGGTTAGTTGGAGCAGAAGCAAGCTCTGAACATTCGAATTGCAAATATAATGGCAAAGTGTTGTTCCACCATAAAGGAAAATAAAGAGGAGGTAAATACAGAGACGTTCCGACGAAACCAAACTAACAACAATTTTTGATTATCTCAACAAATAAGTAAATGATATCATATCATATTATATTACCATTAATATCTTTAATCTAAACACTGCCGTTAGTTTCACTTGAAACTGGTTACGGGACTCCTCACTGGACACTGCCCTCTGAGGTACCACCTGAAAAAGATGGGCAAAACAGAGGGTGATAGTTGCCGCTACTGCGAATGCTTTGCGAATGCCCACCGCTTTTCTGCAAGAGGCTTAAGTTTATGAAAGGGGCCTTCCTAAAGCCGTTTGATATTAGAAACTTAGCCCCCAGGAAACTGATAAACTTTACTCGAAGTCTCGTAATTCCGGGCCTCGAATAGATTAAGGGTTATGCACAAAAGATCTGATAGGTCGAAGTGCTTGAGAGGCAGCAAGGCCTTCACGACCCACCCTACAATCTACAATCTAGTTTTACTAATTTTTGGCTTATTTTTATAACAATTAAATCATTTTTTTACGTCAAGACCGGTCTCCAACGACAATGACACTAGCATAGGCTTCTCTATCCTGTACTAAATGGAATAGTTCCAATATTTTGTAGATATATTCCAGTTCATTCCCTGATGTTTCCTGACCAGGACATTTGCCTCCCATTCACGGTGCGACTACCTTCAATTTTTTTATTCATAAAAAGGTGCAGCATGCCATATGTTTATTGTTATGGATAATGTGTTCCAAAAATATCTTCATCATTTTAATATTGGCCAACAAGACTCTCCCCACGCCAGATCTTCGAAACACTTCAGAGTTGGTGACCATATCTATCCAAGAGATTTATCACATTCAGCAATAAAGACAAATTTTGCAGTTCCTAGTGATTACTTTCAATGTCCATGTTGCAAACACTACAGAGGAGTATGGACCATAGGTAGCACTTGATCATTGTCTGTCTTTGTTTTAAATTAGGATTATCATTGAAGAAGAATGGTCATATTATAGAATGCAGATTACAATTTCTATGCTACACCTCACTCCTTCGTCTGGATCTTTGTTGTCGGTGATTACACTGCCAATATATTTAAATGTGTGAACTCTTTAATATTTAGACAGAAGGCAGTATACATTCTTGTCGTTCTCCTCTCTAAAAGTCACGTTTAATGCTTTATTCTGAACAACTTACACTACAGTTTTTAAATAGGCTCTTTAAATTTTGCTTCAAATCAACGTCGAATCTGTTTAAAAGCTTTGAATAATATTCGCCGGTGATCGTTTTACCTTTCTTGAGGTAATCGATGTGAATAACACCGCGTACATCCCAAAAAACTGTGGCCATTACCTTGTTGGCTGGCAGACTCTGTTTCGCCTTCTTTGGTCCACGTTCACCCCGAGCATCCCACTGTTTCGATTGTTTCTTGGTCTCTGGCGTGTTGTGATGGATCCATGTTTCATCCACGGTAACAAAACGGCGCAAAAATTCGTCCGGATTACGGCTGAACATCACTAAACACTCTTTTGAAGTGGTCACACGATTGCGCTTATGGTTGAGTGTGAGCAATCGCGGCACCCATCTCGCAGAGAGTTTTTTCATGTCCAAATATTCGTGTAAAATGTGATGTACCCGTTCAGTTGAGATACCTACAGCATGAGCCAACTCACGCACTTTCATTCTCCGATCATCCAATATCATTTCATGGATTTTATCGACGATTTCCGGCGTGATCACTTCTTTTGGGCGACCGGGACGTTCGGCGTCACTAGTGCTGGTACGACCACAACGGAACTCTGTAAACCACTTCTTAACCATTGAAATTGATAGTGCCGAGTCCCCGTAGTATTTATCAAGTCTTTCCTTAGTTTCAGTGATGGATTTTTTACGTAAAAAGTAATGCTTAATTAGCACACGAAATTCACTTTTTTCCATTTTCATAAAAATTCACGAGGTTGTCTGCTTTGAACGGCTATCAAACACCAACTGCACGACGTAGCTTGCTCAAAATTAAAAAGTTGCCCACTGATAGATTATAGATTATTCGACGGCAGCACTGTTGCATTTGGAGTAACTGCGCGGGAAATTCAAAAAGTCACTGACTTATCAAACTGCCCTCGTAAGTTAAAAGAAAGTATGATTTATGATTTGATTCTTTCTTCTTTGTTACTTCTACATAAACCTTTAAAAATAAGGTAAACTTAAAAACGTCCCTGTCCCAAGAGCTGGAAAAGAATCGTAGTAGGTGTAGAGAAGGGGAACTGTTGTGGGGCGGCTCTGGGGAGCGAGACCGAAAAGGAAATGGATAAACTCCGACGCGGTGAGATAAAGGCCGCGGCACAGGGAAATGAAGTGTGTATTCCAACCAACAATAAACTTATCTTTTCTGCGACTGGAGACTTTCACAGTGGCAACGCGAGGCAAACGGTAGGAGCAAAATACATCATTTGTATGTGGAGATACCTAAGCGTGCGAATTCGAATAATATTCCCGCCGAGAATGTAGCAAACTACAATCGGGACACGGGGTGCGATAACACCCCGGTGAAAGAGGAACGAGGGGGACGTTACAAATGGATGCCTCATTCAAACTCTCACCGAACATATTTCCGCTGTTCTATATTTGAAAATTGAAGTTTTCAAGATAAGGAGTCAAAAAATCAAAAAAGATCCTAAAAAAAATCTTACGTTTTATTTATGTTTAACTCACTTTTGCATGTTGTTACATATTTCAAGTTATTTACCACTCATGTTATCAAGTGTAATATTTTTACGTATTTAAAGAAACAGTGTAGTAGAGTGAGATCCCAGTCACACCCAGACTTACGTGATTTAAGGAAGATGAAATTTTTAGAATCGGCATTATAACATAAACATGAAAGGAATGGATACTTGCTAGGCTGAAAGCGGGGCCGTTTTGCAGGTAGCAGTTATCAAAGGTAAAAAAACCATGCTAACTTACGTCAAAGTAGCAAGGCTAGTTTTTACATATGTCATATATGATATTGTTATAAACAAACATGTACAGTTGCCAGACACTTCCTGTGGGCCATAACTTTTTGACAGACACTTTAAAAGTCGTTAAAAAATGAAGAAACGTCATTTTAGGAAGGCTGAATTTTATATATATTATTAAGTATAATATTTTAAAATATTTTTCAATAAACCAGACAAATCTGACGGGCCAAACATCCTCCCAGACTCGTTAATAGTTCCGCTGTGCGAGGAAGCGCGAAAGCATTAGAGCATTATTCAAGCGTATAAGTACAAGTGAGATGCACTCTGACGCGTGAATATCTCTCTTTTACAACTAGTGGCTACTCTGAGTTAGTGTGTTGTTAGTTTTTAGTCTATATCACTGTTCATATCTCTAATGTTTCGAAACTATTTATAACTAGCGGACCCGACTGACGTTTTTCTGCCCAAACGATAGCTTGCCTTCTTTGTGAATATCACTATCAAACTCAGCGACCCCGAAAACTATTAATTTGACACTTCATAGTCGTTTTTAAAATATTTTTTATTCCATCCCATTTTCACCCCTTTCGTAGGGGTGCTTACAACATTGGAGATATTAAACACAGAGACCTTGAAAACTACGACTTTGACACTAATATCGGCGTTTTAAATATTTTTTATATTCCATCCCCTACCCACCCCTTCCGTAGGGGTGCTAAAAAAATACATAACTTGTAATGTCACTATCAAACTTAGCGTTCTCGAAGACTATGAATTTGACACTAATAACAGCCGTTTTTGATAGTTTTTACATTCCATCCCTTTCTCATCCACCATCGTAGGGGTGCTAACAACACTAAAACCACCCCTGGTATGTATTAAATAACTTCTAAATATTTTATTCCAATCGGTCCAACCGATTGGGAGTTGGAACATACATACATACATGCAAACATTTTTTTATAATTTTCTGCCAAACTCCTGGGGGTAATTTATAATTAATTTAAGGAAGATACTTTAAAAGTGTCAAAAGATTTTACTTAGAAAGCATTGTAACCTAAAATACAAAGATGTTTTATCAACTGAACTGGATGAAATGGGTTTTCACAAACAATGCTATAAATCTTTTACTGGAAAGATGAAAAAATATTATACATGTGAATCTACTGGAAATGAAGTGTTATTAAATATTACTGATAATCAGTCTGCAAAGTCTTTCACTAATTCTATACCTGAGCTAACTATAACAACTAAAGAAATTACTATACCTGGGCCAGTTGAATTGGAACCATCAACGTCTAAAGAAACTTGTGTACAGTCAGACAATAATGAATTATATGAATTTATATAAAATTCAGACTTCCTAAAATGACCTAAGTTCCCTCATTTTTTTACGACTTTTAAAGTGTCTGTCAAAAGTTATGGCCCACAGGAAGTGTCTGGCAACTGAATATGTTTATAACAATATCATATATGACATATGTAAAAACTAGCCTTGCTACTTTGACGTAAGTTAGCTTGGTTTTTTTCCACCTTTGATACTTGCTACCTGTAAAATAGTCCTGCTTTTACCTTAGCGAGTATCCACTCCTTTCTATGTTAATGTTATACTGCCGATTCTAAAATTTTTATCTTTCCTAAAATCACGTAAGTCTGGGGGTGACTGGGATCTTGGACTATAGAGTTTGTTTCAGTAGTAAGCGGAATTGATACGTCACATCAATGTGAGCAAAAGTATCACCAAATTTAAAAAAAGATATCGTAGATAAAAAGTCATAATGGGTAACGTACACGTCACAGCTTGATTTTTGTTGTATGGGTGACGTACATAAGACGTCACAGCTTGATATTCTATCTATCTGTTAAAAAGTGGCCACGTACTGCACGTCACATTACCCTACTTTTTAACACTTGTTCTCGTGAAAGTTTGTCGTGTTTACGTTATTTGCCAAGTTTGTTTACCTTTATGGTTTGAATTTTGTGGTGAAATAACTTGTAGTGATTATAAATACTACCTATAGTCCGTACACAATTTGTTGATAGCTCACTGCAAGTTTGACCCTCATTAGAGAACTGAAATACAGAGAGGACAGGTAGTATGATATAATAACAAAAACCAACCTAAAACTGGCAGTTTAAGATGTTTTCGACTAACCCACCTTGTATCTGAATAAATACAATACAGCTATAGAACTTTTAATCCGATTTTGTAGGTATTTTGAGTGGAAATGACTGACCAGTGTCGTAGAGTATATGATTAAAACATTACGTTACTTTAAATAAATAAATATATTAATATTCTTAAACTGTAGGTACTGTAAATTGTATTTTTATTTTAATAAAATTTCTTTATTTTATTTAAAAATAAAAAGTTACTTGCAATTTGTAAAAGATACATTTATTTAATTAATACCTATTTTTAAATGATATAAACTACGATTACTTACAAAACTATTCAAATTCAAAATAAACAGGATCATCTTCGGAATCCGAGTCGTCTTGCAGGTTAATAATTAGCGGTTGTGTCTCTACAGTCGCATCAATTATATTGTCAAGATCCCACATTTTTTGTTCTTCTTCTATTACATGTCTTACTGCATCTCGCCAATTTTGTTCTGTAATATGTTGTAAAGACTCATATAACAATTCACGTACAGCTTGTATTTTATATGACGTATTTTTTCTAGCCACATAGCTTTTCATTTGTGCCCAAATGAGTTCAATTGGATTTAATTCGCAGTGGTAGGGTGTGAGAAACTATTAATCTACTGCCTTTACCAGAGGGTGGGGAAATACCAGTAGACCAAACTTCCATAAAGGCTTGCCTGGAGCTTGATATATTTTTATCTGACCAAATTTTTGTGAGAGTATGACCTGCGTTTACCCACGTTTCGTCCTGATAGTAAATTGGCTTTCCTTCAGCCCGAAATTTTCGTATAGATCTTAGATACTTTCTTCTCCAACATATTATCTCTTCCCGGTCAATCAAAAGTGATTTTCGGTCTGATTTCTCCCACCGGAAATTTAATTCTTTTAAAACTTGCCACAATTTGGTTCGTCCGACATGAGGCAAATCCGGGTCGTCTCTAACTTCTTGTAAAATTTTGTTTAAGTTGGGTATTTCTTTTTTGTAAAAAAATTCGTGAATTTTCCTTCGAATACCATTTTTGGCAAATTCATCAATTTCAATAGGTTTTCTCCCCCTCTTTAAGTATTCGTTTGTATTTGGGTTAGCTATACCTTGTTTTTTTCTTTCTGATAGGAACCTATATATTGTTGACTCCCCTACGCCCGTCATGTGGGCACAACTCTTGATTATGTTCTGAACAGTGTTTGTGAGATTCTGAGAAAGCAGAGCATCGTGAACGTTCAAAACAATAGTCTTCTCTCTTGGTGAATAGACAGACTTACTGACTGTACGCAACAGTACCGGTGTAAAACTTGATGATGTTGATGATGATGACGAAGCCATCGCAAGCAATCAAACAAAACAAGCAGGAACGAAAGATACGTATATGTTTGTAGGAATATGAAAAAAAGTTACTCACGCACTGCACAAAATTCGCAAAATAAATATTAGAGACGTTAATTACTGCCGTAGACGCCGAAACACCAACGAGCCGTAAATTAAATGCGATCAAAAACGTACTAAACCTAATGAGGGTCAAACTTGCAGTGAGCTATCAACAAATTGTGTACGGACATGAATAAACACCTCAGGAACCTCCGCCTATGATTTTACGACTATTACGGCCGTTTTATGACTTGGACGCACATTTTGTGCTATCGACAAATTATGAACGGACTATATATTTAAATGAAATTTTTGCATGTTCTGCTGTTGTAAATTGTTTTAATAACAATCAGTTACTTTATGCAAGTAGGTGCCTATTGGTGCTTAAAAAGGGGTAACTTTATTAAATATTATTATTAAAAGACTCTTGAATGTCATGTATTAAAAACTGCAAAATAAATAAACCAAATTAAGCAATAGTTACAGTCCATGGTTTAAAAGTAGGTTGCCCCTCCACTGCTACCCTTAATAGGTCTATTGTGGCTCGACCACTAGAGGTTACAGTTCACCGCATAATCCAACTCTTCCCACGAAGTTATTGGTTGTATGGGTTGAGATTTTCTTAAATTCGGTAGGTTCCAAGTTAGTAAAACCAAATTAAGCAAGAGTTACAGTCTATGGTTTGAAAGTTCCTTGCTTTCATTTTCCTTATTTATTCTATTTAGATAGATTTTATCTATAAAATAATAATACTGTAATTTGGTGCTAAAAAAACTGCAGTTATATTGTCTGAGTCCCCAATTTGTAGGTTTCCTTCTGTTATTGGACAAAATAAAAAAAATGTTTACTACGAGGAGCAAGACTTAAAAAATAGATAGCAACACCACAATATTATTTCTTAAACCTAAATTAATGTTAAAATGGTCTCTTTTAACGAGATTAGGTTAAGTTACGATAGGTGTCATATGAGTGGGGCGTAGGTCGCCCCTCCACTGCTACCCTTAATAGGTCTATTGTGCCTCAATCCCCAGAAGTTACAGTTCACCGCATAATCCAGCTCTTCCCACGAAGTTATTGGTTGTATGGGGTGAGATTTTCTTAAATTCGGTAGGTTTTAAGTTGGTAAAACCAAATATGTTGAACCTTATTCTTCCCAAGTAGGGGCAAGGACATAGTATGTGTTTGGACATTTCGTCTTCCACGCAGCAAAACCGTCAGTCCGTTTGTTGATTCAGACCTATCCTTCCGAGGTGGTATCTTGTGGTGACTCCAAAAACTGGTTCTGGTCCAGTAAATGCAGATTCGACTCCCTGTTTTACGAGGATGTCGAATTTTTGTTGCCCTCCACTGCACACCAAGGCACTCTAGTGATTCGATGCAATTCCGTACAAGTTTAGAATTTATTTTATTGGAGTTCAGTGCTTTTAAAGCAGTCTGTATGTCTGATAATATTCTAATATTTTTGTTTGCTAGAGGTCTGTTAGTTAGCTCTTTTGCATACAATTCGATAGTGAAGACTTCAGTCTGAAAGATTGTAGTATACCTGGTAGATATTTCAATCTTTGGTTTTCTGCAAAAAACACCTGCCCTAACTCCGTCTGGGGTTTTTCGAGCTATCTGTGTACATTACGTATTTAGTCTAAGGAAGAGGATTTCTCCACTCTAAAACAAAAAAAAAACACAAAAACTCTCGGAAAACCAAAATCGTTTAACATGCACACGATATCTTATAAAAGATACTTCATTTGTTGCAATACCACGTTACCCATCTTAAACTATCACGTCACGTGTCACCTCTACCACCAATGTCAACAAATGTCCAATTGCTGCATGCCACCCACTAGGTTTCTACAATTGCTTTCATCAACGTCCTACTGGAACGCCTATTGCAAAGAATTAATTTTCACACAATAATTTATTGACATAATACATCCTATTATTTTTTAAAAATTTTGGTTAAATAGATACTTGGTAATTTATCAAATAAATGATCAAATTCACTGACTTGTTACAATAAGCTTAATAAGAATGTTCATTTACGTTCTAATTACAAAAAAAGAATAATAAATGTATAGAAACGTATAATGTCAGTCATTTTTATGTACCATATTTTTCAACATTTTTCGATGTTGTAATCAGTTTAAACAGTGGTTTTCAAGTCAACACGTAACTCTGCAAACATACTTTTTCATTAAAAAAGTCACAACCATAATTATATAGTACAACTTTTTTATCGGATTCAAGAATCAGTAAAAACATGAGGATTAAAATAAAACAAGGAATGCAAATTGACTACTGCACGCAATTATGACATGTTTAGTTGACAGGCGCGTTTTTTTTGTTCTGAAACAACACACCCAATAATCATAAACGCATCTGATACCAGATTGTGCGGAATGCAGGTGAATATTTGAAACTTACGTAAAATGTAAGGTTTCATTTGTTTCTGCTAATTATTATTTTAAAATCATAAAAATATTCTTATAGCTAATATGAAAAGGGAAGTTAAAAAATTTAGTATTTTTAATTGACCTAATACGGAATATCCAAGACTTACTTTACATTTTAATAAATGAATTAACTTTATAAAATATAGAACGTTTTATGTTTCAAGAGAAAACAAAAGAAACGCAAACCTCATCCTGACTTTTCTGATATGTTTTATTTTCAGTTTTTCGCCAGATTATTGCCAAACAACATTTAATCTTTTGTGATGTATATTAAACGGTTTTTTATGAATTAATGGCTTACTTACCACAACAAAATGCTTTTAGTTCCCTTTGTTATGTTTAAGTACGTTTTCTTGCACCGTTCGTGATTTAATTTAAACTTTTTTAAATGATTAAGAGTAAAGTTACATTAAAATGAAAGGGTAAAAGAAAAATATAAATTTTTAAAAAATTCCATTAAAAATTGTAATGCATATTGTTAACATTAACAATCGTATCTGCTAAAAAACATTTAAAAAAACTTGCACTTATCTGTACATGCCGATAATGTTTTAATTTGTAACGTGTCTCTTTTAATTGATGAAATAATTAAAATATAAAATGCAGTTAATGGCCAAACATGTGATGTTCTTTATTTTTGCTTTCAATTTAAAGAATTCCTTGTAAAAAATACCACAAGTACATACATTAAAAAATTAAATTATTATAATTTACATACCTATAGTCACGCCGTTTTCCCATAGAGGTAGACAGAGACCACTTCCTTTCAATTGCTACGGTTCTTACACACATCTTTTGCTTCATCTACTTTCCTTAGTGCTCTAATACATGCTCGTCGGTTGTTGGTACTCTTGACCTGGCCTTTATTCAAAGCAATGTTGATCTGATCGAGATATGTTCGCCGAGTTGACCTCTACTTGCCTTATAAATCTGCTACGTCAATCTTTCTTTATCCATCCTCTGTACGTGTCCAAACCCTTCATCTTTGTAACCACATCTTTTTTCACGCCACAGCGTTCTCTTATCTTACTATTCTTCACTTTATCCAACCGAGTCACTCCAGCTATATTTTTCAGACTACTCATATTCACAGCATTAAGCTTATTTCATACTTCTTCTGCCAAACCAAGCAATCACTTCCATGCATAAGACCAGCATTCCTCTGTGCACTGCCAAACGTGCCATATTTGACACATTTTTGCTGCGAATTAAGTTATACAGGGCCCCATTTATTTGTTTCCCTGCTAATACTCTTCGCTTAATGTTACCGTCATAATTTTCGTATTTCGTAAACTTTGAACCCAATCATACAAACTTATTAACTTTTTCCACTCCTTCTTCTTTAATCAGCCCCTCGCAGTTTGTCATGCTTTATTCTCCTTTAGAAAACATTACTTTCTCCTGCTTACATTTATTTTCATCCTTATAATTTATTAAAAAATAATGCGGTTTGAAACTTACAGTTTTAATTTGCGCGCGAAAACGGATCTGCAGTTTCGATGACGTCATTTCTGTTTGTCACGCGTCATACTAGTTCATCGCTGGCTTTCGTTGTTTTTGGTTTTGTATTAGTTTCGATTTTCAAGATATTTTTTTTATAGGTATATATGGGCACTGTAAAGTACATACATCAACATTAGATAGTCATAACAATGCTACTAATGCTCTAAAAAAAGCCGTGTTGATTCATGTTTTGTGCCAATAAAATGAAATTTTCAATAAATTGTTTTTAACTAAACATTCTGATTTAAAATCGAGAAAAAAGTGATTCCAAGCTGCGAAGAGGGATGAGAATTATTTTTCAAAGACTATCATCATTCGACGCTGCGAAGACCACTTTGATTTGGAATACGACGTCGAAAATTGGATAAAGTTTAAAATTTTTGGAGGAAATCTTTTTTTGAAATAAAGGTGTGGTACCGCACATTTTTGATTGCCAAAATAGGAAAATGCCAATGAAGCCTAGATCAGCAGTAATAAAAAGTAAAAGACATAAAAATTTTGAGAGCATTGAAAATACACCGGACCCAATTTTAAGAGTGTTCACTAATCACAAAAACACGTGGTTCTTAAAATATTAAAATATCTAATGATAAGAGTGTAAAAGTGGCTATACTTATATCCTTATAAACAATCGAAAAAAGTTTAAGTAGAAATTAAAATACGTCAAAAGACTATAGCTTTATCACCTACGCGAGTCGATATAAGGAATCGTAAAACATCACCAATAACTGAAATAATTTGCTATATGAGAGAACGCACAAGATCTACAACTCATATAATGAAGATTGTTTTTTGTAATTAGCTGCAAAAAGAAAGCCTAGAGAAACGGCACCCGGACTTCAAACGCAGTTGTTGCAAACACATTCAGGACCATCCTGAATCGTTTGCACGGAGCTCCTATTTATTTTTTAGACAAGATTTAAGGAACAGCAAAATAACAGACGTGTAAAAGTATGGAGAGTACTATGCAATAGAGCACGATTGCAGAATTTACAGGAGCTTTATTTTTATAAAGGATGTACCTAGTGCAAGTGGTCTCTGCCTACCCCTATGGGAAAAAGGCATGACTTTATGTATGTATGTATGTACCTAAAGTAATGATTTTTGCATCTACTTTTGCTGCATATGACACGAAACACAAAACGAGATCGAATATGACAAAATATTACCATGGATGAGTAAAACTTCGAGCACGTACAGTCTTGTCGATACCTAGGGGCATTAATAACACCAGATAATAATGGTAAAGTAGAAATAAGACAGCGTATAATAAATAAATAAATGTTACTAAGCAACCCAACAACTATTACGATCAAGAATCCTGACCAGACAAACAAATATAAATATATATATAAAACTATTATTTATTTATTTATTTATTTATTTATTTACACTGTTCTACAGAAAAAAAGATTTCCAATTACAGAACAGGAACAAAGTAAACATTTGCACAATAGTACTAACAATAAAAAAGCTTAAGAGTAATACACAATTTACAAAATCAGACTAACATTAGTAGAAAGCTTAAGACTAACACAACATTATTACTGCTGATAATAATAGCTCTTAATTTGCCTCACATTACAATAGAATATATCAAGCTGGTCACTTATAAGGTTATAGTTGCTACACATAGTATGAACAGGAGAGTTTTTAAGTATAGTTGTTCGTGGTGTGGTAGTGTAGAATGAGTCGGTGTATCGAGATGCCTGACGGGGAATTTTAAAGTTTATGTAGTAAGCATTGACATTTAATTTCATTGTTAATTATTTTGTGTAGCATAATGACACTAGAACATTCTCGTCTTCTATCCAGAGCGAAAAAGCTATGTCTTGACAGTAAACTCTCGTGTGCCGTGCCAATTAGTGGATAAGTCCGATCTACTTTAAAACTTAGGTATTTGAGAAAGCGTCTTTGAATTGCCTCCAGTTTATAAATATGCACTTGATAATATGGGTTCCAGATAACCGATGCATATTCTAGCTTTGATCTCACAAAAGCATAGTAGAGAGTTTTAAGTGTTAAATGGTTAAAGTCGCGGCCTACTCTAATTATAAATCCATACATACGGTTTGCTGACGTAGTTATATTGTCTATGTGGTTTTGGAAAGATAGCTCTCGGTCGAAAGTAACTCCAAGATCCTTAAAATTACATGGTCTGTCTAGAGAATAATTGTCTATCTTATAGTCAAATATAATTGGATCAGATCTCAATGTATATGACATTACGCAACATTTGGTAGGATTTAACGCTAAATTATTACGACTGCACCATTGGCTTATTTGATTAAGATTTTTCGATAGTTTCTCACATTCAGTCATATTAATGATAGGAGAGAAAATTTTTAGATCATCAGCATACAGTAAAAAATTAAGCTTAATTATGTCACCAATGTCATTGATAAAGATATTAAACAGTAGTGGACCGAGGTTAGATCCTTGCGGTACACCTGATTTGGCGAGGTATTTGTTAGACCTAAATCCATTTAACTGCACATACTGTGTGCGGTCGGACAGATATGATTTGAATAACGCAAGTAGGTTACTCGATAAGCCGAAATTCGAGAGTTTTTGCAGCATTAGATTATGGTTAAGTCTGTCAAATGCTTTGGTCATATCCATGTAAATAACATCTGTCTGAATTCTGTTATCTATATTTTCCGCTATGTGTTGTGCAATAACGGTAAGATTTGTTGTTGTTGATCGGCCTTTTACGAAACCGTGCTGCTGGTGTATAATTGTTGACGTGTTGATACAGAACTCCTTGCACCAATATTTCAAATACCTTGCAAAAATTGCATATAATTGAAATCGGCCTGTAATTTTTTATATCAGTTCGCGTTCCTTTTTTAAAGATCGGACATATCTTAGAGCACTTCTACATAGATGGTATCGTTTGTGAACGAATGCAAACATTAATAAGGGTTGTTAATGGGTGAGCTAATACTGAAGCACAGTCTCTAACAATAAATGCAGGGATATGATCCGTTCCTGTGGTGGGTTTTGCTTTAATAGACGTCAATGTAGCTAAAACTTCTTTCTCCTGAAAGCTGCTTATATTTAAATTTAAGTGGTTCGATGAATCATTATCCTCTATGGTATTTGAGGCTAAGTTTAAAGGGTCCGCGAAAGAACTACTAAAAAAGTCTGCAAACCCATTTAGTATATCCGATGGATTAGCTAGTATCTGACTTTCGTATGTCATGCTTTTAGGTACTTTACCAGATTTGTTTTTATTGTTAACGTAGGCCCAAAATTTGTTAGAATTTATATTTATCTCAGATTCACATTGTCTGACATAATTTGTATGTGCAATGTTAACGGCAGTTTTTATTGCCTGTCTAAGAGTATACTAAGTCTAACAGTTTATTATTATGGTTTAAAACAAAGTTTAATTGAGTTTGATCAAAAATGTTTGCGAAGTTGTTTAGAGCAGTTAGTCTAGCATTGGAACATGAATTATTAAGATATATTGTATAATCCGGAAGATTGAAATCGCCTACCAATATAATTTTCGATTCATACCAAAAAGTTAGTGACTCTAACCACTCAAACAGAGTCTCATATTCCTTTAGTGGGGTTTTCGGTGGAATATATAATGTACATACATAAAAATAATTTACGCTTAATTTAATTTTTACTACAAGAACATCATAAAATCTAAAGCTGGGAATTGAATAATTTTTAAGACCAATTTGAGATGAAATATACTCCTCATGAACTTCAATCAAGACACCCCCGCCCCCGGTTGAATCGCTAATTGCAAAGTTTCGATCGGACCTATAAATATTAAAATCAGCACTAAATAGCTCTGCGTTATACACTGATGGATCGAGCCAAGTTTCAGTCAATACAAATATATAAAATTATTAAAAATATTATATGACCAGTTGTAATTTATGCTAGCGAAACATGGACCATGACCGTACAAGACACATTACTACTCAATCGTTTTGAAATAAAGATCCTTAGGAAAATATTTGGAGCAGTCTGGGATCCACAAACGTTGCGGTATAGGATACGCACAAACAACGAGGTATATAAACTATATAATAGCCCAAGTATAGTACAAGAAATCAAGTCAAACAGATTAAGATGGCTAGGACATGTCCAAGGGAGTAAGGACTCAAGGCTAATTAAAATGGTCTTGGAAGAAACCCCTAACAACAAAAGACCACTTGGGTGCCCAAAACTGCGATGGCGGGTTAATATTCGCAAGGATCTTCAAATCCTGGAAGTGCTCAACTGGTAAGAAGCCACTCAGGATCGGAGAGAATGAAGTAGAATTGTTGAGGCGGCCAAGACCCATCCCGGGTTGTAAAACCATGGATGGATGGTTTTGCTGCAAAGTTTTAAAACCCAATATTGTTATTGATTAAATATATCGACCAATTGTTTTCAAATGCTGTAGCTACTGAAGAAAATTTGGTAGGTACTGATTCATGATAATGCACGACCACAAGATACGGCTACATTGGTTAGCTTTCTTGATAATAATAATATCGAAGTATTGCCGTGGCCCACGCAATTGCTGCACTTAAATCCAGTAAAGCAAGTATGGGACATGCTTTAACGAAAAGTTTTAAGAGGTGACAGGCATTTTGAGAAAAACAAATGTTCGAGGCTAACTTCTTTTAATTAATTAAAAAAAAATTCAGATCACAAAAAAATAAAATAAGAATAGATTATTTTTATGTGTGTATTTAATGAGATGTTCAAAGTTTATGTAAGTTTATATGAAAAAATCGCTTTTGCAAAAAAAAACAAAAATTAATTCTTTTTAAGGTACCTAAATTTTTCTTTAATTTTATTTAAAAGTGAGAAAATTTAATTTTTGTGGGCGCCTTCCCATATCATTAAAATGTTGTATTGTTATTTAATATGTGAAAGAATAAATCCGAAATATAAAAATATAAGATTTCACCTGCCCAATATTTCAAATATAAGCAAGAACGTTTTTAAAATGAAAAAAACTACTTATTGTATGCCACGAAACCACCAATAACCATTTTTCCAACCATCGTGCGCTATAAATAGGCAATTTGATATGATCGCCGCTATACATCCGACTGGCCAATGGCGAAGGCTCTTCCTTGACACGCACTATTATTAAGGGCTATTATGTATTATTGTAGCTAATACACCATCATGGTGAATATCTATCCCAGTATTTTATTTTTCAAGAGAGACCGAGTTCAGTTCCTTCCAACCTATCATTAAATTATGTCAAATTTCGTATTGGCTGTTGTCCCTCATTATTATACTGCATTAAATATAATTTCGTAATCTTGTTCATATTTCTGAACGTTCCTTTCGAACAAAAAAAAAACAAACTAGCGATAATCATTTTAAATAGTTTGGTGGAATCCATCATGCAGAAGGGAAAAAAAATTTTAGAAATACAAAAAAAATGAAACAGGAACATGTGTGGAAAATTTAATCAGGTATAAATGATGAGTGAACGAAACATTTTTTTTACCAAACTTGGGAATGGAACCATGTGAAATAAATAATAATAATATGTTACAATGATAAGAAATATCGATACCTCCAGAGTTTTCAAAAATGAATCTTTTTGGATGATATTTAAAGTTGTTTAGTTTAAATATAGCCTGGGAGTGTATTATACAGTTAAAAGGCTTGATAAGTGTAAAATTTTTGGCCAATCGCTTTGTTTGTGTTTTTCAATACGTACGTTTTATTTTTATATCTTGTGTTGTATTCATGATCTGCATAGCTTTATGAACACCTAGAAAGTGTCAAAAAAGGGACGTCTGGCTGTACATAGAGGAGTGTTGGTCACTACACTTATGTATGGTAGTGAATGTTGGGTTTGGCAGAAGAAGCATGAAAATAGGAATAATGCTGCGGAGATGAGTAGTCTGAGAAGTATAGCCGGAGTGACTCGGTTGGATAAAGTTAAGAATAGTGAGATAAGAGAACGATGTGGTGTAAAAAAAGATGTGGTTACAAAGATAAATATAGGAATGCTTAGATGGTTTGGACACGTAGAAAGGATGAATGAAGGAATATTGACAAATTAAATTTATAAGGCGAGTGTGAATGGACAGGTCGGTAGAGGTCGACCTCGGCGATCATATCTCGATCAGATCAAAATTGTTTTGAAGAAAGGCCAGATCGAGAGTACCAACGACCGACGAGCATGTATGAGAGCAATGATAAAAGTAGAGGAAGCAAAAGATGTGTGTAAGAACCGTAGCAAGTGAAAGGAGCTTTTCTGAAATAGATTGTCAGATAGATAAGTAAAATTTTGTTTATACGTGACTTTAATGATATTTTTTTAAATAACTAACTTTAAATAATTTACTAACATCTCCCCATGCTACCATACCATACATTAAATGTTGCTGGACAAGTGAGATATAGACCGTATTTAGCATCTTTGGACTAAAAATATTTCGTAGAACTTTAAATTTGTATATTGTGAATCTAATATTTTTCATAACATGTTTGACGTGTTAATCCCATTTCAGGTTTGTATTCAAGACAGTATAACGAGTATGCTTTCCTTAAATATCAATTACAGCCAAACAACGCCTCTGCATACTTTCAATAAGGTCGTTGAAGTAGCCTTGATCGATTTGTCTCCAAAGTTGGGGTAAAAGCTGTCTAAGTTCTTGGAGTGTCTGTGGAGGTAGTTGATGGGAATTCAAGGCTCTTTGTAACTGGTCCCAAGTTTGTTTGAGGTCAGGCGATAGAGGAGACAGTGCTAAATGCGGGATATCATAAAAGTCCAAAGCGTCTTCGACTACTCTTGCGCGATGCGGTCGAGCATTATCGTCTAAAAAGAGGAAAGTTGGTCTAATAGCAGCATGAAACAACATTGTTAATAACTTGTACGTTTCCAGTTGCTCGATATTTACGGAGAAACCGTGAAATGACACTTTTATTGACTTAAAAAACGACCGCAACTTCTCTCTCAATCATGCCAATAGCTCTAATAGTTTCATCCGTACTAAGTTTACCTTTAGGCATTATTCAAAACAAAATTCTAAATTTTAAATCACAGTTGACTGAATAAAGTTGAAACAATGACATGTTAAATTCTTGAAAATACAAAATAACACACCTTGCCTTAAACTTAAAAACAAAAACAACCTAGTCAGATAAGCAAGTAAATATTCAATATATTACATAAAAAACCTTGATGAAAATATTGTCTTTCCATCATTGCTATTAGCGCCAAACTGATTTTTAATACATATTTAACACACATTTTTTTTGAGGTGTGTTAATAACACTTCTTTTCTTCTTTCAAAAAATCATAACTATGAGTATTTTAATATCGGTATTAAATCTATATCCGCTTTTTACTTTTTGCTGTCACGTTATGATGGGTTTATACAGGGTGTTTAAAAAAAAGGTGACCCCGTCTTTAGGGTAGGTAGAAAACTGAAAAATAATGGGGTTTGCTCAGTAAAAAAATTTCGTAACGCCATCCGTATTTAAGATAAAGGACGTTAAAGAAAAAAAATTTATCACATTTATTACGATTTTGCCGAAACTACGTAGTATAGTAAGTAGTAACATAAATTTTTTGAGGTTAGATTTATTAATCAAAATTTAAAATGAACTTAAACATCATTCAATTTTACACCACAAAGGTACTCTTGGTAAAACTCGATACTGTGTACCGTTTTCGGAATATTGTGAATTATGAAGTAATAGCCAATGCTGGTATAAAGTAATGATACATACATACATACATAAAGTCACGCCTTTTTCCCATAGGGGTAGGCAGAGACCACTTCCTTCTACTTGCTACGGTTCGTGCACACATCTTTTGCTTCCTCTACTTTCATCAGTGCTCTCATACATGCTCTTCGGTTGTTGGTACTCTTGACCTGGCCTTTCTTCAAAACAATGTTGATCTGATCGAGATATGTTCTCCGAGGTCGACCTCTACCGATTTGCCCATTCACACTCGCCTTATAAATTTGTTTCGTCAATCTTCCTTCATCCATCCTTTCTACGTGTCCAAACCATCTAAGCATTCCTTTAACTATCTTTGTGACCACATCTTCTTTTACACCACAGCGTTTTCTTATCTCACTATTCTTAACTTTATCCAACCGAGTCACTCCGGCTATACTTCTCAGACTACTCATCTCCGCAGCATTAATCCTATTTTCATGCTTCTTCTGCCAAACCCAACATTCACTACCATACATAAGTGTAGGAACCAACACACCTCTATGCACCGCCAGACGTGCCTTTTTTGACACTTTCTGGCTATTCATAAAGCTATGCAGTGCCCCATTCATTTGTTTTCCTGCCAACACCCTTCGCTCAATGTCACTGTCATACTTTCCATTTCTAGTAAATTTTGAACCCAAGTACACAAATTCATTAACTTGTTCCACTCTTTCTCCCTCAATCGAAACCCCACAGTTTGTCATGCTTTCTTCTCTTTCAAAAACCATTACTTTCGTTTTGCTCACATTTATTTTCATCCCTTTGATTTTCAGGGAATCATGCATAACATTAACCATCGCCTGCAACTCCTCTTAATGATACTCCTCTTAAGTAATGATAAAGTTATTTATTATTATTATTATTAATTAGTATGCATTAGGTGAATTAAACATTTCTTGTCGCGTTATTAGACCTCATCGATAAAACGGATACATGTTAAACAGTTGGGATTGAGGGCTTTCCTTTCTTGTACCGTCTTACAAAAATCCATTCAAATCTAATCTAATCTTGATTTTCTCCAAGTTTGCCATGGAAAAACGAGATTTATTGGTAGTTATGACTATAAGTCAACAATAATAAGATTTTTGAAATCTTGTTATTTGTAAAATTAGATAGTTTTAATCAAAATGTACTCAAATACACCGTCATATTAACCTTAGGCGAGTGTTTAGGAAACTTTAGTGCAGCTGTTACGCGTTACTAGAAGAAACTTACCAAGTAAAAATAAGTTTAGAACCATTGAACAACGTTGACGAGAAACTGAGAATGTGGGACCAAAAAAATAAATTCTGGTAGGCCAAGAACCATCAATAAAGAAAATATTATTTTAAATTTAGTTGATCAAGATCCAACAGTTAGCGTAAGGAATATGTCAAGACAAACAAATACGTCTTCTTCAAGTTCTTGAAGGATACTTAAAGAGCAGCAGCTACATCCTTATCATTACAGACAAGTCCAATAGCTGTTGACAGACGATGTACCGGTTAGAGTGGATTTTTGTCGAACATTACAAGAAAGGACAGCCCTTAATCCAAATTTTTTAAAATGTATTCTTTTGACAGACGAGGCCACCTTTACGCGACAAGGTATGTTTAACTTCCATAATGCACAAGTCAAAAGGGTTTTACATTACCAACACTCATTTAAACTTAATGTTTGGGCAGCAACTTTAGGTAACAAATTAATAGGTTATTACATTCTACTTGGTGATATGTACCTGGATTTTTTAAACAATTACTTATTCGAGACATTAGAAGATTTAATCGTAATTGGTTGAGTAACCATTTTCCGAACCGATGAATTAGTAGAGGTTCAGAAGCTCCAATTCATTGGCCTTCTTGGTTATGCGATTTTAATTTTTTGGACTACACAGTTTGGTCGTATCTTAATGAAAAAGTCTATGCTACAAAGGTAAATTCACGTCAAGAATTGGAAGAGAAAATTTAACGTCACTAATGACCTCATAGCTGATCCCCAACCGTTTAGAAGATTAATGAATTTTTTAGAAAAAAGGATAGACTTGTGCATTCGTGAAAATGAAGGACATTTTGAACACTTACTCTAATTGAATTTTATTTTATGTTCTAAGTTTTTATTTAAATTTTTTTCTCGTGAATAATTAATAACTTTATCATTACTTTATACCATCATCGGTTATTACTTCATAATTTTTAAATCAAAATATTCCGAAAAAGTAGACAGTATCGAGTTTTACCAAGAGTACCTTTTTGGTGTAAAATTGAATAATGTTTAACTTCACTTGAAATTTTAATTAATAAATCCAACCTTAAAAAAGTTATGTGTAATACTGCTTGGTACGAACCGTGTAACTAGCGCCCTCTATGAGAGTCAGATATGAAAACAAATTCATGGGATGTATCAGCTTCTAAAACATATTCGTATAAAATTTCGTTACAATGTTTTCAGTAGTTTCGGCAAAATCGTAATAAATGTGTATATTTTTTTTGCTTCAACGGCCTTTATCTTAAATATGGATGGCAGTACGAAAATTTTTTACAAAGTAAACCCCCATTATTTTTTAGTTTTCTACCTATCCTAGAGACAGGGACCTTTTTTTTGAAACACCCTGCATACTACTTTCATCTTTTTAATTAATATCTATTTAAACAAAACTAGTTTAAACTTACAGAAAGAGAAAGACAGATATCCACTTGAAGTTGTTTTTATGACTTCGATGCCCAGTACGTAAAAAGGTTATCTCGTAATTGTTTATCATTTTTTGGTAAACTTATAGTAGAGGATCCGAGGTAACGTCGACCTTCACCCATCTGTCCTGAATGATGGTTGTCGAATTTTTAAAAATAAAATTTTTTACTAAATTACTAATAAAATAATTTTATCCATTAAACAGATAGGTAAAGGTCGATTTTACTTCGGATCCTTTACTATAAATATTGTATTGATATTGAGAACATTCCCATTTTTTAAACATTTCTACGTGACTCATTTGACAAGTAACCGCAATCTTGTTTATTAGATGTTTTTTAACATTTATATCTTCGAAATGTTCAATTTCACTCCCCTATAAAAAAAACTAATATACTTAATGTTTTCAAAAAATTATTATTGATTTATAGTCAGGATAAAGAAATGTGAAAACCTGCATAAAAGTCTCTCGGGTACATTTTGAAAGAAGCGAAACTTTATTATCTGAAACTGCCCTCTTTAAATGCTTATTATGTTGGTGTATGCAGCGAGGGATTGCCAATTTGATATATTGCTTTTTGGTGGGTAACAATTTGCCCCCTACTGCTAGCGGCGATCGCAAAAGTAGATATTTGGAGTATAGGTAAACATTTTTCACGGTTTGTTAGCCTGTTTTAAGGTCGTAATTCTTGCATGGCATTTTACGGAAACGAAAAACAGTTGCTACACATAGTGTAAACATATACATAAAGGGAAAAAAAATCGCGGAAGAAAGATATTTTTATGCAAATACGATCAGGGAAAACAGTCGACCAGCACAAAATAAAATAAATATTCGCGACAAACAATCAAGTAATCAATTACACGACTCCAATTTGCACTGTCCCCACCTCGTAGACATTAAGTTCATTCAGATTTCAATTTCAGAACAGTTCAAGAACCGTTCATGAACTGCGCAGAACTCGTGATCACTCGTTTCGAATCCAAGAACTGTTTGAGAACAGTTCACCGTTTATGAAAACCCGAACGCGACAACGATCCAAATGAATGACAGAGCGAGAGTGGGAGAAGAGAACTAGAAATCTTAAAAAAGCAAAGCAAATTTAATAGTCTAAGATTCGAAGTAAAGTCGACCTTTACCCATCTGTTTAATGGATAAAAATTATTTTATAGTCTCAGGGACTGCTTACAGTCCCAAGTCAGCTTAGACTCACAAGTGTATGACTTCAGAGCTTTTAGTGCGGCTTGGCTATCTGATAAAATATACATATCTCTATGACATGAAATTCTGCTTAAAAGATGGTTGGGATGTTACCAAGCGGTTTTAAGAGCCTAAAATTCGGCACTGTAACGCCCACTTCAACCCTTTTATCCATCTTGGATCCATCAGTGTACCACACTAAAGCATCCCCCTCTAGTTAAGGTCCGTTCTCTGTGCAAACTTGGTGGTTGTTTATGACTACTTCAAACTGCATTTTGAAGTCGTACCTGACTGGCATAATATCTGTCGGCTTAGACATGGATTCTAGGAAAAAAAAATTCCAAAATCTTCAAATGTCCAATCCGATTACCTGTTTTAAGATTTCTGGCTCAGTCTAAAGGCACTGATTGCTGCTTCTTTTATTACACATAAGTGCGATGTGGGAAGTTTCAGCATTACTCGTGATCGTTTTGAATCCAAGAACTGTTTGAGAACAGTTCACCGTTTATGAAAACCCGAACGCGACAACGATCCAAATGAATGACAGAGCGAGAGTGAGAGAAGAGAACTAGAAATCTAAAAAAAGCAAAGCAAATTTAATAGTCCAAGATCCGAAGTAAAGTCGACCTTTACCCATCTGTTTAATGGATAAAAATTATTTAATAAGTAATTTAGTATGTTAAAAATTATAAAAAAAATGGGTTGCCTGACAAAAATCCTGGCCAGGCTATAATTAATTAAAAATTCGAAAATTAATCAATCGGTAAGTACAAAGCCTATAGAATATGTAAACGTAGGGTTGCCTATATTTTTCCCGGCCTAACTATTGGGTTGCCAGGTGTAAACAGGTTTTTTTTTATTTAAACTACTGCATCAACC
Organism: Agelastica alni; assembly: GCA_950111635.1. NCBI lineage: Eukaryota > Metazoa > Arthropoda > Insecta > Coleoptera > Chrysomelidae > Agelastica > Agelastica alni. The sequence goes on along the minus strand of OX467712.1, from coordinate 46,949,271 downwards.
ACGCAGAGTTATTAGCAATACAAAATAGATTAATGAATACTTTATATATCCTTTAAAATATGGATATCTTTTAAAAAGTTTTAATACTAATGTGATCACAGTTACCTTGTAGTAAAGACTTTAAATTATCTTTCAATAAATGATTTTGTCTGTCTAAATTAAATAAAAGACAGTCAATTAAAATATGTTCCACAGTTAAACAAGTTTGACACATAAAACAAATAGGTTCGAAGTCACCTGCTAATAAATATTTATGTGTAGCCAATGTATGACCTATTCTCAATAGGAATACTATCAATCAATACTCTGGAATCAAAGTTTTCCATGGTAGCACTGAACTTTTTATTCTCGATAATTTGAAGGTCAAACGGTTCCATTCAGACTGCCAGACTGCCACCCACTTTGCACAGCACTCATTATGTATGGATTAAAGTCCAGATGAATTGATTCCTGGATATCAACTGCATCGGCACTTGATACCGCTGATTTGGCTAAATTATCAGCTCTCTCGTTTCCTTTTATTCCTGTGTAAGATGGTACCCATACAAATCGAACAGAAATACTTTTTTGGTATATTTTCCCTAATTCCTTTTTAATGAGTAAAAGAACTGGATGCTTTGGATACACTTGTTTTAGTCCTGTTATGGCGCTGAGAGAATCGGTTATTATTATGTACTTACTGAATTGCTTTTCATTAATATATTTAAGAGCGTAAAGTATCGATGTCAGTTCTGCCGTATATACTGTTGATGTGCTAGCCAGTTTGCATACAAAGTTTTCGTCAGGAGCAGTAAAAGCAGCACCTGCTTCAAGTTCTAATTTGGATGCGTCCGTGTAGGTATGGCAATTTTTATCGTAAGGATTTATTGCTTGTAACAATAGGGTTTTAAGAATTTTTGGATTGTAATCAGATTTTTTTTTTGTAGACAAGCTTGTATCTAAAACTGGAAGGGATATTGTCCAAGGGAGAGGTGAGAAAAGGTATTTTGTTCCTTGTTATTTTCACCTAGTTGTTTAATCTATAAATTAAACATAAAATAAGCGCTGTTTATTGCGAACACAATGATATAAGGTTGCCCGCAAAAAATCTGTCCTGAATGATGGTTATCGAATTTTAGAAAATAAAATTTTAATGCGACTGTGACCGTGCGACAAAGCGGTCCGAGACAAATATCTTGTGCGATAGACGAAGATACAGAGTGGTATTTTGGAGCAACTGTTAGTATACGTACAAAAGTAATATGAAATATAACAATGAAGTACGTTAATAAATATCTATAACCATACATACAATCCAATGAAATTTTTTTTTAGTGAAGTTAAACATAAGAATAAAGCATTATTTTAAGATTGGTACTTATTTAGGGAGGAACCTAGAAATCCAACAAATATTAGAAATCTCAGATGTTTTTGATTAGATCATAGCATGGACTGGAATTGAGCAAATCACATGGCGTGTTAATAAAAAATAATAGCTATACTAAACGAATACAATGACATTTTAACACGCTTATATTAGTTTCACCTGTATGTTTGTTTGTAACTGACTCTTTGGCCTTGATTTTGCCCTACTTTAAGCGATCAGATTTAATTTAAACCTGGACACTTGTCAAAGACCGATAACAATGCAAAAATTGATCAAAATATCCGATTATCCTGATTAGTTTCGCAATTATTCATAAATTTTTTCAGGGATCTTTTGCATGAGAGTAAAGGAGATTCTACTTTCCAAAATAAGTAGTTTGCCTATTATCCAGTAGATAACGCCACTAGCAATTTGCAGTAATACAAATGGTAGTTTGTATTTTGTGTTGCATAAAAGTATAGTGTAAATTTTTTAAAAACAATAATGATAAAACCAAATTTTCTTTAAATAAATTTGTTTTATTATATTAACAATGTATTCAGTGCAACAGATGTATTTTTAAGACGCTTTTATTGGTTTTACCTGTATGTTTGTATTTTTGTTTGTCACTGACTTTTTGGCCTCGATTTTGCCCTAGCGATCGGATTTAATTTAAACTTCGCACACTTGTCAAAGACCGACGACAATGCAATCATTCGATCAAAATATCTGATTATCCTGATTAGTTTCGCCAGGATTCATAAATTTTTTTAGGGATCCTTTGCATGAGAGTAAGAGAGATAGAACTAGTGCGTGAACTACGCAAGCGGGCAGTTCCAATGTCATATTATAATCCACCCAATCCAATATACTGATGAGAAACGTGCCGAAGGATGAATGACAAGAGGGTTAGTGAAAAATCGAACTAAAAAGCGAAAGATAAATAATAGTTTAAAAAAACTAAACATTAAAAAATAATTCTTAATATAAAAATAAAATTACTGACGAGAAAAATAATGTCATTGTTCTAAAAGCGGGGGGTGATTTGTCTGACATTTTAAAAATAACTCTGCGTTTTGGAATGTAAGCCCCCCACGCTTTGACATTAAATTTCTCGTCAGTAATTTTATTCTTATGTTAATAATTATATTTTATTTTTTAGTTTGATTAACTCTAAAAGCGTGTTTTTTAGTTTTTATAAACTATAATTGATTTAACTTGATATTTATTACTGTTATGTAAGTTGATTGGCAGATGGAAAATTAATTCTTTTATTCAGCACAAAAATTTCTGTCTACACTATTGGAAAGGAATCTTAGAATTTAACATGTTTAATTTTGACTGTAATTTAATTTTGCTTAAAAACTTACCACTTCGCTTTTGAATTTTGATAAAATCTTGTATAGCATTCATGCATGTTCTTAAATAAATTTCAAAACATTTACGTGGAGGGGGGAAATAAAATCAATAAAAAAATTTCCAGACAGTGACAGTGTTTTATAATATTCTTGCCAGTCACAATATTTATCCAAGGGATACAGTCTCTGCTCAAACTTCTGCCAACTACTTAAAACTCTTTCGTCTTTCCATTTTCGTGTGACAGCCTGTCTCTCAAATCAATTTCAAGGTGCCACTTTTATACTTTATGGAACCATTTACTAAATTGATTCAGTGTTTTAACTTCCACCTCGTGATTAAAATGTTTTTAAATCGATACCACTATTTAAATTAGAAATATTGATATTAGGGCCACATTTCAATATACCTTTTCTGCTGTGTGTCCATAGAAATATGTAAATATTTATCAGGATTTTATAGAATATCTCTACTATTTGAGAATTATAAAAAAGTATATTTTAAGTTATAAAAATACAATTGGATAAATTTAAAAAATATTAAAGGTATAAGAAAAACACTTAGGTACACCAAGGGCGTTATATATAATATATGTTATGTAATACTTTATTTTGATAAAATTATACAAAGTGTGCAAAAAATAAATGTTAAAAGACGAAACATTATAATATAAACAAAAAAATATAGGCCAAAATGTTTTACCATTGGACATAAGAGCCCTATTAACTAATTACAATAAAATATAAGAAAAAAAGTTGTAGATTGTAGATTGTAGGTGGGGTCGTAAAGGCATGAATTCTCTTAAGGACCTTGAACTATCAGATCTTTTGTGCATAACCCTTAATCTATTCGAGGCCTGGGATTCCGAGACTTCAAACAAAGTTTCCTGGGGGCTAAGTTTCTGACATCGAAGGGCTTTAGAAAGGCCCCTTCCAGAAACTTGAGTCTCTTGCAGAAAAGCGCTAGGCATTCGCAAAGCAAATGTTCTGCAGTTTCAGCAAAGTTCTCGCAGTAGCGGCAACTTTCACTCTCTGTTTGGCCCATCTTTTTCAGGTGATTCCTCAGAGGGCAGTGTCCAGTAAGGAACTCCGTCACCAGTTTCAAATCTTTCTTGTCCAACTCAAGAAGCTGTTTAGCTTTCCTCAGCGAGAGGCTTACTAGCCTTTTCGCTTGTCTTTATCCTGGCACTTTATGCCAGTGAGATTTCATTTCATCCGTTTCCCAGCGTCAAATCTCTTCTTTCAAGTAGGCTTTGAAAAATTCAAATAAGGGTTCTGGACCAAAAAACTATGATTTTTCCCTTCTTTGGCAAGGCAATCTGCTTCTTCGTTGCCTTTATTTCCCTTGTGACCTGGAACCCATATGCTTACAGTCCCAAGTCAGCTTGGACTCACAAGTTTATGACTTCAGAGCTTTTAGTGCCGCTTGGTTATCTGATAAAATATACATATCTCTATGGATTCCATTCAGAGTTGGGGCTTTATGTTCAAACTTTCGCCTTCTGGTGAATGGAACCAGCACTGTTTTGCTAGGATTGACATCGAGTCCTTCCTTTGCGCACCAGCTTGTGAATGTGTTTAGGGCTACTTGCATGCGATCTGAGATTACCTCGTTAAAAAGAAAGTTAAAAGATTTTTGAAAAAAAATCAAATATAGCGAAAAAAATTCATGTCAAGAAAAATATTATCAAAACTTGGAAATAAAAAAAAACTATTAGATGGTGTCATAGTGGGAGATATAGATACTTTTAAGGAGATAAAATAAATTTGGATGAACAAATATTTTCTGTGTGTACAGAAACCCAAGAGAGAAACATTTAATCATACCTTAACAAAAGAATTTTTAAATTTTTTTAAATCAGAAACACTTTTTTAACAACATATAAACTATTTTTTGTATAGGATCTACTCGATCTAGTAAATTTTAATTAGTTTTTATCGAAGAAGGCAAAGTAGATAGACTGTTAACTTCCCTCGAATCCAAATTCGAAAGAAAACAAGATATACGTTACGGTCCAATTTAGTCGGTGTCGTTTCTGCGACACTATATCCGCATCAAATAAAGGTTAGACAATGACAGCTGGAGTGTTGGCAGACTATTTTAACCAAGATATGGCGCCTCTTCTTTCTCCTTCCAAATATATGGAACACAATAAAAGGTGCCACCTGAAGACATTATGCAAAATCAATTCCTTTTCTTTTCTCAAAGCTTTCCAAGAGCTTTGTTCACTTCCCCTGGGCCGATATCTGAGGACTAAGGATTGTAAGGATTAAGACAATCCACATTTTCTTTTTAGATAGCAGACCACCCTTAGTGTTATTTGAATTAAAATATTTTGAAAAGATTCCGATGGAGCGACGCTGAATAAAACAGCAATCTTTTTTAAAAAACAGACATTTTATGAGCCCTCTCCACAAAATAATTATCTTCGGTCTTGAGAGGAATTTATTGTTTCTAAAAGTTTTATTATTTTTTCTTAAAATAAAAATAAAATTTTAAGGAATATAACAATACAAACAATAAAGGCAAATAAAATAAAAAGCTGTGCGTCTCGGGTCGCCCAACAGAAGTAATAACTTGAAATGTTTTGCGCAGAAACCATTAAATATTGAACGTATTTAACGTAACAACTACTTAATTTATTATTAGAATAAAAATAATTTGGGTGAAAATTATAAATGAATACGAAATTTTTGGTTAATTAGTGACAATCAATTTTTTTTAAAAGGTGAACAGCTAGTTTATTTAATCCAAAATATAATTTATGTATAATAATATGTAAATGTAAGCAAAACGAAAGTAAATGATTTTTGAAAGAGAAAAAAGGATGACTGTGAGGTGCTGATTGGAGGAAAAAGAGTGGAACAAGTAAATGAGTTTGTATACTTAGGTTCAAAGTTTACGAGAGATGGAAAGTATGACAGTGACATTGAGTGAAGGGTGTTGGCAGGAAAACAAATGAATGGGGCACTGCATAGCTTTATGAACAGCCAGAATGTGTCAAAAAAGACACGCCTGACTGTGCACAGAGGAGTGTTGGTTCCTACATTTATGTATGGTTGGCAGAAGAAGCATAAAAATAGGATTAATGCTGCGGAGGTGAGTAGTTTGAGAAGTATAGTCGGAGTGACTCGGTTGGATAGAGTAAAAAATACTTACATAAGAGAACGCTGTTTTGTAAAAAAAAATATGGTTACAAAGATAGATAAAGGAATGCTTAGATGGTTTGAACACGAAGAAAGTATAGATGAAGGTAGATTGAAAAAACAAATTTATAAGGCGAGTGTGAATGGACAAGTCGGTAGAGGTCGACCTCGGTGAACATATCTCGATCAGACCAACATTGATTTTAAAGAAAGGCCAGGTCAAGAGTACCAACAACCGACGAGCATGTATGAGAGCACTGATGAAAGTAGAGGAAGCAAAAGAGGTGTGTAAGAACCGTAGCAATCGGAAGGAAGTGGTCTCTGCCTACCCCTACGGCAAAAAGGCGTGACTATATGTATGTATGCAATAATTCACATTCTTTAATGGATACAGTTGACGGGCTTTTATTTACATAATTATTATTCAACTACAATTATGTGGTGGCCGAATGAGACTACTGTCTGTTTAGCACGGCAGTGTATTTAGGTTCAAATCCCAGAGAAACTTTTATTTACAACAAACATGACGTCACAAATATAATTTGTATATCATTCTAATCTTGGACGTTTGAAGTAAGAGTGCATGGTGGCTGAATAGTACAGCTATCTGTTTAGCACGTCAGTGTATTTAGGTTCAGATCCGCGAAACCTTATATTGTCCTTAAATACATTTTATTTGAAAAATGACCTTTTTATTTAAACAGTTTTAAAAATTTACTCAATCAGTTTAACTTGCTTAAAGCACAAATTATTAAAAAAATTATGGTTTACCAAGTTGAAAAAGCTTTATTGAGAAGTGAATTTTACAATTTAAATAAGTAATAAAAAATAGTTATTAATAAAATCTACAATAAACAAATAAAAATATATTTTTTTGACGTCTAGTTTGTTAATCAAAATATTAATTTTAGGATAAAGTGCAATAGAAATACTCTTAATTGTCCGGGACTAGTACCAACTACCAGTCTACCCGGTAATGTCTATGGGAGTATTAATATCTGAGCAGCAGTTGATGATTATAAAAAAAAGGTAACTTAGATCTCATAGGAAAGCAAATTGAATCTTTAATAAAAAAAATTAATAGTTGAGGGGTTGAAATACTCACAATTGATTATTATATTATAAAAAAAATAAATTAAAATTAAAATAAAGCTTTTATTAAAATTTAGCAACTTAAAATAAAATTGTTTATCTAGCAATTAAGTTATTTCTTATATCATTCTAATTACGTTTTTGGTGATTATCTATAATATTAAGAACAAATGATCGTCTTATGCCTCCTTTACACCGACGATTAGATAATATTAGCATCATCTGAGGAGAAGTTGCAGGCAATGGTTAATATTATGCATAATGTCCTAAATATCAAAGGAAAAAAAGAAATCTGAGCAAGACAAATGTAATGGGTTTTAAAAGAGAAGAAAGCATAACAAACTGCGAGGTGCTGATTGGAGGAGAAAGAGTGGAACAAGTAAATGAGTTTGTATACTTGGGTTCGAAGTTTACGAGAGACGGAAGGTACGACTGTGATATTAAGCAAAGAGTGAACAAATGAATGCGGCCCTGCATAACTTTATGATTAGCCAGAACGTGTCAAAAAAGGCACGGATGGCTGTGCATAGAGGTTGGTAGTGAATGTTGGGTTTGGCAGAAGAAGCATAAAAGTAAGATCAATGTTGCGGAAAAGTCTAAGAAGTATAGCCAGAATGACTGATGAATAAAGCTAGGAATAGTGAGGTGATGAAACGTTGTGGTGTGAAGACAGATATGGTAACAAAGATAGATAAAGGAATGTCTAAATGGTTTGAACACGTAGAGGATGGATAAAAGAAGATTGACGAAATTGATTTGTAAGGCGTGTATGAATGGGCAAGTCGGTGGAGGTCGACCTAGGCGAATGTATCTCGATCAGAGTCAAGAGTAAGAGTATGTATGTAAAAAAATTGTTTTCGAAGAAAATAATATTTTTTTTATAAGTTATACAAACTATCTAATTCTTACACAAAAATTAAAATTAACCTCATATAATAGGAATTATATCCAGATATTAGATAAGTATTATTTTTAGTTCGCAACATTAAAATTTAAATATTATTTCATGACTGACTACTCGCTGATTTAAAAAAATAGGAAAACAAAGTTGCATTCTTGTGTATATTTCCTAATCTCATGGTAGATGGTTTTTAATAATTACATGCTACGTAGTTCAGTTGTTTTGGATGTATTCAAAAATTATGTTTTAAATACATTATAAAAATAAAAAATAATTTTAAATGCATAGACATAATTTATAAATGTAATACAGAGCGTTTACCTTTCCCCTATATAATTAAGAAACATTTTTTTAAATAATATTAATAATATTAAAATTTTTAAAAAAAACTCACGTTCCATTGGTTACACAATCACATTGTTTAAAAATATAAACCAATTTATTAATAAAAATCATTACACTTAAAATCATTATAGAATTCTTCTCCTTAGATATAATTTTTTTCGTATTTTGATAATCTAGGTAGGTATACATTATTTTTTATTGTTTAGCAATAATAGATAATTTGAGACCGCTCGCACGAATTTTCCGAAAATGAAAGCATTCTTCTCTAACGACAACCTAAAATTTGGCCAAAGAATAATAAAATGTTATATTTGGTCAGTGTTGTTATATGGAGCTGAGACCTGGACTCTAAAGGCTGCTACAATCAATGGCCTCAAAGCGTTTGAATTGTGATTACATAGAAGAATACTCCGAATACCCTGGACAGCTAGGCAGACCAACGAAGCAGTGTTAAATAGAGCAAATGCGGTTCGTGAATTATTTGTCACTATAAAGATCAAAAAGATATCATACCTGGGACATGTTCTCAGAGGAGTTCGATACAGGGTGCTTCAACTTATAATCTTCTTCTTCCTTTTTGTAAGGCATCTGCCTTGTTCTCTAATTTCTTAGAGTTGTAGCTGGGATAATGAGTTCCAGCTTTCATACCAACGTATTGGTGGACGTCCAGGTGGTCTGCTGGATCTTGGGAGACCATTCCTTGCAATCTTCGGCAATCTGTTGTCGTCCATTCGTTCAACATGATCTCTCTATTCGCGACGTCTGTTTCGGGACCATCTAACTATGTCTTGGACATCGCAAAGTTCTCGGATATGTTTGTTTCTTTTGTGGTCCCTTAGTGTGTAGCCTGCTATGGATCTTAGAGACCTCATTTCTGCTGTACGGATAATCTTTTTTGTTGTGGAGTTTTCGGCTCTTGTTTCTACAGCGTAGGTCATAACAGGTCTCACACAAGTCTTATATATGCGGACTTTGCTTTCAATGGACATGTGTTTGTTTCGCCATATTATATCTCTAAGGAATCCTGATATGAAAGCTGCTTTGGTTGTTTGAGCCTTTACTTCTTCTTGGAGGTCTCTGCTGCTCGTAATGTTGACGCCGAGATATTTGAAAATCATAACCTGTTTTTCTGGTTTATTGTGTATAGCCAATTTACATCTTCTGGGCTCTTTTGATTTTGCTACCGATATCTCCATGTTGTATTTGGCAGCTGTCTTTTTGAACTGATATAGCATTCTTTGTAGGTTGTCTTCATCTTCTGAGACCAGGTCGGCATCGTCCGCGTAGCAAATTACTTTTAGTTCTTTGTCCCCGTTCCCCTTTCCAACCTTTTTTACTTCCGCAACAATGGAAATATCCGGGGGCACGTTATAGATAGGTACTGTGTGTTGCTTTTAATGTGCATTGTGAAAATTAAGAGTTTCTATCCTTTTAAATATGTTTTTTAATTCTACTAATAATTCGTACGCAAACACGTAAAGACAAACCGACTTCAAACACTTTATGGTTTTCTCATGGATGCCATGGTCAGAACTGGACCGAAATAAATTGGGACCGCACGGGATGCACCAGCTTTCAAATAAAAAAAGAATCATTAAAATCGGTTTACCCAGTCGAAAGTTCTGAGGTAACAAACATAAAAAAAATATAATCGAATTGAGAACCTCCTCCTTTTTTGAAGTCGGTTAAAAATAAAAATTAGAAATTTAAAATCAATGTACCGAATATGTCACATTTACGTGTAATTAATGAGATAAGATTGGATGAATTTAAAGTTTTTTGAATAGAAATCCGTATTTGTTTTATTGGTGTACCTATTTATTTAAGAAATAGGTGATAAACAAAAACTTTATAGTCCATACCTAAATTTTTTATTTGATAGTAAAAAAATAACAATTATGATTACAAATGGGCATTGAACGTATTGTTTGAACTGCTTCGTTTTGTACAGAAATCCAACTTTTTCGTGAGTTCTATTCGCAACGTTCGATGATTATAAAAAAAATATGGAAAGAGGTGCATTCTCGCATAGCATAGCCTCATGGTCGATGGTTTCCAATAATTATAGGTTATGTAGTTCGGCGTGCCGTTTGGTTGGCTAGTGTTGTTGAACTGCTGGCCTGTAGATGCGTGACTTTGGGCGGGCTTTGTACGATTCTTACTGTCACTGCCGCGTTCGTGACTACGTTCATACGCCTATCGCAAGAGATCCGCCTGGTTGTACATTAAACGTATAAATATACAACTTCTACGAGGACTTCAAGATATGTTTTCTAAATTATTTGAGTAATATTCACTAAAATAGTTGATTTAAAAAACTGAGCTTTGTTCCAAAAAACAAAATCATAATAACTTGTAAATTCTATGCCATCATAATCATTTGTTATTTTTTTCGTACGAATAACAAAACATATAAGCTTTTGGTAATTGCCTAAACGATGTTAGTACAAGTCTAAAGAGTTCTGGGGTAGAAGGGATTAAATAATCTTTACCTCTCAGCCAGAAGTTCCATTATCTAAAGACCCTTGATGTAAATGAGATTTCTAAACGACACCTCTTTTGATTCTGCTTTACTAATTCTATTTAAATTTTAAAATATTTATGACTTAATACTAAATTAAATATGATAAATTTATTAAATAAAGTAGTTATCCTATAAATTTTTCATTATTTAGGTAGGTATCTACTAAATTATTTATTTGTACGAGCTCTAACCACTATATGTTCGGACGGAAAAATTCTTTGATGATTAATAATTTATTATTCTTTAAATATAATTTTATTCTTTCAAACAAACTTTTTCTATAAACTAGGTAAATAAATGTATGTTTAGTGTAAGTGTTTTGGCATTTTTCATTAAGAATTATGTCAAACAATAGTGTTAAACTGTCATAATTTATTGACCTCTAAATGTTCGGACAGCTAGACAATGTTAGAAGATATTTAAATATTTTAAAAGTAGGCTCTAAAATATAACCATAATTTTAGGTAGGTTTGTTTACTAGTTGACATTTTTCATTTTGTAAAGTAAAAATGAGCCGGGAGTTAGTTACACCGTTAAAAATTCGAGAATTGATTGTTAAAAAACAGAAAGAAGGCAAGTCAATGTCTCAAATTGCTTCTGATCTTAAAATGTTAAAGTCAACAATTAAAGACATCATTAAGAAACACAGGGAAACTGGTAATTTAACTGTTCTCGGTAAAAGTACTCTTAGACGCCCACAATTAGTTACTTCAAGAAATAGAAGACTTTTGGTAAAAATTTGCAAGGCTCAAAGAAGATCAACACTGCGCGAAATTACCTCTTCTTGGAATCAGCATACTGGGTTAAATTTTGGAAGAGAGTGTTGTCGGAAGTGGATTCATAAATCTAGGCTTGGTATTTATAAGGTATGATATGCTTTAAGGTTGCTAAAATAATTCTTGACATTTGAGTATTTGTTTGCTTTTGTTAACTCAAAAGCAAAAAAGAAACGTCTTTTTGGGCTAAAAGAGGGTTTTGTGGATTAATGAGGACTTGAGTAAAGTGATATTTAGCGATGACTTAAAATTTGAGTTTGGGTGATTGTAGGAAGCGTGTAATAAAAAGCAAATAAGAGGCATTTTATAAAGATTGTCTAAAGCGCATAGTTAAGTTTCCTTAAGGAATTATGGTCTGGAGAAATTTCATTCTTTAGATGGTACGGAAAATGCGCAGAAATATCAAAATATTTTAACAGAATATTTATTACCAAGCATTCAAGAGTTACATCCTAATGAAGATATTATAATTTCTTCACATACTGCTAAATCCACAAAAACATGTCTTGCAGATAATGAGATTAACACCTTAGACTGGCCTTCGAGTAGCCCAGACCTCAACATAATTGAAGCACTTTGGCATAAAATGAAACAGTGCCTAGGAAATAATCCCCAACACACTATTCCGGATCTACGTATAAAACTTCAAGAAATTTGGAACTCATTTCCTGCTGAAGAATGCCAAAAGCTTGCAGCAACAATGCCCTTGCGTATAAAAGTTGTAATCAAAGCTCAAGAGGATGCTACGCCATATTAAAAAAAACTGAAGTTTTTTGTTAAAAAATAACTAAAATGTTATCATTAAATTTTCAGTTTTTTACCTTGTTTTAACTTGAAAAGGTTGTGACAATTTTGTTTGTAATCAGTTACTCGTTCGTATAAAATGATTAAATGTTTAAAATGTACTTAACAGACAAAATTGAAAAAACTCATAAAATATTTTATATTTTTGTTTGATTTTAATACCGTCCGAACATATAGTGGTTAGGGCTCGTATAAAGAAAAAATTTGGTACCAATACTTTGTCTATTAAATTTTTTTTCTTTTTCTTTAGATTGATATTTAAAGTGTTAACTTTTACCTTTTGTGCAGCTCTATAGATAATTTTAAAATGAAAAAATATACCAATTATAGATTACCAAAACAAAAACACTAAAAATTTAAATCCAAATTTTAAACTTAGTAATAAAATATTAAAAATAATTGAATTAAACCGTTTGCAAGCATTTATTTTTAAATTTATTAAATTAATATAATAATTAAAATACTGCATTTTATTTCATTCTACAATAAAATCTTCCTGGCAAAAGGATCTATTAATCTATTATTTAAGACCCCGAACTAAAAATAAAAAATATAGCAATACTAAATACCTTTATTAATGAACGCATGGTATAAAAATTAAAATTTCTCTTTTACCTTTTGTTTGAAATCCTTAGGTGTACTAAAAATAAACTTCGTTATACTCTACGTAACCAATATCGTCCATCCATTTATCATTTTAGTAGATAATTTTCTTTCTACATTTAAAAAGAATTGTTTGAAACGCTTAAATGCATATAAAAAAAGGATAAAAATAAATAATAGAAATAGTACCGGGAAACGAGAATTGTTGTGGGTATATTGGTTTGGGTGCTTTGTATGACATTTTTAAACTAATTCTGCGTTTCGGAATAAAAGCACCCCACGCTTTTAGAACAGTGACATTAATTTTCTCGTCAGTAATTTTATTCTTATGTTTAAAATTATTTTTTACTTTTTAGTTTGATTAACTCTAAAAGCGTGTTTTTTAGTTTTTTTAAACCATAATTTATTAATAATTATGCAACCAATTCCGACGCTGTGATTTTTATTTTCTTCCAGCAATTTTGTTAACTTAATGTCATTAAGACCAATTCACAAAAAGGTATCATAATTACAATTGAATATATGGTGGGCATTTGAAAAAAATGGTGTACAATTATAATTAATTTATTTATAATTTCGGATTTTTCTACATATTAAGTATTCAAATTTGTTTCCGAACATTTCAGACATTCCTCGTACAAATATAAACATTTTATTATTAACGAGTGGGTAGATATAGTGGGTATTTTGTGTGGGCACATACATTTTATTTCCATTTTTTTAAATAAAGTCGTAAGTCTGGGATTGTAACCTGTGGTTGAATAGGAAATGCTCATAAGTCACGATCTCGCATTTGCTGTTTGATGCCAATTATGTACAAAGGCATGCTTGTTTTCTTTCTACTAGCACTATATATATTTTGCCATGTACAAATTTAAATGTATAATAAATACCTGGGTTGAAATATTAATAGAGGTACACATACTAAACAAACATTTGTAAAAAGTATTTTTGAATGTAAAATAAAATTATTAAAAGTTTACACGTAGAAATAATCTGCAATATTTTTTTCTTTTTCTCTCTTTTTTATTATATATTTTTTATTTTATTCTAATCTTGTGATTTTATTTTGCTCCATAGTTAAAGATTAACATGTATTTTTGTTACAGTTATTGATATTATTTAAAATTTACCAAAATATCCGGTATAAATCAAAATAGTACTACTGGTTCCTACACTTATGTATGGTAATGTATGTTAGGTTTGGCAGAAGTAGCATGAAAAATATGATCATTGCTGCGAAGTTCAGTAATCCAAGAAGTATAACCGGAGTGACTCTGATAGATCAGGTAAAGAATAGTGAGATAAGGAAACTCTGTAGTGTGAAATAAGATGTGGTAACAAAGACAGATGAAGGAATGCTTACAGTGGTTTGGACACGTAGAGAGGATAAATAAAATATTGACGTGTGTATAACGTGTGAATGGGCAAGACGGTAAAGGTCGACCTCGGCGAACGTATCTCGATCAGATCGAGATTGTTTTAAAGAAAGGCCAGGTCAAGAGTATCAACAACCGACAAGCATGTATGAGAGCGCTATAAAGGTGGAAGAAGCAAAAGATGTGTGTAAGAACCTTATCAAGAGGAAGGAAGTGGTCTCTGCCTACCGCTAGGGAAAAAAGGCGTGACTATATGTATGTTGGTATAAATAATAAAAAAATCAATGTTTAACTTTAAAGTGTACTGAGCACCATGGAGTCACATTAAGAACTGCTCAGGCGCATATATTAGTGTAAAAACGACATCAGGCGATATCATTCTTTCTCTTACTATCGGTGCTATCCGTTTTTGTATGTGCAAATATAATTTTATAAGTACACTGAATTAAGTAGCGTTAAGCCAAAAACGACAGACAAAAATAAAGAATTTTAAGCTTTTAAAAAATATATTTGTCTGATTACAAAAACTTGAAAGCAAATCTATATTCAGCACGTTAAACTTTTCATATTCATCATATTTTTATTAAAAGAAGGATTTTGTTGCAGACCAGTGTAATCTAAGAATGTGACCTTATACTTAAAAACGATTAAGTTGGTTTATTAAATTTATTAAATTTTTTATCCACATTGTATCTCACTCTGTTTTCTGATGTTTTTACTTTAGCATAAATAGATTAAAATATTCATTTTTTTTTCTATATTTTTTCGGTTTTAAACAGTTAAGAAAATGGCAATTGTGCCCGGGCCGTACGAAGGACAATTCATATTGGAGGAAATGGATTCATAAGACCAACCTCATGCGCAAATTGAATAAGCCTACCTGGTCGCACCTCCTTGATAACGGTTGTATTGCCTGTGTCTTGCCCGAGAAAGTCATGTAGTGGAGTTTCTTCTTCCACCCTGCATCTTGGACATAGAGCGTCATAGGTGATGCCCATGTTCATAAAATGCCTTGCGGTGAACCAGTGACCAGTTATCAGCCCGATGATCGGTCTTAACTGATTTCTCTCCAGACTGATTAGTCTGCTACCTAATTCTTTGGAGGGCCCTTTAAAAAGTGGTTTGGTTTGTAGCATCCCGTTGGTTTCAAGTCGTCTTTCTATACATCTGTCTTCAGATTTCCTGTCCATTAGACCTTTGATGAAACCATTAGATACGGGGTTGAGCAGATATGACAGAAAATGCTGGAAATGGGTTAGTATTTATTTAATTTTATAATGAATAAAACGAATTTTTAAATTAAATATGAAAAGGCAACATTTAAATTGCAAACAATTGCAATCAAATTTTGAATTGTATTATCAGATAAATACATAAAAGATTTCAATCTATAAATCGAATAATGTTATATTCAATCGACAAATAAGAACAAACCGATCAGACTGGCTGGATTGTCCAAAAGGCCATTCTGGGGTCGATCTACAAACGTGGCGTTATACTAAAAGAATGCTCGTAGGCAATAGTATAAAAAGTCAGTTCTTGTGACGTGAGATGGATCATTTTTCAAATCGCTTGCGGCTGAGCTGGGATGTTTTGATGCGGGTCCGCAACTACGCAGACAAGTGCTATGTCTAAAAGAGGCGCATCTCGCGAAAAACGCAAGACAGATAAGGATAGCGAGAAGTGGTGTATGTCCCCCGTACCGGAACTCGCTCCAAAGTGGAAACAGGGTCTCGTAACAAAAACTCCCAAGAAAAATCGTCTTTATAAAGATGATAAAAGCGCGTCTTTGCATGTTATGTGACAAACACGGAGTGAGTGACTTGAGATATTCCACAAAACATTTCATTGTTGCTCACTTTGTTCGATGACGTTCCCGTGATTTAAAAACGGGGATTATAAATGGCAGACGCTTTTGTATTCCAAATATATATTTTTACATTTGAAGTATGCATGTTTTTAAGCCGTTCCTCACGAAACGGAATAACCTGACAAAAGAAAAATGTTAGATAACGGAAGATGAATAAGATGATACTTTCAAATGCTACACTCAACATGTTTGCCCATGCATGCATTCATTGTCTCGTACTGTAATCGCATTTATATTTGTATATACAGAGTGCACCAAAAGTCTGGAAACGGAAAATTATCTCGTAAATTGCTAGTCCGAGTTGTACAAAATTATGAGATACGGAGATTCCAGGTTTGACATTTGAAATGTTGTCAGATTTGCCCTTATTAGTCAATTTGGTTTTTTAAATACATCACCCTGTATATTCAGTCATTATTGGAATCTCCTGTTAAATACCAGTTCAGCCACATGATTTTTTTTATGTTCGATTTAACGAACACGATGACTCAACTTGTGTGAAAAATATTCTGGGCAATAAAAATAATTCTTTATTTGCAATGAAAACTAACAAAACAGTCACATTCACGATTTATGCATAAGTGAATATTACATTTGCTGCAAAAAAAATGAGTTTTTTTAAGACAGCTTGCATTTTTGCATCTTGCTCTATCCTTGGTATGATTAAAAATTGGTAAATAACCAATTTGGTCATAACGAATATCATCAATTGGTCGAATATCAACCTTCTTTTTTTTCGTCCATAGAGGCGTCGATGATGATGGGCGTCTTTGTTTTTTTTATTTCTGTCTTTACCAGCATAACAAAAATTTTTATATCTGAGGTACCCTCTTTCTCTTCAACGTTCCCCTCTCCTCTCCAACGTTCTCCTTCCTCCTCTTCAATGTTCCCCTTTCCAGATATTTCTTCTTGACTTTCATCATAGTCTCTTTTTTCCAACTCTTTTATATCTAAAAAAACAAAAAAACTTTCAAAGATATCAAATTTTAAAGTTAACCTTTTAGCTTACAATCCACAATCTACAATCCAGTTCCTCATCACCTTCTTCTATGTCAAACCCCTCAATATCGGACATTTTATCTATTATATCTAAAAGTTCTTGATCAGTAAATGGCCTCTTTGAAGATAAAACACTTCAAACATTATATTCATTATATTACATTTTAAAAATTACATTATTAAAATACCACACGTGGTTTTAGGTTAGGTGAGTGTTTTACCACATACAGGAATAAATGTTTACCAAAATTGGGAAAAGCATTGCTTCAGTTCAACCTCACTTTCAGTTCCTGATGAACAGCCAATAAAGACTCGAAAGCTTGAACAGAATCAAGAGTTTTACTTTTTCTAGCCTCAGACTGCATACCCAAAAAATAATTTTTTTTTGTATATGTATATGCATATCAAAAATCATATTTCCCAAAGACGGGAATTTTTGTGTATTTTTTCAATTTTTTTGGGATTAATTTAGAAATATTTGGATCGTGAAAATTAATAAAGAAACCTAATTTTATAAATAAGTTTATTACTTTTGTTCTTTAATTATTGTTTTTTTAAATTATCAACACACAAATTGTTCTATTTTTATTAACATTAAAATAAAATGTAGGTAAACATATTTAGCATCAAAAATACTGTTAACATTGCATCTATATCGTTACATCAAAACTTATTATTTTTTTAATTTAAAATTTTGTTTTTTTAAAAAACATCTAAGTTGCAAGTTTTTTTGTTATAAACAGTTATGGAGTAAGCGAGTAATTTTTTAATGATAATAAAATTGTTGCCAAAATTGTTTTTAGTTAATTTTTAATGTGGTTACAATAAAAAAATATCCAAATAAATTAGCAGAACAATAATATCGTGTTGTTGCTAACGTTTCTTTTTTTCTAAATTAAATATTATGCTTGGGTTTACAGGTAACATAAACGTAGATATATTACGCTTATCTCTGACGAGAAAATATTTTCCATCGAACGAGATTAGTCGAGAGCGACGAGTTATTCATCAAACTAATAGCATCAAATTAATACTCGAATATTCATGCGGTTGCCAAATTAAAATCCGCCCCCAGCCTCTTTCAATCCGAACACAAAAAAAATACCCCAAGACGAAAAGAAACAAGACGAACCATCGGCAGTGCAATCGCTCAGAGTGGCCAGAAGACAAGACAAATCGAATGTCAGCCGCTAATAAGTATCCAGCAATAGCTGGACAAATGTATTTCCTTGCTGGCTACAGGCCGACACAAAAAACTCATCCCGTACTTTGTAATTTGTATCGCTGAAGGTAATTATAAGATGTTAACATCCGAACGAATGAATAAGTTTGATGAGAGGTTTGATTTTTTCAATAAATAAATGTCACTCTCAAATTGGAATTTCTATGAAATTTAAAAAATGGGAGTCCTTTTTTTATCAAAGAAGAAACACGTTAATATTTATATACATCTATGGTACGACCATTGAGATATAATTTATTTTTAATGTTTAATAAATAATTAAGCAGTGCCAAATAGTTACTGGTGTGGAGTAGATGTAATTTAATTTTTTTTTCTTTTTCGGTGTGGATAGCGGGTTTAGGACGAAAGAAAACAAACTTCTCGCTCTTCCTAAATCACCGACGTTTCGATCTTTCTCAAGGCTACACATACGAAAAAAAAAACTCTATATAGGTAAAATTAATGAACATCATCAGTAGACTTATTCTTATGTTTAACAATTGACTATTTATGCATAACATATTAATAAAAAGCAATTTCAAAGTCAGCTTAGTCATATATTAGTCCCTTGGATTTAAATATACAGAAATAATCTTTGTTAACAAGTGAAGAGTTTTAATAAATTAATTACATACCTTTTTAATTCGTGGAAGTCTTAAATCTGTAATGTAAAATTTCTGATGTCGTATCCATCACAGAATCAGGGCAAACAAACGTATTTACAAGTAACATTAAGCAAATGAAGTAATCACATAACGAAACAATATCAAATACGAATAAATTCTATTTCTTCAATAATATTAAAATTAATTTTAATTAATTAATTAATTTTTTTTATTTATTCTAAGAAGGGATTCAGATATTTTATCATTTTTATTAATTTTTGTTAAATTGGTAATTACTTTTCAAGACAGTATTCTTCTTATACTTTCAATGTACCACTTTACCAATTATTTAAGTTTTTTTGTTAACAAAAACCATATTTTTATTATATTTACTTTCTTCAATCATTATTAAAATATTCATTGCATTGATCAATTGCATTCCACCAAAAAAAGTTTATCAATTACTAGCCAAACTCAAAATTCTTGACATGCTATTAAAAATTTACTTAAATTTCCACTTTTCCACTTTTAAATTAAACATCGAAAGTATAATCTGTGGTATTATAACGTTACTGAATGGGGCGGACTTTCCTGCTAGTTGTGTGCTTGATAGTATGTTTATGGTTTACTGAGTATAACTTTAAATTTAGGTACAAAGTACAGTAAGTGTCAAAAATTCTGCACCACTTGGGTAAAATGTTCATTATTTGTTGCAAATTATGAACATTTGTTTAAAATGGTTTTAACTTTTTTAGTTTTCCTTATGCAAAGTTATTCTTTTACCCTGTATTTATGTATATAATGACCACCAAATTAATTTTATTGATGAAAATAAGTTAATTACATAATTTATTAATACAAATCCACAAAGTTCACGATCCTTGTATCAATACTGTTATCTTAAATAAAATTAGGGGCATGCACTAACTTTAACAACCTTTGGGTAAGTATAAACATTAGATTATAATATTTTATAAATATCAGTTAAAAATAAAAAACTAATAGGCTAAACTAATTCTTAAGCTTACGTTTAAAATGACTTAATGGCAGCTTTACGTTCGGTGGAATGTGTTAGGTTAATCTTAAGTAATGTAAGCTGAGTTTACGACATAAGTTTGTCCTGTGAAGTTTTCCTTGATCCTTTTATCTATTTATTTTTTTAAAGTACCACAATTTTTACACAACTTAATTGTTATAAAATATATTTAAATAAAAAAATATTTATTCTGACACTGGAAATTTTGGTAAATTTACTAATAGAAACCACATTTAATGTAAGCCATAATTAATGTTATGTTGACTACACTTAACGGAGACAGATTCTTGCTGAACGATATTATTGAAGACACAATAGGAAACATCAGTAATATAGATATAATGGAATTTAGTCGATCGACATGTTTATGTCGACTGGTTTTACTTTTATTATTTGTAAAAATAAGAAATGATGAAGTCGAATCTGGGGCGGAGGTAGACAAACTTTAACTTCACCAAACCAACTATCTAAAAGGTTTATGGGTCATGTTAGGTAGCTTTTAAGTAGTTATAAGTGTGAATGAAATAGACATTACTCAAAGGAAGAAAAAGGAGTATAAGTATATATAACTGTTTTTTGTGGGGGACTTATTTTTTCTTCCTAACTCCTTTGGGACTTGTTGGTGTACATTGGTGTGAGCTTAATGGAATCGAAGAGGTCACAATTTAAGATTTTTTTTTTATTTACTTTTAGATTTATTTCCAAACTTTTTTTGAAGTCGTTGCATTATTTTGATGTACTCATATATATCAAAATCATATCGATATGAAATCAGTAAAGATACTTTTTTGTTTAAATTATATTTAACTGTTAACTTTGCTGAAAATAAAAAAAAAATAAAAAAAAAAGCCGGTTATTGTAAAGCCAAGAGCAACAGGAAATAACTTTTACTTTTTTAGACGAAGCGACACCGGCATCGCTTCTATAGTTGTAGTCCGTAAGTTGCCAAATTAAAATTATCTTTCATCGTTCTAGAAATAAACCGTTTAACTGTTTAGTGAAACCTGTCAAGTAAAAGCGTGACGCTAATTACTTCAAAATATAAATTTAGATCGAATAACTTGACATTCTTGATAAAATTTGTAACGTATACCACTTCGGCATAAGTGTATATGTTTAAATTAGTTTTGACAGGCTTTTCGTCACAATTCAAAATTTCCTCCCGCAAGATTTGTTACTTTCTGTACCCAATACAATCGTAAGAGAAACGTTTATAAATTGGTAGCAAAACTCTTCTAAAACTTGATAATGAAATTACTGCTTTGACAATTTATTATCCAAAATTATTAACATACAAGGCAAATTACCGATCTGTCAAATAAGTTTTAATTTAAAAATGTTCTAAAATAGATAGGTAGGTACAGCAGAATAAATTGACCTTTACCCTGACGTCACTAATATTGAACAGTAGTAACCACAAACTTTATATACCTTATTCTTTTCTACTGATAGTAGAAACACACCATATATAATATGTACACTTGTCTTTCAAGCAATGACATACATTCTTTTGTATCTCTAATTATGACCTTTAAATGTTGAAAAGAGATAGCGCCAATAACAATTAATCGGTTGTATTATTAGCAATTTATTTTGTCCTCTTATGTCAACTGTCATTATTTTAATACATCGAGTTTTGTTCAAAGCGTTTTATCATTTGCAATCAGATAAATTCTATAAATAAATATTTTTAACATAACCTCACTTCTTAGACAGTGGCTAAACTTTCGTGAAACGTGTCACGTGCCTATTTTTTCCCATCTACCGTTTAATTATTAATTGTGCCTCTGATAGTCTGGTGTTCGTAAATAGTGTTGCATACTAGTAGGGATAGGATTTAATTATTAATGGCTGTGACGTGTTTGTTAATTGGAGTGGGAGTCTTTGTATTAAATTTTGCCTTGATTTTTTGGCCTCGATTGTCGTGTGTTGTCAGCTATATTATTGTTTGGTTTGCTTCTCTGTGTGGATGGGTTGGCTATTAACACGGACTAGCGCGATTATGAGTTAGGGACATAGATTTGCAAAGGTTGGCTGACGTGGGTCCCGTGTCATTTTTCTGATATCCGGCCTGGGAGTGAGGAGTGGAGATGAGTCGTTTGGTGTCAGTGGTGGAAGTCGGGTGAGAGTTTTTGGAACGATTTGATATTAACACGTGAGCAGAACTTCTACGGTTCTTTCTTTCATATCTGGCTGTATTTGGGCCATCTTAATTGGATTTTGAAGAAGAACCATTTAATTTTTAACTTGACCATTCTGTCGTGCCTTTGTGGTGGATATTTTGGTTATTGGGGTCGAGTTAAAATAACCGCGTGCGGGATTTGATGGAGTGAATCCATTGTTAAGTAGCAGGTGCCGTTTCATAATTCAAACCGTCCAGGAGTAGGCCACAGGATTCGTGAATTCGTGTATCCAAAGGTTACAAGTGATTTATTTTAGTATATTTAAACGACGTGACTTATTTTTGACACCACGATTAAGTTTTGTTTTAATTTATTAATATGGTACACTGTTGAAAACTATTTATTGCATTGGATATTATGCCGAGTCTGAACTTTGATTAATGTAATATTCTCAATAGTTCTTTGTGTCCAAGGAAAAAAACGTTTATTCATACTTATTTGTAAATATCCTACAATATTGCTATTTTGAAGGACAGCCATCGTAAAAAGAATTATTTTTGAAATAAGCTCGAGTGTTTTAACAGTGTAAATCTTTAAAAATACTACTTGGTGTTTCTGTTCTTGGATCATCGATGTAACAGTGGCGTCTTAATGAAGTTTTTAATTGGTTACATAGTATTGAGTTTCATTTTATCAACTTATCCGTTATTATGTGCTTTATCTAAGTGTTTTCAATATTTTAAAAGTAACAAATCATTTTTCATTAAATTTGTACCTGCTCCAAGTTGAATCTGAATTTATATATTACTGAATATAATTTATGTGGTTATTGTGAGGGTTTTAAATTATTATTCTTGTTGCAAGTCCATTTATTTTGTATTTCTTTTTTTTTGTGTTAATCTTTTGCTATCAGGAATGCTTTATAAAACCAATTATTTTTGAAATTTTAAATATTGTGAACATTTCTTTTTTTTTGTTGTTTTTAATTCTCTTTTGTACCTCATTAGTTGTTTTTATTATTGTCTGAAAGATTGTTATAATTAATTTAAATATTATTTTAAGAAAAGTGTATTAAATTCGTTTAATCCGCTTTACAAAAATACAGAATTTGTTGTAAAAAATCAGAACATCATTTTTACCTAATTAATATATTGCAGTAATTGTAAATATAGTTTTATTTATCTAGTTCACCATAATTGTTTGTTGTTTATCGTGTGGCTCTGCTGGTGCCTACTAGACCTAGGGGTTTCCGGCTTGTACCGTCTAAGTCGGTGGCGCGGCTCACTTTTATATTTTTTTCTTCTACCCTCTACGGCTGAGCTCGGGCATAATTTGCCAGTAGAGAGACCACTAGCGGAGTACTCTTTAGAGAACGAAAAAGACGTGGCAAACGGTAACATTATTTATGGTAGATTTATAAAATAAACTAATGTAAGAATTACGTTAACAACCAAGGAGTAAGAAGGATACATGCATGTCATTATATCTTTTTAGGTTCAAATTGGCGCTAATTAGAATTAAATTGACATTAGCTAAAATCAAATTGACAATATGAATTTTAAACTGCCATTAATCGAAAGCGAATTGGCAATATTCAAAATATTGTCATTAGTCCATTTCATACACAATACCACTTCCTTCCACTGGCTACGGTTCTTACACACATCTTTTGCTTCCTCTACTTTCATTAGAGCTCTCATACATGCTCGTCAGTTGTTGGTACTCTGGGCATGGCCTTTGTTCAAAACATTGTTGATCTGATCGAGATATGCATTCTGTTATTTTGAAAAATAATACAAAATTATATTCATGCAAGATGCCTTAAATAAAAAAAGATGCTGACTAATGCCAAAATGATTTTGATTATTGTCAATTTCCTTTCGATTAATGCCAGTTTGAAATTTGATTTTGACTAATGTTATCTTGATTCTGATTAACACCAATTTGAAGTTGAAAATGTATAGAATATTCAGGGGGTTAGTAAATAAGTGCAACAAACTACAGGGGGTGATTCTGCATGAAATGTTTTTTAAAAATAAAGAGGGTGGCGTGAACAACTAAATTACCATTTTTTTTGTGTATTTAAATAAATATAATGGTTATAACGTTATTTACATGTAACTGTAACAACTGTAATACTTTAATGGGTGAGAAGTTTTAAATTGTTTGTTTGTTGTGTAATCTTCCAAACATTAAAATTACCACCTGGGGGTATGAATTTTAAAAGGATTACATATAAGTTCTTTTTCAATATAACATTTTTTCAGAAGCTAATACATTTTGAAAATGTTTTTAATAAAGACGAATGTATCGTGTTAAAACATTTCTCCATCGTTGCTTGCTTTAATTTTAAGTTGGTTGGAAAGCAAAACTGTTATACCATACGAGCTGGTAATATGCTAGTAACAAAAACATGTTTATTAAATGTTATAGTAGATATATATATATATATATATATATATATATATATATATATATATATATATATGTATACATAATTATATATATAGAGGGAGAGAGAGAGAGGGAGAACATAACAAACATCTTTAAAAATCCCAAGTTGGAAGCTGTCAAGTGGTGCAGAACTTTGTATACCTCGGATCTTAAATCAAAAACACAGGCAGCAGCGAAAAAGAAATCCGCAACAGGCACGACTAGCTATGACAAAACTTAATAGAATATGGCATGACTCTAACATCACCCAAAATAACTAAAATATCTCTGGTCCGATCCCTGGTTTTTTCCATCTTTTTGTACGCGTCAGAGACGTGGACGACCAAACAGGCTGATCGCCATCGTATAGATGCCTTCGAGATGTGGTGTTGGAGGAGAATGCTGCGGATTCCGTGGACGGCACATAGAACGAACGTCTCAGTTTTAAATGAGATTGGTAATCCAAGGAGCCTGTCCCCCATAGTATTAAAGCGTGCTCCGACATTTTTTGACACATTCACAGGAATAACAACATGGAGAAACTAGTTGTACAAGGCCATCCCCACACTAGTCGACGATGTGGTCGATCTCCTACACGCTGGGTGGATCTAATAAAGATGTGTCTTGATCTAAACGTTAGCGGGGCTTCCGAACTAACTTATAATCGGATGAGATGGCGAAACACCGTAAGGAGAGCAATCGACAAACTATATATTAGTAATGCCTTGGCCGATACCAGCAACAAATGACAATAAAATGAGTTCACAACACATCTGACAAGATGTTATGACTGTGATGATGATAGTAGATATATGCGATGTTTACAAAAATTGTATTGGATGTAGGTAAACAGATATTTCGTTTAAATCAAGATATAAAATAGCAGAAATTGTTTTTGAAATATCACCATTAGAGAAAGATTTCCACACCCGCAGATAATATAAATTCAAAACAGGCACGTTTTAAAACGTGCTCTATATATCGTGCAAACCTTTCGGTTTTTTTAAAACACCAAGGAAATACCGATGATTGGCATTCAGCGAAGCCGTCCAAAAATAAAATCGTAAAAATCGAGCAGAGTTGCATTTTTTACAACGGCTGCATATGAATGAGATTTTTTCAATTAAATTCCAATCTGGAATTCCAACGGGAACAGGACTAAAGTGACGACAGCTGTGTGGCCATATTTGTCCCATTTTGCTATTTTGTATGTTACTCTCCGGTACGGCTGATGTACGAATAAATCTGCATTTCATCAATGCCAATTCGCAATCAGTATTGAAATATCCCGAAATACATGTACATCTTTAAATCCATTCAATGTATACCCAACAATATATTTTCAAAACGATATTAGATATTTTTTAACTCCTACATATAACCTTGGCCTGTCTTGAGGGCAATAAAACTTTATCTTTAAAAATTTTTATATTTTTTCTAGGTCTTTCGCGCACAGGCAGCTTTTTTATTTTTTGATATTAAGGAATTTCTTTTACTCATTATAATCGAGTATTAATGAATAAAAGTTTTCTTAAAATATACAAATATAAAATCACCAAAGACTAAATTATCATCCGTACGTGCGCACACACACATGTCTCCACTAAGATAAAAATCTATAAACTATAGTGATTTTTTTTACGTATTTTTGGTAAAATTAACAATTTTTTTTACATCTGGTTTTTAAATTATACCATTTATTCAAATAAATACATCAATATTTGGGAAAAAGGAAATAATATTTTTCATCCAAATTATATTTTCTTTTTTTGTCAAATTATGTTTTTTTGTAAATGTTATAATTCTTATTGTTGTTTTCGTTTATTTTTTCATTGTTCCATTATTCATTGGAACATCAATGGTTTTGACCAACTCTACCACATCCATATACAGCGTGTTTTAAAAAAAGGTGACCCCGCCTCTAGGATAATTAAAAAACCAAAAAATAATTGGGGTTTGCTTTGTAAAAAATTTTTATAACGCTATCCGTATTCAAGATAAAGGGCGTTAAAGAAAAAAAATGTATACACATTTATTACGATTTTGCCAAAACTACTGGAAACATTGTAATGAAATTTTAGTCGAATATGTTTAAGAAGTTAATACTAAGAATTTGTTTTTATATCTGACTCTCATAGGGCGCTTGTTACACGATTCGTACCAAGTAGTATTGAACATAACTTTTTTAAGGTTAGATTTATTAATCAAAATTTCAAGTGAACTTAAACATCATTCAGTTTTACAGCTAAAAGGTTTTTCTGGTAAACTCGATACTGTGTACCTTTTTCGGAATATTTTGATTTGAAAATTATGAAGTAATAACCAAATTTTTTTTCTTCAGCGCCCTTGAATACGGATGGCGTTACGAACATTTTACCAATCAAACCCCATGTATTTTTCAGTTTTCTACGTATCCTAGAGACGGGGTCACCTTTTTTTGAAATATCATTACTTTATACCAGCATCGGTTATTACTTCATAATTTTCAAATTAAAATATTACGAAAACAGTACAGAGTATCAAGTTTTACCAAGAGTGCCTTTTTGGTGTAAAATTAAATGATGTTTAAGTTTACTTGAAATTTTGATTAATAAATCTTACCTTAAAAAGTTATGTTCAATACTATTTGATACGAACCGTGTAACTAGCGCCCTCGATGAGAGTCAGATATAAAAACAAATTCGTATAAATTTTCATTAGTTTTGGCAAAATCGTAATAAATGTGTACACATTTTTTTTCTTCAACGCCCTTTTCTTGAATACGAAATTTTTTTACTAAGCAAATCCCATTTATTTTTCAGTTTTCTACCTACTTTTTTTAAAACACTCTTTATAGCTCCATAATACTGTTATTTTGTCTCATTACCTCAAAAAGGTATACTCTCTCCACTTCTGTCTTCTCCTGCTCTTCATCCTCAGTTTCTTTGTATAAAACCTCAACTAATTGCGCAAGTTTGGGTACATTGTTCGTTAAAAAATGGTTTCTCAACAAAAATCACCAATGTTTTAAACCTACACTTAATTTTTTATGTATGCAATAATAATTATTCTAACCTAATTTTAATTTGTTTCTGTACACCATGGATAAGCCATTCACGGCCCAACCACACTTTCTCGTGCGGCTCTTCAAAGATTTCACTTTTTGACTTTGAAAAATTTCTTCACTTTCTCACATCATATTATCGTTAATTTTAATAATTTTCATAAGATATAAGAAGTGATAAAAAGCATAAAACAGAAGTGCGTGGGTTAAATAGGGGAGCTATGCTAAAAGAATAATTCTTCTTCTTAAAGTGCCGTATTCATTAATGAATGTTGACAACAACTTCGGCAAAATTTTCTCGGTTTTTAGCTGCTCTAATTAATGCATGGGTACTCATATTGGTCCATTCTCTGAAATTTTTGAGCCAGGAGCATCTTCTTTGACCTCGTCCCCTTTTTCCATCGATTTTCCCTTCCATGATGAGCTGTAAAACGTTGTATTTATCATTTCGATATAGGTGTCCCAGGTATGCTGTTTTCCTTTTCCTTATAATTGTTAGCAGTTGCTTTTCTTTGTGTTGTAATACTGAATATATGTAACATTGCATTAACCTGTATCTTGTTGCCATTTGGAGGCTGCAGTTGGTGACTAGTTGTTTCATTCTTAGAAAAGACGATCTTGCTAATTCTATTCTTGATTTTACCTCCAGATCCGGGTCTCCATCTTCCCGTCTTCCGTGAATTTTGAAACCTTCATGATTTGTGGGTTTGTGGGCTTGTGTGTTGGTGTTTATTTTTAATCCGACTGCGGCTCCTTCCCGGGTTATTGTGCGCTGTAGACACTCCAGGCTATCCGCAATCACTGCAGTGTCGTCAGCATATCGTATATTGTTAAATAACTCACCATTTACTTTTATACCGTCTTCAATGTTTTCTAAAGCTTTTTTAAAGATCTCTTCTAAGTAGATGTTAAACAATAAAGGTGAGAGAACACAACCTTGTCTAACGCACCTTTTAATTGGAATATCTTCGGTGTTTTCATTACCCAATCTTACTGTGGCATTCCGATTCCAGTAAAGAGTTTTGATGGCGTTGATGTCTTCGTAGTCTAGGCCTTTTTCCGCCTGTATTCTCATTAATTCGCTATGTTTAACGCGGTCAAATGCCTTTTCGTAATCGATGAAGCAAATAAAGACATATTTTTGTTGGTCTCTACATTTTTGCAGTAGTACTGATACGCTAAATAGCGCTTCTCTGGTTCCAAACCCCTAACGGTATCCAAATTGTGAGTCACTTAGGTCTTGTCAACATATATTCTGCGATGTAGGATTTTTAAAAATAGTTTTAAGTAAATGGCTCGCAAGGCTTATGAGACGAAATAATTATATAATGTAAAAAAATGATACTCGGTTGATTATAAAAATAAAAAAAAGTCCTGTTTTCCAATTTGAACGGATGTGTGATTTTGCAATTCTCTTCGAGAATAACTCAGTATTTTAACTTAAAAACGGAACTTCAAGGAAAAAGGCAGTTTATTATTAAAATACTTACTTGATAAAATTATTGCGTTAAAATTAAATTCAAAATGTGGAACAAACAAAACAAAACGACACAGTTTAAAAATTAAGTGTTCGTGTTATCATGAAAGGTAAAAGTAAAGTAAAGTAAAGGTAAAGGGTAAAAAGGTTGCTTATCCCTGATGTACACTAATAAAACATTGCAGCAAGTATATTAACTAACTACATTTCGTTTTAAAAAACATGAAATGTTTTCACATTGTTTAAGTTACACTTACAAATGTGCAGTTAAGAGGATCTTTTAAATAGCAAATAAAATATCTACGTCATAGGTGAGAACAGTCGCAGAAACTTAATTTAAACTTGTTTAACTGCGTCACCTAGCGGTTACTATTCCAGAGGATTGTGGGGTTGTCGCGGTCAGAAGTTAGT
Organism: Agelastica alni; assembly: GCA_950111635.1. NCBI lineage: Eukaryota > Metazoa > Arthropoda > Insecta > Coleoptera > Chrysomelidae > Agelastica > Agelastica alni. The sequence continues at coordinate 46,919,781 of OX467712.1, read as the reverse complement.
ATTCTTCGAAAATTATTTTGTTACCTGCTTATTTATCTTCTAGGTTGTGATTGGAGCCATTTAATATATGTATACAAACGCATAATTCTCTTGCTTTCACTGTATTTTTTTCTTTTTTTATCTATAGCGGTTTCAACTGCTAAGGTCATTAACCGCTGTCTTTCCTCTTCCTTGTTATTTTATGATATGATATAAACTTTACTTGCTTACAAAAATTAATTATAGATATTCGTTGGCTGAAAAGAGCTGAGCCTTACTTGTTAGGTTCATTAAACATTTTTGTGATGGTGCATAAAGAAGACAAACTTATATAATATGTTTAACCGTCAATTCACATTCACAAGTATCACAAAACGGTTGGTTCTCATCTAGAACTAAGTACTTTGATGTGAAGCGTGTGTGGGCAATCCTCAAGCGTGCTAATGTAATATGTCAAAGTATTCTAATTCTGAAAAGAGGACATTCCTAATATAATTTCGAATGTCAAAAGGGTTTGCTCCTATGATTAGGATTTCAAACGAACATTTTGTTTTTATTTTTTTGCTTGAGGTCATAGATGAGATTTTTATTAACAAAAAACATAATTTTATTTATCGAAATTGTTTCAATAAATAGATGCATTTACAATATGAAAATCAGATAAATAAATACGATTTGAATCATTTCTCCATTTATTTAGATAAAATGTAAATTTCCCTAATTTCATTGTCAATCAGCCAAACATATATTTTAAAACTAGAGGATCGTTTAGCGAAACAATAAATAAACTTATTGAGGTAAACGGAGGTCACATTGTAAATTTGTTATAAAAGGTTTCTAAATTTTGTTTATGTGCTTTTTAATATTTTTTTCTTAAAAAAATTGTTTTTTTATTTAGATTATAACATTTTCAAATCCACAATTTGTTTTTAATTGTTTAATGCATCTATTTATTAAAAAAATTTTGTTTTTTTTTTTGTTAATAAAGATTGAAGTTTCATTCGCGTAATAAATGCAATTAAATGACCCAAAACATAATTAATACACACTGAAATCAAAATAATTGTGCAGCTTCCTGTTTAACCCGAAATATCTCGAAAAATAATAACTTTATTGCCATGGAAAAGGAGTACAATATTCACGTAGAAAGTATTGGAGAGTCAAAAAATTGTGAAGAAATTGCAATTCCGACAGTGGCGTAGAATTTGGGAGGGATCAACCAATCACTTGCCCTTGTCGTACGCCTCTGGTAGTAGCCAGAAACGTTCATTTTACATAATTTAGTAGGGTGTATAGTACTTACACTCCCCACCAAATTTGACAATAATACTTCAAACAGTTTTAAAGTACTGGGCACAAATAATTTTAAAATTTTAAAATAAAACACCCTGTAACTCAAGACACATTTTATCTAAGTGATTTGGGCTAAATTTTCATATTTTGAGTTCAGGATTCTATAGTTTAAATATTTTTAATTAGTATATGTATATTCAGTATACTTAAATTTAAACGTTTCGCGTCTAATATGCACACATCTTTTTTTATGCTTTAAATATCTACTAAACTTATATAACTTTATATTTTTTAATATCAATAATCATTATTTTCTGGTACATGAGTGAGACCGGTTTCATAATTACCTATTTTATTTTAATTTATAGAATATTCCGATCCATTTCGGAATATTCGTGAAAATCGTATTGATTAAGTAACTCGTTTTTTCCAAATTTAAATTTAAAGAATTTTAAAGTAAAAAAGCATTATCAAAAGTGTTTATCTTTATTTTTTGTGCAAATGTTATTTCTTAAATAAATATACATATTTCTGCATTAAAAAAAGTATACTTTAAAAATATATAAATTCTCTTTATAATTGTACTGCAAAACACGATGTTACAATCTCGGACAAACAAAAAGATCATAAATTATCCTTACTATATGTTTTTGACTTAAAAATTTATTGTTAGCAAGCTATTATACAAAAGAAAACGAAAAAATTAACGATTTAAAAGTTTTTCCGGGCATTTAATTGAATAGAACGGCTTAAAGAGAGAGGAAAAGATGGATAATGGAGAAAGAAAGAGAAAAGCGGCTGCATTTTATAGCCAAGAGAATTTTTATTTATTAGTTACCTTAGATTGCATGGTGAAAGGAAAAATTACATTAATCAAAAATTTAACGGAATTTTTTTAGTTAAATGCATTAGTTTGACATTAAAATATGCAATGAAGTGACATATATTTAAATTTTTGTGGAGTAGATTTTGAATAATGGCAAATTAAATTACATATTTAACACTTAACTGATGACCATGCGTCTCATCGACTCCGCGCGATCTTTTTTTTATACCGGCAATCCTCACCAGAAAAAAATAGCAAGCGGCCATTCCGTGTACTTTTCTAGCGTCCAGTATGCTTACAGATATCTTAGAAATTACCACCTTCATCTAACTTTTCAATTATAGATATCGCGGAGTCTAGTAGACGTAAGGTCACCATTAGTGTTATTATAATACGGCTAGTTCTAGCCAGACTGTAAGCATATCAGTCATATCCAAAGTTATGGAAAAAGCGATAAGCACAGAATTCATTAAATATCTGGAGAAATTTGAGATAATCCATGAAAGACAATATGGATTTCGACAACTTCGGTCTACTGGAGATTTGTTGGCTTATGTCACTCAGCTCTGGACAAACACTATTGAGAAGTTTGGTGAATCCCGTGCAATAGCCTTGGATATATCTAAAGCCTTTGACCGCGTTTGGCACCAGGCACTGTTAAGTAAATTATCTGCCTACGGTCTCACAACCAAACTGCGCCAATGGCTCTTGAGCTTCATGCAAGATCGCTCCTTACATGCGGCAGTTGATGGTATTTCTTCTGATGCGATTAAAACCAATGCCGGGGTCCCCCAGGGTTCCATCCTGTCCCCCACCTTATTTCTTTTACACATCAACGACCTCTTGAAAACCACCACAAACCCCATTTACAGTTTCGCAGATGATAGCACACTTGTCTCAACTTTCACATCCTATCGATCACTTTCGGTGAATGATACAAATAGACTCGGGCAGGAACAGGTTAATTCCATCAATAGAGATCTTAAAGCAATCGTCGAGTGGGGACCAACAATATTGTTCAGTTCAACGCCTAAAAAACACAAAGTGCCACGTTTTCCAAGAAAGTGAATTCCTCAAATCATCCCATCATAATGTCCGGAAATACCCTTGAACCAAGTCCCCCCATCTCGATTTTGGAAGTCACGGTGTCCAATAATATGTCTTGGCATGACCATGTTGCTAACATCGCAAAGTCGGCAAGCCAGAGGCTAGGTTTTCTGGGGAAAGCCAGAAAGTTTTTTACTCCTGATTTGGGGTTCAGCACCAAGGCATTCTCTTCGTTTTCCTTATTCCACTCAGAAAAGAGCCATTCGCTTGATAAAGAGCTCAACTCTCACAGATACCCTTCACCCTCTAGAACACAGAAGAAGAGTTGCAGACCAGTCATTGCTCTACAGATATTTCCATGGCAGATGCTACAGAGAAATTAAAACTCTTGTACCACCATTGGGCACATTCGGCCGAAGAACTCGGCACGCTCATCAGTCTCATCCATTTACTCTCAAGATTGACACTACCAGGACCAATCTTCATCAAGAATCCTTCTTTTACAGGGCAGCTACGGAATGGAATAAGCTTCCAAAATCAGTTTTTCCAGAGAACTATGACCTGCAACTTTTTAAAAAGCATGTCCACAATCATTTTCTTTCTATAATCCCTTCCCCTTCTAATAGTCGCAGTGCGGGCTTATACATCAGAATATCGTTTATAAAAATATTGTGTGAACCTACTACTATTATAAACGCGAAAGTTTGTGAGTATGTATGTATGGATGTTGGCAGTAATCAGAATCAAAATGACATTCGTTTTTTTTTACTGAAAATATGAAAATAGTCTGAAAAAGGGTAGACCTATCGTGTGGGCCGCAAACGTCCACACTGCAGACTATAAGAAGTGGGAGTGATTATAGAAAGGAGATGATTGTGGACCCACTTTTTGAAAAGTTGCAGGTCATAGTTCTCTGGAAAAACTGGTTTTGGAAGCTTATTCCATTCTGTAGCAGCCCTGTAAAAGAAGGATTCTTGATGGAGATTGGTCCTTGTAGTGTTAATCTTGAGAGTAAATGGGTGAGACTGATCAGCGTGCCGAGTTCTTCGGCCCAATGTGGCCAGTGGTGGTGTATGAGTTTTTATTTCTCTGGAGAATCTGCCATGGAAATATCTGTAGAGTAATGTTTGGTCTGCAACTCTTTTTCTATGTTCTAGTGGCTGAAGGGTATCTGTTAGAGTTGAACTGTTTAACAACCGAATGGCCCTTTTCTGCATAAAATCTAGAAGACGAAGATAATGCCTTGGTGCTGTACCCCATATGTGCGAGCAATACTCCAGTAAAGGTCGCCTTGTACGTCGTGAACAGTTGATCAGGAGTAAAAAACTTTCTGGCTTTCCACAGAAAACCTAGCTTCTGGCTTGCTGACTTTCCGACGTTAGCAACATGGTAATGCTAAGACATATTATTAGATACCGTGACTCCTAAAATCGAGATGGAGGGACTTGATTCATGGGTATTTCCGGACATTGTAATGGAATGATTTGAGAAAATCACTTTCTTGTGCGTTGAACTGAACAAGATTGTTGGTTTCCCACTCGACGATTGCTTTAAGATCTTTATTGATGGAGTCAACCTGTTCCTGCCTGAGTCTATTTGTATCATTCACCGAAAGTGATCAATATTATTGTTTAATTAAATACAGTTTTAAAAATGGATCAAAGTAAACTGTTATTTTATTTTTTCAAATTTCCTTATTTTATAATCGTGTATATGTATCGTGCATACCAAATTACGTAGTGTTTTTATACTACTCATATTCTCTCTTACTTAATTACATCTGAGATTATGAAAATTGATTTAACATTTTTGCATCAAAAAAACGTTGTTGTTAATAACTAAATTTTTAAAAATAAAAATACCAATACAGCTCCGTTAAATATTTTTTTTAAATTGATAAAAATAAACCTTTGTTCATAAAATTAATTACATTTTGACAGATTTGATAAAAAATATTAACACAATGTGTCAACATCATGTCTACGTAATATCCACTCAATATTTTTAGTTTTGACTAGAATTATAAATGCTTTGTAAACAAATTATTTGTGTTCATCAATCTAAATTATTTATAAATTAAAAAGTAGACGTTTTACAGGACTGTTGAGCAGTCAATTCTAATTCGTCACTGGTAATAATAAAGGCGTTCCCTGGTATCAGTTAATATTAATTTATTAGCAAAAACATTGTTGTTAAAAAATGAAAAAATTATTATTTTAAATTTATTAAATAGACATATTTATAGACATCAGTTATAACGATATCAGGGTAAGGCATTATAAATTGTGTTCAGTTATTGAGGTTAGGTGTAATATAATCAAAAGAGATAAGCGGACCGGCAGACGATGTTTCGAACCCCTCGCCTCGAAATTCGATGTTAAATACTGGGCTTCTTCAATGAATTTGCAGAGTTGGATCAGCCATCAATTAATTTAAATTCGCAAAAATAATCTACAGTATCAAAAGTAAATAATGTATTGATATAAACAACGACATCATTTTTATCCTAGTCCGTTTTATTTACATGTCTAGAACGCTACCTGAACGATAGAAATAAAGATAAGACGAATTCTCAGAAAATGTCCCGTTTAAGAATAACGAATAAAAATATTTTATACAATATTGAAATTTATACTTGTATTAAGTATTGTGAATTAATAATAATAATAATAAGCTGGGGGCAGTTCCTTCCGAAACCAACCAACGGCACTCGGATAATATCCATTGTGACTTCCCGTGACAGTTATTTGCGATCTGCTACACCCGTCTTTCTCCAAAAAAGGAGCAGGTCGTTAATCAATAATTGCCTTAATTGCTCGGACCCAAGTAAAGCTAAGCCCAGCACAGTCAGCCTTAGTCCGGCGTACGCCGGGCATTGACCATATGTCCGCTAGTTTCCTCCTCTCCCCATACATACATACATATATACATATAGTCACGCCTTTTTCCCATAAGGGTAGGCAGAGACCACTTCCTTCCACTTGCTACAGTTCTTACACACATCTTTTGCTTCCTCTACTTTTATCAGTGCTCTCATACATGTTTGTCGGTTGTTGGTACTCTTAACCTGGCCTTTCTTCAAAACAATGTTAATCTGATCGAGATATGTTCGCCGAGGTCGACCTCTACCGACTTGTCCATTCACGCTCGCCTTATAAATTTTTTCGTCAATTTTCCTTTATCCATCCTTTCTACGTGTCCAAACCATCTAAGCATTCCTAGATTTATCTATTACATTTTCTTTTACACCACAGCGTTCTCTTATCTTACTATTCTTTACTTTATCCAACCGAGTCACTTCGGCTATACTTCTCAGACAACTTATCTCCGCAGCATTAATCCTATTTTCGTTCTTCTTCTGCCAAACCCAACATTCACTACCATACATAAGTGTAGGAACCAACACACCTCTATGCACAGCCAGGCGTGCCTTTTTTTAACACTTTCTGGCTATTCATAAAGCTATGAAGTGCTCCATTCATTTGTTTTCCTGCCAACACCCTTCGCTCAATATCCCTGTCATACTTTCCATCTCTCATAAACTTTGAGCCCAAGTACACAAATTCATTAACTTGTTCCACTATTTCTTCCTCAATCGAAACTCCACAGTTTGTCATGCTTTCTTCTCTTTCAAAAACCATTACTTTCGTTTTGCTTACATTTATTTTCATATCTTTGATTTTCAGGGCATCATGCATAACATTAACCTTCGCATGCAACTCCTCTTCAGATGTCGCTAATATGACTTGATCATTGGTGTAAAGAAGGCATTCGGCGATCATATCATTCATTTTCAATCCATACGCACTCTCTTTCAAATCTTTTAAACGATTGTCTATGTATAAGTTAAAAGTTATTATTTTTCGAGATATTTCGGGTTAAACATGAAGCTGCACAATTATTTTGATTTTAATGTGAATTAATTATGTCGTTGTTTTGGGTCATTTCATTGCAATTATTACGCGAATGGAACTTTAATCTTAATTAACAAAAAACATAATTTTATTTATCGAAATTTTTTCAATGAATAGATTCTATAGTTGAAATATTTCCAATGTAACTGCTGTATGTACCTATATTTACTATAGGTATGTTTGGGTTGATTATATATCAGAAAAACAACGACTCCTCTGGCTATATGCATGCGATAGGCATTGAATTACATGTAATATATAATCTTGTATACTACCCCATTACAGGAAGCAAGATATACAGGTGCTTGTTAAGTAAGAGAAAGGGCTATTAAATTTATCTGCTCGAAGTGACCACCTATGGACCGGTTTCGGGGTGAATTGCCTCTCGTCAGCATAGGGTAGGTTTCCTCAAAAAGACACATTCACAGCTCCGACCCTTAATAAGTACACATGAAGAACCACGTAAAAAGCGCTAGTCACGACATCTGTGCTTTTTAACAAGCACCACCCGGTAAATAACTTCCAAAAATGTACTTTAATGCCTGTCGCAGGCATATATCCAGAGGAGTAGTTGTTTCTCTGATATATAATCGACCCTCACATACCTATAGTAAATATTGGTACATACAGCAGTTACATATTTTCACACCTATTTACGTTGTCGGAACTTTAAAATACTTTTAAAAGTTTACTGCAATAGTATTACAGTTTTCTATAATTTTTGCACATTTGCGTTTTTGGAATGAATTTACCGGGTGGTGCTTGTTAAAAAGTACAGATGTCGTAACTAGCGCTTTTTACGTGGTTCTTCATGTATATATATATATATATATATATATATATATATATATATATATATATATATATATATATATATATATATATATATATATTTAAAAATGTATTAAGATTTTGTACCTTTTTTGTAATTCATAAAAATAAATTAATTTTAACTTGTTTGTGTCACTTTGTGTGAAGCAAAGCGATTTTTTAGTGGAGAACAATACAAGAAAGTGATTTCTTGGCACAAAAAAGTAGCGTAAGTTTTTATAGATTTTTAGTTTGTTTTTTTTAAAAGATCAAAAGTTAAAAGGAAAGCCTTTAATGTTCCGCAACTTATAAACCTTATTCACAAATTCCGGTTTTAAAAGCATTAGTAGCTACACGGTAAAGGGGTGCATATGAACACAACCCTTTTTGGTTATTATAAGCACCACCAGAAAAGGGACTAAGGAAGTCAGATTCTCAGAACACAGTCCGTGAAAGAATCTGTATAAAAAAGGCTGCTTCTACGATGGTTCAATGAAGAAAGATTCTTGTACTGAAGTTTAACTTTCGTATGCCATAATGCAAAAAATTGAAAAAAATTTTGAATTTGAAATTGATCTGTATTTTTATCCAGAAAGAAAAACTTCATTTCCGGTTTAGGATTCTGTTTTTCTAATTTCGCTTATTTTTTCAGTGCATCCAACGGCCCTTAGCGTGTCCTTCCCTGGATCTGTCTTTGCGAGGAGAAGGGAAATGAGGACTCCAGGGTGTGAGTAATGAGCAACTCTCTATCTGGAGTGCTCCGAATCGGGATCAATGACAAGTGCAAGCGAAGAGCGGTTAATAGGTGTTTGTGATAACTGGAATGCGATAAAGGCACTTGGTAAATATACTGGAAACGGAAAATGTATGATCAATGAGGATGCCGTCACATACCAGGAAATTATCTGCCCGAAATTTTCATCTTACGTTTTATGTTTATTCTCGATAGGTATCTTTTTAAAAATAGCAATGTTACCTGAATGTGAAGCATCTTATCAATTCCAGAAAGGAAAAATGTCACTAGTATTTCGTTTTTCCGCAATACTTACAAATATTTTAAAAATCTTAGTTTAACTTTTTATACTTATTAAAAGGATTACTAATAATACAGTAGTGAAAGAAAAAAAGTCAATCTTGCTGCGTTTGATTGTACTTATTTTTTTTTTGCAAGACTGCTGCCCCCAACGTTAATTTTGGTCAGACCACCACCAAAAGTTTTATAAACAACGCTAAACTAAACTGAAGTCTTAAGTTTACAATTTTATCCTGTGTACTTTGCAGTTTTATTTAGATATTTTTACTCAAATTAATTTATCACATATTTGTTTTATGCTTACATTCTATTCATTTAAAAAATGTCTCATTTCAAGCATTTTATTAATTACCTTTTGTGTTCTAATTGTCTTTTATGAATATTACATAAATACATACATATAGTCATGCCTTTTTCACTTGGGGGTAGGCAGAGACCACTTCCTTCCACTTGATACGATTCTGACAAACATCTTTTGCTTCCTTTTCATTCATCAGTGCTCTCATACATGCTCGTTGGTTGTTTGATCGAGATATGTTCGCCGAGGTCGACCTCGACCGACTTGTCCATTTACACTCGTCTTATAAATTTGTTTCGTCAATCTTCCTTCATCCATCATTTCTACGTGTCCAAACCATCTAAGAATTCCTTTATCTATCTTTGTAACCACATCTTCTTTTACACCACTGCGTTCTCTTATCTTACTATTCTTTACTTTATCCAACCGAGTCACTCCGGCTATACTTCTCAGACTACTCATCTCTGTAGCATTAATCCTATTTTCAAGCTTCTTCTGCTAAACCTAACATTCACTTCTATACATAAGTGTAGGAACCAACACTTCTCTATGCACAGTCAGACGTGTCTTTTTTAACACTTTCTAGCTGTTCATAAAGATATGCAGTGCCCCATTCATTTGTTTTCCTGCCAACACCCTTCGCTTAATGTCACTTTCATACTTTCCATTTCTCGTAAACTTTGAACCCACTCTTTCTCCCTTAATCATAACTTTACAGTTTGTTATGCTTTCTTCTCTTTCAAAATCCATTATTTTTGTTTTGCTTACATTTATTTTTATCCTTTTGATTTTTAGGGCATCATGCATAACATTAACCATCACCTGCAACTTCTCTTCAGATGACGCTAATATGACTTGATCACAGGCGTAAAGAAGGCATTTGACGATCAAATCATTCATTTTTAATCCCTACGCACTTTTTTTCAAATCTTTTAAACAATCGTCTATGTGTAGGTTAAACAGCCATGGCGATGCCACACATTCCTGTCTTACACCTTTTTCCGAACTACGTTAATAAAAGAGACCATTTTCTAACTAGTTATGAAAAGACATCTTTCGTCACCCGTAGCAGTTACAACAAATGTCACTTTATATTCTACAACCCAATTATGTACGCCTATGAAACAGCCCTCGTAAAATGATTTATTACTCCGTACCATTTCGAAAAAGAGTATAAACCAGTGTTATCTGAATCTGATTCTCCCGAAGATGAGCCTGTATTTACAGTAAATTTTAGGTGAGACCCATAGTATCATTAAGGAGATGTTATTTTTGGTTTTGCTCTTCTTCGTATTTTTTTACGTGTTTGCAAATTTTTTGCCATTGCTCAACACTTACCTATTTCTTTTAATTTCTCTGGTGTGTTAATTGTTTTAATTCGGATAACCTAAATGTAATGTTTCTTGAAGCCACCCAATTCTTTAGTAAACCGCAGATTTTTTTAGTTCAGGATGTCACAAGCCAAGGAATGTGATCACATAAACGTCACAACCAGGGGAATAACGAAATGAAAAAAGATGTAGAAATGAGCGTTCCAGAACGAAGAAACACTATAGAAGAACTAAAGGATCTGATCACCCAACACCCGTGATTTACCTATATGTCTTGCGACGATTCCAGGGTGCCAGGGAAAGCACAGGGGGTTTTAACCGGTAGGATTCCGGCACTATCAGAAGTAGATGGTGCCCATGCAGGGTTTCCCCTTTAAAAAAAAGTTCAGGATAATACAGTGGTAATCTAAGCCTACATGGACATGCTGTTCTATTAGTACGTCCAGTTTGGGGGAAAGCAAACTTTATTATTTTGGATTTTTTAAAATAAAACTTTTTATGGGAGGGCTTTGAAATTGTGATCCACAATCTTTTTGTGTAACGGAAATTGATAAGTGTTAACACTGTGTCAGGTGAAGTGAGAGCAGCGTTTCGCCAGCTTTCGCGGGTATCAGAGAATAGTGAGACACACGCTCTTCTCACTTTTTTTCTTTCTTGTTGTCCGTGGTTGCGTGTATGTATTTGTATATTTTCGGGAATTTTATCTGTCAAAAGGACAGTGTAAATGTTGTTTGCGAAAAAGTGTATACATATTTGAAGGACGTCAAGCTAACCTCTCTTTCATTAAGTGATTTTTTATTTACATGAGACAGATTTAAAAAAAAAGAAAAAAAGAAAAGAATCGAGATGAACAAAAAATCTAGCGTGGGGAAAAATTAAACACAACACAACATAAAAACCACCGCTCATAAAGTACATGGAAATAGAACTGTAAAAAAGAACCATATAAATACAAATAAAACCCCATGGTTCCGTCCAGAAGTCAAAAAAAATGCAAGGAGAAGAAACAAGCTTACCTCACATACCGAATATTAGGAACGCCGCAATCATGCAACGAGTATCGACGGATCAGGAACGAAACAAAAGAATTAGTAAGACTGATCAAAAATCAGTACTGGGAAAAATTTTCAAAAGGCATGGCAAACGACTTCTATGGACTTCAAAAACAAATATGGCGGTTAATGAGATCACAGAGGTCAGAGGTTAAAACGACTCGCATAAACAAAGAGGACTGGATCAACTATTTAACTGATCTATATAGAGCAGAAAATATAGAAGAGGAACAGTTCTTAACATTATATCTCCCACAAAAACAAAGTGTGTGACAACAACAAAAACACCATTAAGATGTAAACTGGAGGTAGATGGAGAAGTTATTCAGCAGGAAATGAAATTTAAGTATCTTTGCGTGAAACTCTCGATGTTGAGGCAGAAGTAAGGGAACAAACATCGAAAGCAACAAGAATAGCAGGGTGTTTAAATAAAGAATAGCAGGATGTTTAAATAGTACAATATGGTGCAATAAACATATAGGAATTTAGGCCGAAATGAAAGTACTCCGCAGAATAACTGGTAAAACACTTTTAAACAGGAAAAGAAGTGAAAGTATAAGAAATATATATATATATATATATATATATATATATATATATATATATACATATATATATATATATATATAAATAGTAAAAATTATTGGTGTTAAATCACCACAGGGGCGCAGGAGCGAAGGGCGTCCTCGAAGGAGATGAGGCGACAACCTGAATGCAGAGCAATAGGCAAGTTGACGAAGAATAAACAGGCGATTCGTCTAAAGTCAAGAAGGAAAAAAAGAAGATTAAAAAATAAAATTCAACTAATTTTACAATAAATGTTGCTTGCTGTCTTTGCTCTGTTTTACTTTTACTGCGTGTGAACAACACGCATACATTTTTTTTGTATAATTAGACTTTCGTTCAATTAGCCTCGTATTCAATCCACTCAAGACTAGACCATGACATAGAAATAAAGTCTAGGATCCAACAAGCACAACAACAAAATTTTTAGCCCAAGAACATCATCATCATCATCATCATCACTCAGCTATAGTAGTCCACTGCTGAACATAAGCCTCTCGTTTATTTTGCCACTCTGCTCTATCTTGAGCCATTTGTATCCAATTACCACAGATTCTTTTGATGTCATCGGTCCATCGTGTGGGGGGGCGCCCTCTACTACGATAAGCTTCGTGCCTCGGACGCCACTCCAATAGTTTTTTAGACCATCTTCCGTCAGTTCTTCTAGCTACGTGGCCAGCCCAGTTCCACTTTAAAGTTGTTATTTTTTCGATTACATCTATAACACCTGTTCTTTGGCGAATAATCTCATTTGGTATTCGGTCTCTGAGGGAGATACCCAGAATAGCCCTCTCCATCGCCCGTTGGGTGACATGCAGTTTCTTTGCTGACTTTTTTGTAAGCGTCAATGTTTCGGCTCCGTATGTCATCACTGGTAATATGCACTGATTGTATACTTTTCGTTTTAGACTGATGGGAATATCCGACTTGAAAACATACTTTAATCTTCCAAAGGATGCCCACCCCAAGCCTACTCTCCGGAGAAGTTCGCACGTCTGGTTGTCCCGTCCTATTCGGATCTCATGACCCAAATATTTGTAGGCGGTGACCTGTTCAATAGATTTGCTTCCAATAGTTATGTTTTTACTGGGGACTAGGTTTGTCATGACTTGCGTCTTTGCAAAGTTAATTCTTAGGCCAACTTCCCTTGAAGCATTGTATAATTTTTCCAACATCATGGACACTTGATCTATACGGTCGGTGATAAGGACGATATCGTCTGCAAATCTTAAGTTATTTAATCTTTCACCGTCTATATTTAGGCCCATTTCCCCCCAGTCGATTTTCTTACAGACATATTCGAGCAGTGTGGTGAACAGCTTTGGAGAGAGGGTATCTCCTTGACGTACACCTTGTTCTATTCGGAATGTTCTTGTGTTTTTATGTAATCTTACACACGCCGTTGCTTTCTCGTATATACCCTTAATCAGTGCAATGTACCTGTAATCAATTCTGCATTCTGTTAATGATTTGAGCATATGTTGTTGGCTGATTGAGTCAAAAGCTTTTTCATAGTCTACGAAAACAAGGATGAGAGGTTTATTATATTCTGTTGATTTTTCTATAAGGGTCTTGATTGTATGTAAATGGTCATTTGTACCGTACCCTGCTCGAAATCCTGCCTGTTCTTTCGGCTGGTAAAAATCTAATTTTGGAGTTAGGCGTTTAGCAATGATCTTCATAAATAGTTTATACAAGTGGGATAGGAGACTAATGGGTCTGTAATTTGCTAGATTACCAATGTTCCCCTTCTTGTGCATTATTACTATAGTGGCGTTGTTCCACTTTGAAGGTGTTACTCCTTGATGTAGACATTCATTAAATAATTTACATAGGGCTTTAATAACTATGTGTCCACCTTCCTTTACTGCCTCTATAACAATTTCGTCTTCTCCTGGTGACTTATTATTCTTCATCTCAGACACCGCCTTTCTTACTTCACAGTAGGTTATGTCTGGTACATCTTCAGAGCCCTGGTTCAGTATTCTTGGGAAGAACATACTGTGCGATAAACACCTAAATATGAATTTAAGTGTTACGTCTGGTCAACACTATTATACAGAGGGGAAACATGGACTTAAAAAACTACCAGTATGAACCGTATAGAAGCATTTGAAATGTGGACATATCGATGCATTATAAAAATTCCAAGGACATCACACACAACCAATGAGGAAGTTTTGAGAAGGGTACACAAAGATCGAGATCTGCTCCACATAATAAAGCCACATTTCAAGAAATGAAAAATATTACCTACTGCAGCTCATAATTAATAAGAAAGAGAAAGAGTGGAACGAACACATAGACCGCATAAATGACGACAGAATGGTCAAAATAACTAGAGACAAGTCACCATTAGGGCACCGTAGTGTTGGAAGACCCCGCAAGAGATAGAGTGACAACCTTTCTAACAATTGAACGGCAGAAGATACGAAAAAACAAGCAAATTGCTTACATTAAAGAAGGAATGAAAAAAAGAAGCTCATAATTCAAGGAAAAATAGAGGGTAAACGTGAAACTGACAAAAAAAAACTATCATGGATGCGGATTATTAGGAACTGGACCGGTTTAAACTTTGAAGACCTTATTAGAGCTGCTACAGATTAAAAGACCTTTGCTGATGTAATCGCTAACCTTCGATAAAAAACGGAGAGGGCACAAAAAGAATAAGAGATCCAATATTGTAATCTTGCAACCAGTGCAACATACCCTTCAGGAATAAGTTGAAAGGGAGCGCGTTGACTACGTCTATGGTAAAATTTGTCCAAAACCAACTCACTTTAAGGAAGCTTATTTATTTTGCTAGGAGAGGACGGTCTTTAAGTTATAACGTGCCCGTGTTCAACTTAAAGTAATCGGAGTCTAATATTATTGCTTCCTGAAACAAAATCGACTACTAACAATAACGGTATAACTTAAAATTAAATAAAAAATTTAATAATAAAAATTATTATTAAATTTACCACAAAGTAAGTTCATAACAAACAACAATGTGAGCGTAATAATTTATTGAGGATTTTTATTTTTCGGTATATCTTTTCTGAGCCGTTACGTATTCTTAGAATGTATCCCCATCGTCGATACTTTCCGTAAAGAATTTTAATATGTCGTCGATTTTACAAACTCTTAAAACAAGTGGCAGCTGTTTCTGATGTTAGGAGATGAATTTTATTTCAATATTTGATAGTTTTCGTGCCGTGGCACCCACCCCATTCATCCTCTAACTCTCTATATTTCCTTTTATTCCCTTTTTCTCTCAATATGCAAAGCATTCCGTAGCTATAACTTTACTTAAACATTGAAAACACTTCAAAACTTTCCTCGACTGTTCAGCACAGTTCGGACTATCTGAAAGACAGAAAAAGAAAGAAATACTCGTATAAAGTCAGCTGCTGAAAATTATTGTGATTATGCTAATTCTTTTTGCTTTTTTATCGCTGGGTGTGTATGCTATATGTCGACACCATATTTTTAAGAGGATTTATTTACTGTGTGTTTGAATCCGTTTATCGAAGACCGACAAATATGGATCATATTTTATTACCCGCACAAATTTTATAGTTTGGGATGAGTATTGAATGCTTTACACTTTATTTACATGCATGTGTTATGTAATTTTTGGAGTTTTTGGAAAAAATAATTTAAAAAACTATTAAAATATTGTAAAAAAATTCTATTAGTAAAAACATCTGGAAGAATTCTAGCTAAATTAAAAAATAACAAATTATATAAATATTTAATATGAATTTTTTTTATAAATACAAAATTGTGATTTAAATCAGTGGCGGCTCTAGAGATTTTTCAGGGGGGGTATTCTTCTTCTACTTATTCATATCTTCATTGCTGAAGAGTTGTGACATCATGTCTATGAGCATTGATGGGTCGATTGTCTCCACTGCTGTCGGTCCTCCGCTACTCTTAAATTTGTCTGCAAGGTTTGCCCTGTAATCTCGTTAATTTGGTCTATCCATCGTGATGGAGATCTTCCTCTTGACCTTTTACCTTCCACTTAGCCCTGCACGATCAGTCTTTCTAGATTGTCTTAATCTCGTCTGATCTTTCTAGATTGTCTTGATCTCGTCTGATGATGTGTCCGAAGTAACCCAGAATGCGACGTCGGCAACTGGTGGATAATCCTCCGCCAGCACCACATTTCAAATGCATCGTTTCGTTGCCTGTCGCTCGACTTTATTGTCCAGGATTCGGAACCATATAAAAATATCGAAAACACTAAGGTGTTAACCAGGGCTCTTTAAGTGTTTCTGGTTATGCAACAGTCTTTCCATATCTTGGATAAGTTTGATATTGTTGTCATTGCTAATACTATCCGTCTTCTTATTTCTGTTTCGCACCCTCCCTTGCTGATTATTAGCGATCCTAAATAGATGGGGGGGTATTACTATTACTTCTTCTTTACCACCGCTCGAGAGGTCCGACGGCACGACAGCCGTATCTTCCAAGGAAAAAGTGGATCTGCTGGCCGAAATGTTCAGCTCTAACTCAACCCTCGATACCAATGGGAAACAACCCCCAACGATACCTAGAATAAACGCATCAATGCCTGAGGTCTCTATCCCCCATCGCACTATCAGAAAAATCCTACGAAATCTTGACTCTAATAAGGCAGTAGGACCAAATGGAATTCCGACAATTGTCCTGAAGACCTGTGCTCAAGAGCTCACCCCAGTTCTCTGTACACTCTTCAAGTTATGATACAGCAAAGGAGTATTTCCGTCCATGTGGAAAAATGCTAAAGTCCAACCGATTCCGAAAAAAAGAAAGAAGACTATTCCTGCGAATTATCGCCCTATTGCATTGCTCTTAATCATATCCAAAGTTATGGAAAAAGCGATTAACACAGAACTCATCAAATATCTGGAGAAATTTGAGATAATCCATGAAAGACATTATGGATTTCGACAACTTCGGTCTACTGGAGATTTGCTGGCTTATGTCACTCAGCTCTGGACAAACACTATTGAAAAGTTTGGTGAATCCCGTGCAATAGCCTTGAATATAACTAAAGCCTTTGACCGCGTTTGGCACCAGGCATTGTTAAGTAAATTATCTGCCTACGGTCTCCCAACCAAACTGCACCAATGGCTCTTGAGCTTCATGCAAGATCGCTCTTTACATGTGGCAGTTGATGGTATTTCTTCTGATGCGTTTAAAACCAATGCCGGGGTCCCTCAGGGTTCCATCCTGTCCCCCACCTTATTTATTTTACACATCAACGACCTCTTGAAAACCACCACGAACCCCATTTACAGTTTCGCAGACGATAGCACTCTTGTCTCAACTTTCATATCCTATCAATCACTTTCGGTGAATGATACAAATAGACGGGAACAGGTTGATTCCATTAATAGAGATCTTAAAGCAATCGTCGAGTGGGGAACCAACAATCTTATTCAGTGCAACGCCCAAAAAACACAAAGCACCACGTTTTCCAAGAAAGTGAATTCCTCAAATCATCCCATCACAATGTCCGGAAATACCCTTAAACCAAGTCCCTCCATCTCGATTTTGGGAGTCACAGTGTCCAATAATATGTCTTGGCATGACCATGTTGCAAAAATCGCAAAGTCGGCAAGCCAGAGGCTAGGTTTTCTGTAAAAAGCTAGAAAGTTTTTTACTTCTGATCAACTGTTGACGACGTACAAGGCTCAAATCCGACCTCTAGAGACCTCTAGAGTATTGCTTGCACATTTGGGGTTCAGCACCAAGGCATTCTCTTCGTCTTCTAGATTCCATTCAGAAAAGAGCCATTCGCTTGATAAACAGCTCAACTCTCACAGATACCCTTCACCCTCTAGAACATAGAAGAAGAGTTGCAGACCAGTCATTACTCTACAGATATTTCCATGGCAGATGCTCCAGAGAAATAAAAACTCTTGTACCACCATTGGCCACATTCGGCCGAAGAACTCGGCACGCTGATCAGTCTCACCCATTTACTCTCAAGATTGAAACTACAAGGACCAATCTTCATCAAGAATCCTTCTTTTACAGGGCTGCTACGGAATGGAATAAGCTTCCAAAATCAGTTTTTCCAGAGAACTATGACCTACAACTTTTCAAAAAGCGTGTCCACAATCATTTCCTTTCTATAATCCCTTCCACTTCTAATAGTCGCAGTGCGGGCCGTCCACGGCCCACACGATAGGTCTACCCTTTTTGCGACTATTTTCATTAAAAAATAAAAAAGTTAATGGAAATTTGTAACCAAAGTGATTAAGTAATAAAATCCATAGGAATTAATTGTGCTTCTTCTTCTTCTTTACTTAAGGTTTTAGGCACTTTGTCTGTTACGATACCCATCTTTTTCTCGGCTTTCTAATATCTTTTCTTCCACGGCATTGATAAAATCTGACTTTAGCAGGTACCCTCTTCTCGTGCATCCGTTTTACGTGTTCTTTTCACTTACTCTTATTTTTCTTTATTTTCTCGTTAATGTTAAAGATGTTTAATTCCGTTCTTATATCTCTGTTTCATAGTCTTTCTTCTTTTTTCGTTTTTGTCCATGTTTCACTACCGTATAAGGGGGTTGGTACAGCTATCGTCTTGTAAAATTTTATTTATGTATCTTTTCTTGTTTTATTCTTTAATGTTCTGCTGATAGTTCCGCAGATATGTGTGAATTTATAAGTTTTTTTTTATGTCTTTGCTTTAGTCATAAGATATATCGTAGCCCAAATATTTGAAGTGCTTAACCTGTTCCAGTACCGTATCATTTACGACTATCTTTGTACTGACTGAATCTTTACCTGAGAAAGCCATGGTTTTCGTTTTGCTTGCTGATATTTTCATGTCGTTTTTTTGACAGATTGTTTGTAGAGTATATATGAATTGTTCATAAAACAAAATATATATGCCTTTCGCGACTTGTTTGCAAATATACTTAAAACAACTGAAACCAGAGAACAATAACAAATAAAATGGATAAAAATGTGACGAAACAAACAAAAACACAAATCCACAATTCTAATAATAAACTTCGAAAACTAAACCACGTTCAACAAAAACTTATCGAATTATTGTTTGTAAAACAAAATCCATATGCCTTTGGCCACTGTTGGCAAATCTATCAATAACTAATTTTTCTTCTTCTTAAAGTGCCTATTCGGTCCGAATGTTGGCAATCATTCTGGCTATCATTATCTTGTTTGCTGCGGCACGGAATATCCCAGTCGTGGTAGTGGAGAACCACGTTCTCAGGTTCTTCAGCCACAAGATACGTCCTCTTTCCGGTCCTCTCTTTCCCAATATCTTGCCTTGGAGAATCCGTTGTAGAATGCCTTTTCGACGTTCGTTACGCATAATGTGACCAAGAAATTTTAGTTTTCTGGTCTTTACAATATCTAACTAACTAATTGTTAATTGATCGCAATGTCCGGATGGGCGTTAATAATGGCTAAGTCAGATAGCTTATCTTCTAAAATTTCGATGAGTCAACACAGATCGGAAGTGTAATGAAAATTTCAAAAAATGATGTTATCAATGAAACATTACTTTATCACAGTGAGCAAGGGCTCCTAAAGTCTCGTCAAGAATAGAAAGTTTTTCTTAGAAGGCTTCTACCCACTTCGTCTTCCACAACCTCAGTTCGTTTTTGAATTCTGATGAAAAAGTTTGTTAAATCTTTCCACCAAGGCCCGTGCCATTGAATCCAGACATGTCATACCAATTTCCACAATAACCGTTGGTATAATAATGTGTAAATTGAACAAACTGGTCGTTTCAGCGGTGAATGTTTGAGTGTTTAAGAAAATATTTAATCCAACGAATAATTTTGGTTTGCATAACGTGTGTTTTCTTCTTGTTAAAAACCAATCTCCCGACTCTAGTTGTTGGACCAATATCAACTATTCACAACTCTAGGGGTGGGCCATGGCCCCCATGCCCATGGTATTAACTTATATTTTTAGGAAAAATTATTTTTGATTTAATTTTATATACTTCACTGTAAATATGACTCCCTTTTCGTCTGTATTTAATCGTAACGCTTCATATTTCACATTGACAAATTAAGTCTTACACACTTACTTACACACTTTTAATCAACTAACTTTATAAATTAAATTAACTGTCCTTTTTAACAGTTTTATACTATTTCAATATTTTTTAGAGTGTGCTGATTATCACTTAGTTGTTATAAAAATTTTATGTGACATACTTAAGAAAATCGTACATCTTTTGGATGTCCCACTTTAAAATACAAGAAGTCAGATAGATACCTCTGTACATCTCGAATGTTTAATAAAAATAAAAATGGATATTTGTTCGGCGGCGGCAAGCAACATCAAATATACCAAGAAAAGAAAACTTATATGAATAGCGGAAATGATATCCAGTATTTCGTTACATCAGTCGTGTTTAAATTTCAAAATACCCCTATTGTAAGCCGTATAAATATAGCCTCTGACGTTCAACTGGATCAGTCAATAAGGGAAAAATTCTATAGGGGTAGAATATCGACACGATGGGAAACTTATGAATAAAACAATAGTTTTAAAGAACGTAGCTTTATCTATGCTCATTTTTTTCCCAATATTTAGTTTTCAAGAAAAACTTTTCTTTCATAAGTCGTTAATAAAATAAAATGTCTATCCTTGATTTTCACGTTCAGTTATTTAAGCAGTAAAATTTTTTAGTAAGCTCTGGTTGAGCATGTAAAAATATAAACTTTTTTTTTCTCAATTCAAGCTTAATATATTTAGCATCGTAAAATTTGGATATATGCATTCTTTAACATAAATCTTTCTTTACAAAATAGATATTTACTCTTCTTTAACTTTCTTGCTATAATAGATAAATATTTTTTCATAAAAAAAGTAAAAAACTCTGGTAGTTATAGAGAGTTTTACCATTTATGAATTTGTGGACAGTTACTCTTGAAAAGAAATATTATTTGTAATATTATCATTACATATATTTTATAGTCAGTAATTTAGCTTGTAAAATTCCTTTATAAGCTCTCAGCTTAGTGTAAAAAATATATTAAATTTTTATCAATTTTAGCTTAGTATTCAACACTATTTACTTGGTTTTATGCATGATTTAAAAGAGATATTTTTTGTATCAAATTCACAGTTTCTGTAACGTTCCTGCTATGAGACGTTTGGGATTTAAAATCTTTAAAATCTTTTCATGACCCCTCCTACAAGCTACAATCTGCAATATGACTATGGATCCATTCCATTAAGGCAGAGCTTGTGAGTGCATCCACTTTTTTATTGGTACTTCTACTAAGGCTTCTTGAAACCTAACAGTGAGATTAAGGTCCGATCGAACCCTTTTTGACCCGTGAATCTGCCTCCTCGTTCACTTATAACCCCAAGTGTCCTGGGATCCATAACGGTGTGACATTATTTATATCTTATAGGTCCTCCAGGACATTTTTACAATCCATCACGTTTCGTTTTATTAACCAAGTTTAGCATTCTGATTTCATCGACACATACTAATTTTCAGTTAAAACTGAAATAGTTACATTGCATGAAACAACAGTCCAGAAAACAAAATTTGGTTATTTCTAGACAAATTAAGCTTGTCATTTTTATCTTTAAAGGTGTGGTAGTAAGTTTAAAAACTTTTATTTGTATTGTTGTGATATTTTTAACAATATTTTTAATTACTGGTATACTTGTTGACCCCCAAATCTAAAATGGTTACGCCGCTGATTTATAGTTCTACTATCAAATTTTCAACGCTAACGCCAACAACTCCTTTGCACATATCGCTGTTATGACGTAGGTCGTCCATTTTTTATTGGAACAAACTTTGGGTAACATTTTTATATGTATCACAAAATTATTAATCTTTCCAACACAAAAACTGTTAATTTAAAATCCGGCGTCAAAATGTATTTAAATCATAGAAATAATTGAAATGTTAAGCAACATTTCTCTTTTGAAATTTTTATCATTTTCTCATTTTGTTACACAGGGTAAATCCTCTTTAGAACAAATGCGTGACATTAACTCTATTTAAAATTAAATTAACAACAACGATTTACAATTAGTCATCGCTGGTATTTAATTTGAAAACTAACACTTTCGAATGCTTCTCACAGTTTTTGTTTTTGGTTTTCTTTGTGCAAAGTTCTAAAATATGTGTGACATACTGAATTTTCCAATCAACCTGGTATGTTGTATGGTAGCCTCGTTTTTCTGAGTTCAGAGCTAAAGAAGAAAATATTATAGTCACTCTGGAATAGACAAAATATAAAAATAGACCTACCTCAGAGTTATATTGTTCACAATTTCGATGGTTATTATTGGCTGTTTAAGTTAAAGTTTCGCTTTTTGGTTTTCAGTGCTTTAAGGATGTAGTGACCTAAAAATAACAAAGTTTGGGCATGACTGTTTGGGTTTGAACACTAGTGAATAGTAATTGTGAATTCTGTAGCCTTTCATAGTATCTTTAGCTTGGATTACTTGCTATGAAATTATCGTAGTTTGGAAATTGTATTGAACAATATTATTTTTTGGTTAGCAGTCATTTTATAACCGGTGTCAAGTCCAACAGCTTATCATCGACATTGTTGATTCGACAGATGGAATCCGAAGCTCGGAATACAGAGAACCAGCACGTTCGGTTGACCACTGTACGCTATCGGTGATCACAGTCCGGATCATGACGCCAAACTCAACTCATCGCCTCGTACGAAAGTCACTGTTTATCAAGTGGGTTAGCAAGACTGCGGACGGGTTCGGAATTACAGCTTGTTGAAATTATTGGTCTTAAGTTGATATACTTTTGATAATTCGTAAATGAGTTTTGTTCGATCGACGATTCCAAAAGTCTGGATGTAGAAATGAAAAGTAATAGCACACATTTTGAATTTGCTGATCTGCAAATTCACAGTTGGTGGCATTAATATAGTGCTGTTTTTCCAATATTTTGGTCCATTTTTGGCATTTATAGTAATATTGACAAAATACCCTGTATGGGATTAATATCACTTAACAACCGGCCAGTATGCTAGCCCACCCACAATCATAGGGCTTTATCTTCATATTTTTTTTTCCTCCTTCATCTGCTGCTCCTTATTACTGTAAGATCTGGTATCAGGATAGCTGTAGAGGCCCAAGTGTTGAATAAAAGAATCTGTAGAAGCTGGTAAGGCTGATACATAACGTCTCTATTGGAAACTATTGAAAACCACCACCAAGGGTCCCTGAAGACCAGGATAATCTTATTCTTCTTCTTCTACTCGTTTAAAATCATAGTGATCTGTTAATTCCGGGCTTGCCGTCGTAACATTTCCTGTGATGTGGACTGCCAGCTGTCCCTCTATCTTTTTGGTGGTCTTCCGGGTGGTCGGTTGCCTGTTAGTGTTCCCTCTAGTGCTATGCGGGGTAGCCTATTCTTGGTTATACCATTCTTTTCTTCTTTGTCTTCCCCATCTTACTATGTCCTGTACGCCGCATTGCTCTCTTATGTTCGTATTTCTTACACGGTCTCTTCTGGTTTTGCCAACTATGGTTCTTAGCACTCTCATTTCTGCCACGCGTAGCATGCTTTTGGTTTTGTTGGTGTCTTCTCGCGCTTCTGTTGCGTACGTCATGACGGGTCTTCGCATGCTTTGTATATCCTAATCTTGCTGTCCATTCGTATGTATTGGTTGGCCCATACAATTTCTCTTAGGCATCCTGATATTACTGCTGCTTTGTTAATTTAGCCTCTTAGGTCATTTGTTGGATCGTGGCCGCTGGACATATCCATGCCGAAGTATTTAAATTGCATCACCTGCTCTATGGGCTTATCTTCAATTACAAGCTTACATCTGAGGCGCTCTTTATCGATGGTCATGCTTTTTGTTTTTTCGATGGATGTGCTCATGTTAAGTTGTTGACAGGATAATCTCAATTGGAATGATAGATTTTTTTAGTTATTTTAAGTATATACCACTAGTAAATTTCAGTACATTAGGTTTCCATGTAACCACATTGAACACTTTGGTAGGTACCATCTTTATTATGATTTTTAATATTATTTGTAACTGGTAAACAGATACTCACATATAATTTGGCATGACCACTGAATAAATGGGTAGACTCATTATTTAAATTATTAATTGTAGGCTTTTTCATAAGTTTGTTAGTAAATTATAGTAGTCAAAAAGACCCATTTTTAAAATCTTTAATTGTTGTTTTTTCATGTTTTTTAGAAAATAGTTTTAGCCAATTACTTGACTATTTATCCACCCTATCAACCTTACCCACCCCTGTCTCCCATTGAGCTAGTCAGTGTTTAAATGCCCCTAAATACATTTGAGCATTTAAAACACTAATTTTTTTGTTGCAAAAAACTTTCTCGACCTGAACATTCATTGGATTGAGGGTAAACACTAAAACCATTCTTGCTTTTAGCAATTAAAATTTTTTATCTACTATTACATGTAGCAATTTGATTTTGTAAAACAATCATTTTCGTGGAATATTTATTTTCAAACATGAATTTTTTTTAAATGTATTTATTTGAGAGTAAATTTCTAGCAAATATTTATTTTATCATTCGACGTCAGTTTAAATAAATCTTGACTAAAAACGGACCATTCGCATTTTTGGTTTAAATATTTTTCTTTAAGCTAAACCGACTTCGATAACGTTTGACTCGAAATACCTACTACAAGGGCGGTTTGATAAGTCAGTGACTTTTTGAATAAAACAAATTTTTTTCCGCAAATAAACATTTTATTTTTTTACATAATCACCTTTTAGCTCGATACATTTAGTCCAGCGTTTTTCTAATTTTTTTATTCCCTCCAAATAATAGGTTTTTTCAAAGCTCTCAAAATACGCATTTGTTTCGGTAATGACTTCTTCATTCGACTCAAATCTCTTACCGCCCAGCCATTTCTTTAGGTTTGGAAACAGAAAATAGTCGCAGTGGCTAAATCTGGAGAATATCCTGGATGGGGTAGCAGTTCGTATCCCAATTCGTGGATTTTGGCCATCGTGACTAGACAAGTGTGCACACGTGAATTGTCTTGATGGAACAGCACTTTCTTCTTCGCCAAATGCGGCCGTTTTTGCTTCAAATCAACGTTGAATCTGTTCAAAAGCTTTGAATAATATTTGCCGGTGATCGTTTTACCTTTCTTGAGGTAATCGATGTGAATGACACCGCGTACATCCCAAAAAACTGTGGCCATGACCTTGTTGGCTGACAGACTCTGTTTCGCCTTCTTTGGTCCACGTTCACCCCGAGCAACCCACTGTTTCTATTGTTCCTTGCTCTCTGGCGTGTTGTGATGGATCCATGTTTCATTGACAGTAACAAAACGGCGCAAAAATCTCGCAGAGAGTTTTTTCATGTCCAAATATTCGTGTAAAATATGATGTACCCGTTCAGTTGAGATACACCTACAGCATGAGCCAACTCACGCACTTTCATTCTCTGATCATCCGATCATTTCATGGATTTTATCGATGATTTCCGGCGTGATCACTTCTTTTGGGCGACCTGGACGTTCGGCGTCACTAGTGCTGGTACGACCACAACGGAACTCTGTAAACCACTTCTTAACCATTGAAATTGATGGTGCCGAGTCCCCGTAGTATTTATCAAGTCTTTCCTTAGTTTCAGTGATGGATTTTTTACGTAAAAAGTAATGCTTAATCAGCACACGAAATTCACTTTTTTCCATTTTTGTAAAAATTCACGAGGTTGTCTGCTTTGAACGGCTATCAAACACCAACTGCACGACGTAGCTTGCTCAAAATTAGAAAGTTGCCCACTGATAGATTATAGTTGACGGCAGCACTGTTGCATTTGGAGTAACTGCGCGGGAAATTCAAAAAGTCACTGACTTATCAAACTGCCCTCGTATATTTTACTGTACAGCTCTTTTCATTGTTGCCTTAATTAATAACATTTGTTATTGCTTCCATTAATGTAGAAATTTTTCCCATTATCCCTTCTTATTCATAAGCTGGATTAGTATATTTAAATAGTGTATAATTAAAAAAAAGGTAAATTTAAAACAAAAAATAGCTAATTTAAAAGTTTCGTCAGCCTTTCTTTACGTTAACTACAAGAGGATAAGCGTACGGAATAGATACATGTGCCATGTCATCGGAAAATAGAACCACTCTCGGATCTTGCTGTCTGTCAGTTTAAACCATCTCAAACAAGATGGATGGCCGTTGAATGGAAATCAAGCAGCGGAAGTTCTCCCTAACCCCAACGAAAGGGTGCAATGTAGCAACGGGAACGAGAACGGTCGCTGCCGTTCAAACAACCCCCAAAAAAATTCATAGCGATTCCTAATTTTTCAGCAAGCAAAAAATGAATGATCTTAATTTTATTACAGCGCAACTTTTAAGAAAAAAATCTATTAAATAACTCAACAAATAAAAAAAATAATTATTGCTCTTTTATTAGCAGTTTCTGCTATTTATTTTATTACTATAAAATTAGGGATCCAGTCACAATATCCACAATTTATTTTTTAGGTACTTTTTTTGGAGATTTTAGTTGAACATTTTATAATTTTTGCCAAATTTTCAATAAATGTGCTGCTCTAAACGTAGTTAATTGTTGCCTAATTTATTTTTGTGCAAGTATCAAAGTTTTTGTTGATGATGGTGATACCTACATTTGTAAATAAAATATAATACGAGTACTGTTATTGAAATTTTCTTTTCTATATTATACCCTTATTTATTGACATGAAAATAAAATAAATAAATTTTATAATGTGTATGCTCTATATCTTCTAAAAGGGTTTTTTCAGCAAAAAAATATCAGTTAAGAAGTGATAGTTTGGCAACAAAGTTCTTTAAATTGTTCGTTCATTTTAAGTTTCCAAAATTATAATAAGGATCACTTTCTCCAAATTATTTATTAACTTCCCAGTGAGAAGTTATAGTAATGGGTCCGATTCCGCGAATCCCGAATTTTGACATATTTCCACATTTCAAGATCCTCAGAGTCGAATACAATAGTTTTTAAGTGGACGTCTCTGTATGTGTATGTACGTATGTGCGTTCGGAATTATTTTTCGTCTCGATTATCTCGAGAACAAAAAATGATATCGACGTCGGACCAATTGCATTCGACGCATAATTACGCAACTTAAAACTGATTGTATTTTCAGCAAAATCGGTTACGCTGTTTTTTATGGAGAATCAAACGCTGAAAAAAATGGTTAACTACCTGAATTTTGCAATTTATAAATTATACAATTTTTGAATAATATGATTATTACATGTTAGGAATATTTGTATGAAAAATATGATGACAATATTTCATAAATAGAGATAGATTTAGAAAACAAAAATAAGAATTGGAAAATATTAAAGTTGTGTCAGTATTGAGAGAATAGCATTAAAGACGCTATAACAGTGAAAAATTATTTTTAGTAATATTTAAGCATTGTTTATAGCAATTGAATATTGTTACTTACAAATAATTATTAATCATAAAAAATAAAGAAAAATTTTCAATTGTTGTAAACAATTGAAAATAGCTCCCGTTTATGAAATGATAGGGAAAAAGTTTAAAAGAATATGGTTGACATAAACAACATATTGTTAATGACAATTATAATTTGTTATAAACAATTTGGAATCGTTTTTTATAATAATTTAAATAATAATTATAACAAAAAAACATGGTATTTTTTCATTCCTTCCACTGGGAAGTTAGTTGTATGAAGCTCTCGGGACGCACCCAGACCACTGATATTTTTATTTATTATGTATTAATTATTTTTTTTATATTAGTAAAGTTCTGATTAATGGAGAAAGAGTGAAACAAGTAAATGAATTTGTGTACTTGGGTTCAAAGTTTACGAGAGAAGGTATGACAGTGACATTGAGCAAAGGGTATTGACAGGAAAACAAATAAATGGGGCACTGTATAGCTTTATAAGCAGCCAGAAAGTGTCAAAAAAGGCACGTCTGGCTGTGCATAGAGGTGTGTTGGTTCCTACACCTATGTATGGTAGTAAATGTTGGGTTTGGTAGAAGAAGCATGAAAATAGGATTAATGCTGCGGAGATGAGTAGTCTGAGAAATATAGCCGGAGTGACTCGGTTGGATAAGGTAAAGAATAGCGAGATAAGAGAACGCTGTGGTGTAAAAGAAGATGTGGTTACAAAGATAGATAAAGGAATGCTTAGATGGTTTAGACACGTAGAAAGGACGGATGAAGGAAGATTGATGAAACAAATTTATAAGGCGAGTGTGAATGGACAAGTCAATAGAGGTTGACCTCGGCGATCATATCTCGATCAGATCAACATTGTTTTGAATAAAGGCAAGGTCAAAAATTCCAACAAACGATGAGCATGTATGAAAACACTGGTGAAAGTAGAGGAAGCAAAAGATGTGTGTAAGAACCGTAGCAATTGGTAGGAATTGGTCTTTGCGTACCCCTACGGAAAAAAGGCGTGACTATATGTATGTATCTATGTAAATAAAAATCAACAAAAATTATTAAGTTAAACCTCAACATAAAATTTAAAATGGGATAAACGATTTGTCCATTTTTTAGGACCGTATTTCCAAACGCTTACACTAATTGTTGACCTTCATGAAATAAAAATTGTTTTTAATAACAAAAATTATTTAGTTTAGTTTCGGCTACACATACATGTAGTTCGTATATAGAAAAATACTACGATGCCATGTTATTGTCGAATGTATTAATTTACTAAATTTTTAAAGATCCCAGTAATTATTAGCGCTTAAATTGTTTTTAGAAAAACAGGCAGACGATAGAGGTTGCGTTGATGCGACAAGTTAGATTATTCCAGATAAAAACCTGTAAACGCTGACAAAAATGGTGTAGGGTATAGAATTCCAAATTTTAATACGACACTTGATAAGGGGCGAGTACGTCAACGCTCGTCAACTGTCAAGGGCTGCTTGACAACAAACATGGCCGGCTCTGATGATGGCTCACCCTACTTATTTGTGGATTGACATATTTTCCTATCGTGTGTTTATCTCCTCATTCTCAGGACGTATCATTTTTCTTTCTTGCTTTGTACCATTTTCAACAGAGATTCGGGTAATTACCAAATAAAAAGAAATTTCGTTTTCATTTCAGCAATATATATATAAAAATTGTTAAAAAACTTGTTACGTATGAACAATTTTTTATGTCCTATTTTCCTTCAGACGTGGCAGTGTATCTAGTAACGGGTATGGAATTAATAAATATACAATCTTTTTCATAATTTAAAATAAA
This sequence comes from Agelastica alni, assembly GCA_950111635.1. Classification (NCBI taxonomy): domain Eukaryota; kingdom Metazoa; phylum Arthropoda; class Insecta; order Coleoptera; family Chrysomelidae; genus Agelastica; species Agelastica alni. The sequence goes on along the minus strand of OX467712.1, from coordinate 46,890,426 downwards.
ATTGTAAGTATATCAAAATATTTTAAATACTCCAAAATGCCAAATGTTTGTTTATTCTAGATTTTACCTAGCAACAACAGCATTGCTATTTCTGGGGATATACCTAATTAACAACTCTCGTATATATTTTTTACAAAAAAACTATTTGTGCCTAAACAAAATACTTTTATTGATGGCAACAAACCTATTCTTAAAATTTAATTTGTGTTCCACGCCATATTTAAATTTATATTAGTATATTTGTTTGATTAGGTTACAATAAATTTATTTAAAAATTCTTATTAAATAATATCCGCACAAAGTATATATATATATATATATATATATATATATATATATATAGTAAATCCCGCATTGTGAAAGGCAGCCATTGCAACACATCTTTTGTGGGCTGGAGCGTTGTCCTGGTGGAAGAACACACCTCCACTTAATTTTCCTCTTCTGTTTTCTCTGATCGCTTCGCGTGCTTTGAGTATTAAATTCGCATAATATTCACCTGTTATGGTGCGTCCACGCGGTAAATAATCCACTAAAATAATAACTGCAAAATCCCAAAAAACTGTAGACATGATCTTACCAGCTGATGGGGGAGGGGAACCCTTATGCCGCCATTCCATGCTTTATTTTTAGGATTCTGGATAAAGTGATAAATCCATATTTCGTGGACCGTAGGAAATTTTCGCTTAAATTCATAGGGGATTCCTGTTAATGATCTCCAAATTTGTCTCCGCTGCAACCTGGCGAACACGCTTATGGTCTGTCGTCACCATTCATGGAACCCAACGTGTAAAGAGTTTTTTGAGATCCAATTTCTAATGTTAAATTTTTTCAACGCTTCTAACAGAAAACCTATATTTCTCGGCTATAACCTTGAATGTAATTCTTCTGTTATTTAATACCATATCATGGACTAAATTTACATTTTCTTTGGTCACCACAGTTTTGGGGGCTCCTGCACCTGGTGCTTGTTGACAGGACTCTATTCCCAGTCTGAAATCTCGTGACCAGTTTTTGATTACCTGTTTAGGTTTTATGTGAGTGGGGCGTGGTCGCCCCTCCACCGCGACCCTTAGTAGGTCTATTGTGGCTCACCCCTAGAGGCTACAGTTCACCGTACAATCCAGCCCTTCTTACGAAGTTCCTGGTTGTATAGGGTGAGATTTTTTTAAAATCGGTAGGTTCTAGGTTAGTGTAACCAAATATGTTAAACCTTATTCTTCCCAGGCCGGGGCATGAACATAGTATATGTTCAGCAGTTTCGTCTTCCACGCAGCAGAACCGACAGTCCGTTTGTTGGTTCAGATCTATCTTTCTGAGGTGGTATCTCAGACGACAGTGTCCCGTAAGCAGTCCTGTTAGAATACGCAGGTCATTTCTGCTCCATTCTAGGATCTGCTTAGTTGTGTTTCTCGAGGGTTGTAACGGTAAAAACGCCTTCGAGTGGGTTAGCCCTGGTAAGTCGGACCAGTACGTGAGTATTTTCCTCTCCGCCCAGTCCGAAATAATTGTTTTGGCGGCACTTGTGGTGACTCCAAAAACCGGTTCTGGTCCAGTGAACGCAGATTCGGCCCCCTGTTTTGCAAGGGTGTCGGCTTTTTCGTTTCCTTCCACCCCCTGGTGCCCAGGTACCCACAGTAGGGTCACCCTGTTGTTCGCACCGAGGTACTCTAAGGATTCGATGCAATTCCATACAAGTTTAGAATTTATCTTGTTGGAGCTCAGTGCTTTTAAAGCGGCCTGGCTGTCTGATATTATATTTATATTTTTGTTTGCTAGAGGTCTGTTGGTCAACTCTCTTGCACACAATTCGATAGCGAATATTTCAGCCTGAAAGATTGTGGCATACCTGCCAAGACTGGTAGATATTTCAATCTTTGGTTTCCTGCTGAAAACACCGGCCCCAACTCCATCTGGGGTTTTTGAGCCGTCTGTGTACATTACGTATTCAGTCTCTGGGAAGAGGATTTGTCCCCTCATCCATTCGTCTCTCTCCGCAAAGAGGACTTTGAACGACCTACGTGTATTTTTGTAGCTAGCAAGTCAGGAACCATCCCGAGAATTTGGTGGTTTTTTGTTTCACTCAGTATCCCGGAGTGATCTCCGAGTTACTCTCCATTTATTTGCTTTTCCAAAGACAGGAATCTATAGGAAGCTATCCTGGCCTCCCTCTCTAAGAGAATATCTAGGGGAGGGAGATGTAGGAGGTGTTCCATCGCTGCCGTTGGTGTGCTGGACATAGCTCCAGTTATGGCCAGGCATGCCAGCCGCTGAAGGCCAGCAAGCTTTGCTCTAGCTGTCTGTTGTAACCCTTTGGTCCACCAGACTACTGAACCATACGTGACCATAGATATTATCATTGTTTGATAAATCCAGTAAATCTGTTTGGGGTTCATTCCCCAAGATTTGCCACATACTCTTCTGAGATTCCAGAGAGAAAACCTGGCTTTGTTTATTGTTTTTTCCAAGTGGGCGTTCCAGGTAAGTCGTTTATCCAGAACTACACCCAGGTATTTCACTTCCGTCGCAAATGGAATGCTCTCTCCGTATAGGACAGGCTGCCGAAGCTTATCTAGCTTTTTCCTTTTCGTAAAAGGAATAATTACAGTTTTTCGGGGGTTTACAGACATCTGTTCCCTCTCGCACCATCTGTATACTGTGTTAAGAGCTTCTTGAAGGACGTTTGAGATCGTCGCTTCAAATTTACCTCTAACTATTATAACCAGATCATCCGCATAGCATTGAAAATCTACTCCCTGCATGGAAAGCTCGCTCAGCAAAGAGTCGACTAGAAGTGACCACATTAGGGGGGAAAGTACCCCGCCTTGTGGACACCCCTTCGCCGCCTTGAACCTAACTGACTCTTCATGCAGTGATGATATTATATATCTGTTTTCAATCATGTTTTTGATCCAGTTACAGATTTTACTGTCTATCCCTCTATCCCTAATTGATGTATAGAGTGACTGTGGTAAGGCGTTATTAAACGCTCCTTCTATATCTAGAAAAGCTGCCAGCGCAATTTCCTTATGTTTAAGGGAATGGTCGATCTTTCCTACTAGATTGTTTAGAGCTAAATCCGTAGATTTGCCTGTTTGGTAGGCATATTGGTGGGGGTTTAAGGGATGTTCCCTAAGATTCCCCTCTCTAATATGTCTATCAATAATTCTTTCCAGAGTTTTCATTAAGAATGAGGTAAGGCTGATCGGCTGGAAGGATTTGGGTAGGGAATGATTCACCGTACCCGTTTTACGTATGTATACAACTCTCGCCGTTGACCAGCCCAGCGGAATATAACTCCACGCCAAACTTGCTCTGAATAGTTTAACCAAAAGAGATAGTAAAATTTCGCTGCCCTTCTGAATGAGGGCAGGGAAAACACCATCCTCCCCTGGAGACTTAAATGGGGAGAAATATTTCATCGCCCATTGTACAGATGTTGGGGTGACCACTTTTGAAACCTTTCTCCAGTCCTCCCTTTTGGGTCGTGATGTCGATCCCATTGAGAGTGGAATTTGCTCCTGGTCCCTCAGAAGCAGACTGCCGGGAAAGTGGGTCTGCAAGAGAGTCTCTAACGTTTGCCTACCAGAGTCCGTAAAAGAGCCATCTGGTCGTTTTATCGATCCAATCTCTTGCGTCGGATCTCTGGCGAGAGCCTTGTGGATTCTTGTGCTGGCAGGTAGATCTGATATACTCTGACAGAACCTCCTCCAGGATTCTCTTTTGGCTTTCCTTATTTCTTTGTTATAAGTCGTTAGTGCTGTACGATAGATTTCCCAGCAACCTGTTTCTTTAGCTCGATTGAAGAGACGTCGAACTTCTTTTCTTTGCTTGTCTAAGCTTCTGCTCCACCATGGTGTACCTCTATGGTCCCTCTTCTCCTTTAATGGGCAGTTTTTCTTATAGGCCGTTAGAAGGGCGGATGTGATATGCTCATTCGCCGCTTCTATTTCAGCTCTATTATGTATAGTGCTATTACCGTTACCTAGGTGCTGTTGGAGGGATTCACAATACCCTTTCCAATCTGTGCATTTTGGATCTCGAAATTGCACTATGGGACGTTGTCCTATTCTCACGTCAAAACGTATGTGTCTATGATCTGAGCATGAGGGCTCGGTAGATACCTGCCAGTTAACTATTTTGGTACTCATAAACTGTGTACTAATAGTTATGTCTAGAACTTCTCCGCGAATTCTGTTCACGAAGGTTGGTTCCGAGCCTACGTTGTTGACTGCTAGCCCTTCCCCTATTATATAATTATATAAGTACTCACCTCTTTCATTGATGTCGCTGCTGCCCCAATCCAAATGGTGGGAATTTGCGTCGCATCCAATGATCAGTTGCCTGTTGTTCCTCTTGCAGAAGGCGACTAGATCTCGCACTGCTGCTGGAGGAGGGTGTTCTTTTCGGTCTCCAGGGAAGTAAGCAGAGCAGACGACTACATCTACGCTACTGTCTCCTCCTGAGATCGAAAGCTGTGCTGCAACCACATCAGGGGTGCAAAACTCTGTTAACATAAAATAGTTTATGTTTTTCCTGATTAGTATGCATGCTCTTGGCTTACCACCTAGAGTACACGCTAATAACTTACCGGAGCAGTTTCCTAGGCCGCTTATTCTGCCTGTATTGGAAGTCCAGGGTTCCTGGATTAGTGCTACATCGAGTTGCTCCTTGGCGAACCTCCTGCTGAGGACATATGAAGCCGCTCTAGCATGTTGGATGTTCGCCTGGAGAAATTGAATGTGGTTAGCCATTTCTACTTAAAGGTAGAGTGGGGAGGTTTACTTTCCTTCCCCGTATTGTTTCCTGGTGTAGGTCGTTTTGTCGGCGCTTTACCATGAAGGGTTTTTTTCCCTTTTCCGGCTTTTTTGCTGGTTTTGGCCGGCCTCTTCAGTCCCGCTGTCGCCGCCGAGGTAGATTTACCTCCCTCTTTGGTTCTAACGGTTACCTCCGAAGACTTTGGAATTTCCACCGATGATGGATCTTTCTTGGCTTCCTTGGACCGAAATTGCACCTGTCCAAAGCCAAAATATGGGCGGAAATTTAGCCGCTCCAAATCTTTAATGGATACCTCATCCATTGAGAACGTCCACATTTGACCAGGTCCTGCGTTTTCCCTGTGTAGAATGGTCCACTCCTGGGTATGCAGGGTACGGTTCATCTTCCGCAGACGGTTGGTTACCTGTTCTCCCGTCAGTCTGGGTAGTCCCTCATCGTCTGGGATGAAAGCCACACAGATGTGGGGTTTCGGTATGTCTTCCTTCTGAACTAATTTCAGCTGGGCGTTTTCCCAGGGTTGAAGGTAGCATATCACTTCCTCCATCCACTTGACCGTCTCAGCGTCCGTACAGGACAGAAGGAGGATTCCAGGTCGAATGGTGCAGCTCTGGAATCGCACTTGTGGACCATCGTCCGGTAGTTTGTCTACAGTGTCCATAATGGATCGCTGTAGCAGCCGTAGCTGTTCGTTTGACAGCTGAGCATTTGGGTGTTCTGGGTGGATTATGCCCACCTTGATGCCCTGAGCTACAGTTGCAAAGGAGCGTTTTTGCTCGTTTGAGTCCTCCATAGTGCGTGGCTTTTTCACCGCCGCTTCTGAAGTGCTACCATCCGAGCGTATTCGCTTGCTGGTGAGAGCAGGGGGGGATTGATCCCCGCTCCTTTTCTCATCCCGTTCTTTTAGTATTTGATCTAAGGCGGTTTTGTAAGGTACCCCGCTCTTGATCAATCGGCTAAGACGTTTTCTCGTCGCGCCGGCAAGTTTGACCTTTTTGTCCAGGTTTATGCTGGCCGTTTGCTTAGCCTCGCCCCCTGTTGTCAGGTCCGTTTTCTCGGGAGTGGGGGATTTTAAAAGTACCCTCTCAGCTTCCTGCGAGATTTGGTTGCTAGGAGGGTCTGTAGTAGACACCTCCATTTGCATTTGTTCGTCTGCGAGAAGATTGCCTTCGTCGCAGATAGTTTTAATGTTTTTAGAATTTAGGTTACTCATATAGTTCCCACGAGTAGCTAGAGAAAAAATGGTCGACTACGGCAGAGCTCTGCATTACCGTAGCAAGGCAAAAATACTACCGGGAGGTTGCCTGGTATCCCAGAGGCTCCGTTTGCGATATCTGTTTGGGGCAGGCACAGATATCATACATATAGTACGCCCCTTGGCACGGGTCGCATGACACCTTGAGCAAAGCCTGATGATCGCGGTAAGCTTGGCTGGCTTAAAACAAACCAACCGCACCTGTCTAGTTTGAATACAAGGAAGTGAACTCCCTTGTACTCAAAGGTAGTAATGATATAGCCGCTGCCCTATATCATGTCCTTAGTTGATCCGCGGGTGTTTATTCTTTAATATTAGACACCTTTCCTGTAAGCCAGGAAGTTCCCTATCAGCCATTGGGACGCGCCGTGTTGGGGTTAAGGACATCCCCGCACGGTTGATTACCTGTTACGAAGAAGCAGAGTCACCCAATACTTCTACCATGTCCTTATAAATTTTTTGCGGTGATAACCCCTTTATACAGAGGTACATTATCGCACCTCTTATTTCAATTTAAAATTAATATTTCACATAAACACTTTATGTACATTTGTTATTCAACGCCAACTAAGTTAGGGACAACCATTCGTGAACTAACCTCGTATTATTTTTACTTTTGATGTGTTCTAACTTTTTAGTATATTTTCTTAACTCGTTGCAAAAAGTAAACGAATCTCTTTATTAAAGATCATAAGCAGACTTTCTTGATTTTATCAATTTTAAAATAGTTGTATCTTAACCAAAAAAAATTTATTAAAATATCATAAAAAAAATGTTAGTATTTGTATGAAAGTACAATCTAAATATCAATATATTTATTTGTTGCGTGTTTATTTCACTACATAAATGTACCTATCTAAATTACAAAGATAATTCCTTACAGATCCAAATATTTTTTATAATAATATAATAAAGTAAAAATAAATAAATGTATATACATATTCATTACTTTTATATATTTTAATTTACAAAATAGTAACGAAATCAGTCTTATATTAACATTATCAACCTAGATGGTATCCGCGACTTGGTCTGTGTAAGATTAGTACTTCGTGTAGCTCATTTTCTTGTTCAGTTCAACGCACAGAAAACACAAAGCGCCACGTTTTCCAAGAAAGTGATTTCCTCAAATCATCCCATCACAATGTCCGGAAATACCCTTGAATCAAATCCCTCCATCTCGATTTTGGGAGTCACGATGTCTAATAATATGTCTTGGCATGACCATGTTGCTAACAGAAATATCTGTAGAGTAATGTCTGGTTTGAAACTCTTCTTCTATGTTTTAGTGGGTGAAGGGTATCTATGAGAGTTGAGCTGTTTATCAACCAAATGGCCCTTTTCTGAATGAAATCTAGAAGACGAAGAGAATGCCTTGGTGCTGAACCCCAAATGTACGAGCAATACTCCAGTAGTGGTCGGATTTAAGCCTTGTACGTCGTCAACAGTTGATCAGGAGTAAAAAACTTTCTAGCTTTCCACAGAAAACCTAGCCTCTGGCTTGCTGACTTTGCAACATGGTAGTACTCCAGAGAAATTAAAACTCTTATACCACCACTGGCCACATTCGGTCGAAGAACTCGGCACGCTGATCAGTCTTATCCATTTACTCTTAAGATTGACACTACAAGGACCAATCTCCATTAAGAATCCTTTTTTTACAGGGCTACTACAGAATAAAACAAGCTTCCAAAATTAATTTTTCCAGAGAACTATGACCTGCAACTTTTCAAAAAGTGGGTCCACAATCATCTCCTTTCTATAATCACTCCCACTTCTTATAGTCTGCAGTGTGGACGTTTGCGGCCCACACGATAGGTCTACCCTTTTTCAGACTATTTTCATATTTTCAGTAAAAAAAAACGAATGTCATTTTGATTCTGATTACTGCCAACATCCATACATACATACTCACAAACTTTCGCGTTTATAATAGTAGTAGGTTCACACAATATTTTCATAAACGATATTCTGATTTATAAGCTACATTATTGTAAAGTTTCATTAAAACCCATTTGGTAGTTTTTGCGTGAAAGAGTAACCAACATTCATACATACATACAAACTTTCGCGTTTATAATAGTAGTAAGATTACTTTTGATGTTACGACTTTTCATACGTTAGAAAAACTACAATAAATCTGTACTATAATACTATAAATCTTATTCTTCTGCTTTGAATTTTATTTTGGTAATATTCTGCACTGTTTAATTTTTTGTCCTTTGACTGCAGCAAATATCGCACTGGAGACGTTAACTTTTTGTTTAAATCTTGTTATGTCTTTAACTATTTGTTTATTTTACATTTAATTTCGTAGAAAATATTTAAACGAATGTATAGGCTGTTTTTAACCTAGATAAGCATATGTTCATAATCCAACTATGAAATTTTAAATAAATTATTTTTATGTATCTAGTGATAACGGGTAATAAAATTATTTATTGATACCTTATGCAATACACGAACAGTTAAGAATTATTGAAAAGCTTACATTTCTCCCTTCCATCGACAGCAGGTTATTTTCCCAGTTGAATTTCGAACCCTCTGCTATTATTGTAATGATCGTCATCGATACTTCCAGCAACATTTTTAATGTCCTGCTATCTCTCACATTTGATAAGTTCATTTTATACCAACCAAGAAATGTTATGGTTCGTGTTTTGGAATTATTAAATTTTCGATTCAGTTCCTTGGGCAGTTATTATTTTAATACTGCTGCTTTTTTATGTTTCTTCGCAGTGACGTACTTGCAAAAATCACCTTTGAATGTTTAATTTTTGCCACCAAAGCATCTCTTTCTGATGAGCACATTAGCAAGTGTCTAATAATAATAATATGTTTATTAAAATTGCACCAAAAAAATTATGCCCAGATTTTTGTTTTCAGATTTTGAGGCACAGAAAAAATTTGCGGGAAATATTAAATTTTTAGATCGAAACTTAAAAGGTTTTCATTGAAAGACTGGGACACTTGTGCATTTACATAATTATTTTTAACTGTTGACACCTTATTTAATAAAGCTCTGCGCGCCGATGAGTTTGCGTTGATAATATTAGTATTTAGCCATTTATAACGTGTCATTATTTGCAAATATTTTTTCGGAAAATAAAACAAAATTGTGTATCAACGTATAATAGCTCGAAATCCGCCATATTCGTTTTGGCACGACAATAGTCACTAGTCACGCATGTAGATGGTTATCAAGTGTTATTTTTAACCTGGAATCTAATGAAATTCATAAAAATGATTACGATTTTGATACTATGCGAAGTATAAAAGAAAATTAATATAATAGCTTTTAGTTTTCATTGTGTACAGATATGAATCTATTTACGTGCTCAGCAGGGGGCCATTAACAAAATTGTGAATAGTACCTGCTGTATTTTTGTTACATATCATGTAAATATTTTAATTTGAATGGTTAACTTTTTTATTACAAATTGACAGAATAGTTAATAGCATTTTAAATAACATCAAGAACTTATTGAAAATATAGTACGACCAGAAAGTATCTGGAATTTTCTCATTTTTATTATTGCATGCTAGCATTTTAATTTTAAATCGATTAAGAGAACTAATATTGTAGTAGGCTTTGACTGAAAGTATTTTGACTTATCTTAACGTCATTACATTCAATAAAATAGTTGTTTTGCCAGTATTTGAAAACACGAAAATCAATATAGTGACGCAAGTAGAAAAAAGACGTCTGTTCAACAATTATATGAAAACGGAGTTAGGGATGTGAGACAAATTGTGCGTTTGACAGGACTAAACAAGTCGACGGTTTGCAATATGCTGAAACGCATAAGAAATGGTGTTGGTTTAAAACATGCCCAAGATTCAGGAAGACACTTAATTTACGAGGACCGGATTTGAGGTCCTTGCTGCAGATGGGTCGTAGAAAAATCGAAAAATCTCGAAAAGATTTAATAGGAAACGTGGAATACCTATTGCTCCCGAAACTATTCCCCAAACTTTCTTGCGCAGTGGATCTTTTTCTTCTTTGTGTGCCATTCTTGATTTCAAACGTTGGCTATCATCAAGCGTTCAGGCGTTGGCTATCATAGAGTTGACAATTTGTTGGAAAGCTTCTCGATCGGTAGCTACACGAAACAATTCTTCGACTGTTCGACCCGTCTAATGTCTAATATTACGAAGCCAAGAAAGCTGTTTTCTGCCAATCCATCGCTTTCCTTCTATTTTACCCTGGATAATTAATCATGTTATATTTATGCCCTCTCATCATATGTCCAAAGTATTCGACTTTTCTTATTTTGATAGTGTTTGTAATTTCTCGCTCTTTATGTAGAGATTCTAACAGATGTTCGTTAGTTACGTGTGCTGTCCACGGAATCTTTAGCATACGGCGATAGCACCATAACTCAAACGCTTCCAATTTATTTGGATGCTTTACTTTCAGTGTCCCGGTTTAACATCCATAAAGCAAAACAAGCGCAGTGGATACAGAGCAAGAAAACTAAGAAGGAAACCAACTGTTAGTGACGAGCAAGTACAGTTAGTGTTGCCCAAATGCAAGATCAAGACGAGACTTGGCCAATCTTGGTCTTGGTCTTGCGCCAATACACCTGGTCTTGGTGTTGGTCTTGGTATTGCGCTCCCAGTCTTGGTCTTGGTCTTGCGCCAATACACCTGGTCTTGGTGTTGGTCTTGGTATTGCGCTCCCAGTCTTGGTCTTGGTCTTGCGCCAATACACCTGGTCTTGGTATTGCGCTCCCAGTCTTGGTATTGTCTTGGTCTTGCAGCAAGAATCTCGCAAGTTTCGCAACTACCTATTAGCCTATCGCTATTTATTAAACGTTACTTTAGATCTTAGAACAACGTAATAGAGTAGGTACATTTTGAGCTTGAATTAACATAGCCATAGTAAAGACCAACCAAATTAATAAATGTCTAAACATTGAATGAAAAATTCGAAAAATCAACTGACACCGGGTGGGGTTTGAGAACCCACGACCGAAGCGATCCATGCAGATGCTCTAACCAACTGAGCCTTCTACCGTGTCCCACGGAAGTCAGTCTGTTTCTTAATCAACGTTTACATTTAATAAGCTTATATGTGCTAAAACATGGTTAAAACATAAAAAACAAATTAATACATTAACTTGACTGTATTTTAAAGAACATCATCTGTCTAGAAAGAGATTCGCTTAAATAGTGTTACCCTGTACTGCGCCGCCTTGAAACGTGCCGGCTCTCATTAAAGGATGCTGCCGCAAATCAAAGGATGCCGCTTGCGGCGTATATACGCATGACATTGTAGCGTCCTGCTTTTCGCTCTTATACCTACCTTATTATTATAAGTTAGATTTTAAATTAGTTTGTAAGTTTTTTGGCCTGTAACTTTTGAAATATTAAGAAAATAAAAATGTTCTCGTACTACATATAATTTTATTAAGCGTTAATCTATATAGTTTATTTTTCGTTTTTTATTATTTTCATGTTTATTTATTTTTATACTATATTTAATATATTATTTTTTTACTTATTCGGACAGCGTAAATTCCCCCTTCAATAAAAATGCACTGATAGTCATTTATATCTGTACTTTACGTCATCCTATTTTCTGCCTATTTTGTTCTTCAAAATTTTATGTACTAGTACTTTCTTTTATTTTGTTTCGTTTGTTTTCTATGTGGCAATTTCTTGTATTATAAATTAAGCCTGTCCGCTCCCTGAAACGATACTCAGTCCTAATTGCAAGACGCAAGAGTCTCGCAGGCTTTGTCTTGTTCTTGCTCAAATCTTTCTTTTTTTAAAATCCTAAAAAAACTGAATATTTTTCATGTAATGTTTTCTTTACATAAATGCCATAATGTTGTAGTTGTAGGTAAAAATACGTTATTGCCGCCAAAGTTAATATAATAACATCAATAATTGAAAAGTCAAAGTTGACATTGTTGCTATTATGTTTTTTTTTTTTTTTTTTTAAATTAAAATAGTCGCAAAAAGGGTGGACCTATCGTGTGGGCCGCGGACGGCCCGCACTGCGACTATTAGAAGGGGAAGGGATTATAGAAAGGAAATGATTGTGGACACGCTTTTTGAAAAGTTGCAGGTCATAGTTCTCTGGAAAAACTGATTTTGGAAGCTTATTCCATTCCGTAGCAGTCCATTCCGTATTTCTACCTATAACCCCGAAATTATGGCATTTAGGTATAGAGAACATTTCATAAAAAATATTTAGTATATTTTAAGGATTTTAAAAATAAAAATATATATAGGGTGAATCATTTAAAATAATAAAGTTTATTATTTTTACAGAAAAACGGAAGATCTGAAAACAATGAATTCAAAACTTGTAAAAACCGTTTCCGTAATAAATGAGGCGTTCCATACTTAAAACTCACTCAGTATTAGTTAAATTGTTATTACAAATAATACATTAGGTAAATTGTTAACAAATATGTATTAGTATTTTTTTTACCCAAATAACCGGTTTTTCTTTCAAAATAAATTATTTGTTACAACTGGTTCTCAATGGCCGAATACGTGAAAAATGTACAAATGTTTAACGCGGTCTCAGGAAACCAGTGTGATTGTAAGTAGAGCACAATATTCAAAATAAAATATTTTAAAAAACTGTCAGTAGTTTTGTTTTGCGGCCGAACTCTAAGCGGCGCTCAAACTTCTTCCCAAACGTTCACATGGGAGTTGCACTGCCATGTGGGGATGTGCTGTGTGTCATGGAATGAGGTACCAAAAGCGGCGCGGTGGTTACATTTTTTTTTAACTCTCCGAGTAACTGCAATCTGCCTAAGGCAATAAGCGTTTAATATGGATGGTGGATGACTTGTAGAGAATTACTCCAGCGAGTAACCTCTTTTGATTTATCTTAATCTAAGTCTTATTCTAGAGTTTTTGTTTTGTTTCTGTCTTACTATCTAAACTCATCCGTATTCATCGTTCAGATTCAATGGGATGAGCTGACACTCTTTCACTGTACTTGACACTAAAACGAGTTATGGCTTCTTTGACGGATTCCAGAGCGATGTCATGATGAATTACCTCGTTAAGATGGTTTTATATAACAAAATTTTGTTATCTATGGACAGTTTTGATTTTCGGTCAATAAGCCAGTATATTTGATATGTCTTCTCCAGGTAAGACGTCCATCCAAGTGTATGCCTAGGTATTTTGCATCTTTTGTTTGTTTAAGTTTACTATTATTAATCGTTACCGGTGGAAATGTTTCTCTTCGTAGGGTGAATATTACGGGAATCGATTTTGCTTCATTGGATTTGATACGCCATGTTTTCAGCCAGCACTGTAGCTTGTTAAGAGTAGCTTGTAAGATGTTGGAGGCCATTGTTGGATCAGTGTGAGATAGCAGTACAGCAGTATCATCAGCATATATTGCTATAAGGGTGGATCTTGAAGTCAGTAAATCTGCTGTGTACATCAGGTAAAGAATTGGTCCTAAGACACTCCCTTGTGGAACGCCAGAGTATATAGGTTGGATATCAGTATGTTTATTGCCTTGTATCACAGTGAAATGTCTGTAAGTTATGTATGATTTGAGGAGTTAATAGTAAGGAGTGTATAGGTTGGATATCAGTATGTTTATTGCCTTGTATCACAGTGAAATGTCTGTAAGTTATGTATGATTTGAGGAGTTAATAGTAAGGAGTGTATAGGTTGAATATCAGTATGTTTATTGCCTTGTATCACAGTGAAATGTCTGTAAGTTATGTATGATTTGAGGAGTTAATAGTAAGGAGTGTATAGGTTGGATATCAGTATGTTTATTGCCTTGTATCACAGTGAAATGTCTGTAAGTTATGTATGATTTGAGGAGTTAATAGTAAGGATGAAGAAGTACTATTTTAAGTATGACTTGGAGTCCGCTGTGCCACACTTTATCAAAAGCTTGGGATATGTCAAGAAAGGCTGCAGAACAGTATCTTTTGTCATTCATATCCCTATTAATTTGATTGACTAGCCTATAGATTTGCTCTACCGTCCCATGCTTATTGCGAAATCCGAACTGATGGTCTGGTCTTATTTTCTTTTGATTTATAAGCTTGATGAGTCTTTTAACAAACAGCTTCTTAAATATTTTTGAGAGAGATGGAAGTAAACTTATCGGTCTGTAGGAGCAGAGTCATTTTGACATGTACGTCAGCGCAAATTGAATGCTACGATAATAGTGGATAAGGGCTTTCGCTATTTGGTTTGACATAAGGGAAAGTATTAACGTAATACGATATTTTGACTTTTGGGATGGAGCATATGGATAATTCATGGAACAGAAATTTTTGAAAGTAAAAATCTTTTACCTTCTACTTTATTATATATATATATATATATATATATATATATATATATATATATATATATATAGTCACGCGTTTTTCCCGTAGGGGTAGGCAGAGACCACTTTCTTTCACTTGCTACGGTTCTTACAAACATCTTTTGCTTCCTCTACTTTCATCAGGGCTCATCAGGGCATGCTCGTCGGTTGTTGGTACTCTTGACCTGGCCTTTCTTCAAAACAATGTTGATCTGATAAAGATATGTTCACCGAGGTCATTAACACCACCGTTATCCATTTTAGGGGTGGAATTTTGTAAAATCCATTCTTATTTGGTGTTATCATTGCAAAAGAAAGGTTGCTACTAAATTTCAGGTTTGTGAAAGCTACAGTTGAAAATTCTTATTTTTTTTTATTAACACCCCCGCAATACAATTTGGGGGTAAAATTTTGTAAAATCCGTTCTTATTTGAGCTTAACATTGCAAAAGAAAGGTTGCTACCAAATTTCAAGTCTGTAGGAGCTGTACTTAAAATTTTTATTTTTTATCATTAACGCCCCCATAATTCCCTTTGGGGGTGAAATTTCGTAAAATCTATTCTTAGCTGTCCTCTACTTGGCAAAAGGAATATTTCTACCAAATTTTAAGTATATATATATATATATATATATATATATATATAAATATTTACAGATGTTACAATAAAAAAAATTAGTTCTCTTATTCAACATACATCATAGTCGATTGTTTTGCAATTTACAATTTTATAAAATTATCACACGTGTTAAAATTTGGTTATTAAGTTGTAATAAAAATAACATAATGTAATAAATTTTTTTAATGCAGTTATTTAAACCGCGATAGTAGAACAAAATTATATATTTAATTTAAGCGCTACTTTGACAAGTGCTTTTAATACTCAAATAGCTATTAATAGTATAAAAAACCGAACATTTTAACTAAATTAAGTGCGAATTCATTTTTAAATATTTGCTGAAATTAAAATGATGTTAGGGAATAATTGAGGAAATAAATAAAAATTCAAATTGATTTTGTATATTAATTTTTAATAAATGAACATAAATTAGTAGAGTTAGTTAATAATTGATTTTATATAAATTTTTAT
This sequence comes from Agelastica alni, assembly GCA_950111635.1. Lineage (NCBI taxonomy): Eukaryota > Metazoa > Arthropoda > Insecta > Coleoptera > Chrysomelidae > Agelastica > Agelastica alni. Next base: position 46,874,999 of record OX467712.1, on the reverse strand, counting down.
AAATATTATCTTATTTTTTATTTAAATGTAGTGCAATGTATGAGGATGTCTTTTCATTACGAGGTATAGTCGAAAAATTCTTGGCTAAAAGTCAGAAGGTCTATTGCGCTTTTATAGACTTGGAAAAGGCCTATGACAGAGTGGTAAGGAGTAAATTGTGGTCAAATTCTCTATGTATGAGGTGAGCGGTAGTTTAATACGAGCACTGAAATCAATTTACGATGATTTCACTGCTTGTGTCAGGATAAACGGACCTTAAAAGGACTGGTTTAACATTGAAAAAAGTGTGAGACAGGGAAATGTGGATTTGCCATGGCTGTTTAACCTAGACATTAACAAACGATTGTTTAAAAGATTTGAAAAAGAGTGCGTACTGATTAAAAATGAATGTTTTGATCGTCAAATGCCTTCTTTACGCCGATGATTAAGTCATATTAGCGTCTTCTGAAGAGGAGTTGCAGGCGATGGTTAATATTTTGCAAACACGTAAAAAAATACGAAAAGCAAATCCAAAAAGAACATCTACTTGATGATACTACAGGTCTTATCTGAAATTTACTGTAAATACAGGCTCATCTTCGGGAGAATCAGATTCAGATTACACCGGTTTATACTCTTTTTCGAAATGGTACGGAGTACATAATTTGGTTATGGAATATAAAGTGACATTTTTTGTAACTGCTACGGATGAAGAAAGAGTTTTTTTCCTAACTAGTTAAAAAATGGATTATTTTATTAACGCAGTTAGAAAAAAGGTCTGAGACAGGAATGTGTGGCTTCGCCATGGCTGTTTAGCTTATACATAGATGATGGTTTAAAAGATTTGAAAGAGAGTGCGTATGACGCCAATGATCAAGTCATATTAGCGTCATCTGAAGAAGAGTTGCAGGCGATGGTCAATGATGCCCTAAAAATCAAAGGGATGAAAATAAATGTAAGCAAAACGAAAGTAATGGTTTTTAAAAGAGAAGAAAGCTTGACAAACTGTGAAGTTCTGATTAAGGGAGAAAGAGTGGAACAAGTAAATGAGTTTGTATACTTGGGTTCAAAGTTTACGAGAGATGAAACGTATGACAGTGACATTGAGCAAAGGATGTTGACAGGAAAACAAATAAATGGAGCACTGCATAGCTTTATGAACAGCCAGAAAGTGTCAAAAAAGGCACGTCTGGCTGTGCATAAAGAAATAGTGGTTCCTACACTTATGTATGGAAGTGAATGTTTGGTTTGGCAGAAGAAGCATGAAAATAGGATTAATGCTGCGGAGATGAGTAGTCTGAGAAGTATAGACGGAGTGACGCGGTTGAATAAAGTAAAGAATAGTGAGATAATAGAACACTGTGGTGTAAACGAAGATGTGGTTACAAAGATAGATGAAGGAATACTTAGATGGTTTGGACACGTAGAAGTGATGAATAAAGAAAGATTGATGAATTAAATTTATGGGGCGAGTGTGAATGGACAAGTCGGTAGAGGTCGACCTCGGTGAACATATCTCGATCAGATCAACATTGTTTTAAAGAAAGGTCAGGTCAAGAGTACCAACAACCGACGAGCATGTATGAGAGCACTGATGAAAGAAAAGAAAGCAAAAGATGTCAGTGTGTCAGAACCGTAGCGAGTGGAGAGAAGTAGTCCCTGCCTACCCCCTAAGGCGTGACAATATGTATGTATTTATGTAATATTCATAAAAAAAAATTACAACAAAAAAGGTGTTTTTATATCGTAATGGCCGCCATTAACAAGGAATGCCTAATGTCAACTCCATGTCACCATAGAACAACTAATGACCAGAAGATTTTGGCTGACTGACAGCTGTAGTGTTTTGTACTTTTACAAGACTAAAAAAAGGACTTAGCAGTCATGAAGACTGCCAACAGAAGTGAAAACTTAAAACTACGGTATAACTACAAGCAACAATAATATTAATTTTCATATGGTTTATTCATAATAGCTATTTGTGTTGTTAGAGTACAAAGTGATAGATTGTCGCTCGCCATAGAAAGTTACTGCGCGACGCGAAGCTGAGTTTAATTCTTAACACATTGAACAATATTCTTGAAAATAATTATTTCAATTTATTATTTACTATATTAAAATTAAATAGTTACATGTTTTCTGAATACTTACACCTTCTTGGAGTGGCACCAATTTATGAATGTATTCTTCCTTGATTTCTCCGGTAATTGATTCAAAGTTACAAATTCTGCACTTTCTGTTATATCAGGAGGTGTGTTTGCTAGTTCACTGTCACAAATAATGACATTTTATGGAAAACGCTAACTTTGTGTTAAGATTTGAAAGCATTAAAGGCTATTTTGTCAAGCGATTATAGAAAAATATTTTTTTAGCTATATATAGGTACATAGTATTTAATTAACTTTATTTTCTGCATTATTTTTACTCACTTTAACTATATTCAAGCTTTTTGTACTATTAATAATTTGATTATATTCTAAAAACGATACAATGGGATCCAGTTTCTCCAAATTTCCATACTAACTCTATGATGGTCTGGTGGCCAATATTTCTATCAGGATGCCCTTCATTAAAAACTTGAGCTAAAACTCGAGCTCACTTATTTTAATGACCGTAAATAAATAATTTTTCTACTGTCAATCATTTGATTATATTTTAAAATAATACAACGAGATTATGGTAACTAAAATTTGCCTACACAATTTTTCGCAGATCATTCGCGAAAAACTCACTCAATGAAAGATAGGTTAGCTTGACGTAATTTTTGACTTTTTCACTTACAAAATTTACACTGTCTCTTTGACAGATAAAATACCCGAAAATATACGAATACAATAACAATAAATATTCCGTAAACAAGCACTCAATCCACATAATAGTACAATAAAACTTATTTATTTGATTTTAGTATTATTTTGACTACTGCTGTCACTTTCTACATAGTAAAAACCCATCTGTTGCTTTAAAATTTACCCCATTCAACCTGCCAAAAGAAGTTTTTACTTCAAAAACCAGTCTTAAAATCAAATTTAAATTTTATCTTAAAGAAAAATTGTTACCGAAAATTTTAAAACAAATGTCCAAAGTCAAGTTTGTTTAAAAATTAATAAAAATAACTTCATGTTAAAAAGAGATGTCTTGCTTACCAACAAACTTATTAAAAAAATTATTTAAGTACTCATAATTATAAGGCATTTAAAACTGTTTTTTTTGCAAAATTTAAATATATAAATGAAAAGTACACCATTATTTACTAAATTTTATAAATATTTTCAAGATAGTTAAATATTGTCTTCGTTTAAAATTATGCCTAATAAAAAAAATTAAAAACTTTTAGATTCCTTAAAAACTAATTTAGCTTATTTAAGTTAAATGAAAGTTTAATATTTCTAAATAACTACTCTTCCAAACTTCCTAACTTATATTATGATGTTATCTAAATTAAATTCTAGTATTTTCATTTCCTTTGTAGCTTGTAACTCCCAAGTGATGATATTATCTTTTAACTAAGACACGCTAAAGTGAATATTATAATGATCCCAACATTAACCCATCAAATTTTATTAATTAAGCTTTTAGTTTAAATTATTAAAGTACTTTTCCTAATTAAAAAACTTACTATATGTTTTAAGAAACTTGCTTTTAGATTAAATAATCCTGTAAAGTAGTTTATTCAATAATATACTAAAACAGAGTTTTTTATTATTTATTATTTTTATTAAAAAAAAATGGCTATATTATTACAAAGGGTAATCGACGACTTGCGATTGGTTTGGGTAATAAACGCGGTGATAGTAAAAAACAAAAATTTTAGTACAAGCAGGATTAAACGTTGACAAAAATTGTATATAATATAATAAAACCAAAAAAAAATTTTTGTTTATTTTTTTATAAAAAACATAAAATACAAAAATTTTAGCCTCCCAGAACTCAATTTTTTCAATTCAACCACACTAGCTCAGTGAACGAGCGATTTTGGCAGCTAAAATTGTCGATGTTAATCAAATCCAATTTCCTAATAAACATTCTCTTAAACTGGGTGATACTGTAATGGCAGAATTTTATATCGATTTATTTTAATATTAATTATTATTACTTAGATTTTAGCGATCACATTGGTAATGCATAATAGTAATGATGCGATCTCGACGTGTTGGTATCAGAATCCCACATCTTCCGGAAGGGTCCTGATCTTCATGTCGACTCATTCTTTATCTCAAAAAATTGCCACTGTTAAAAGCATGTGTAATAGAGCTTTTAAACTTGGTTGCATAAAGTTACATCAAGAGATGTACCACAGCGTTCCTTTATCTCACTATTCTTTACTTTATCCAATCACTTCGGCTATACTTTTCAGACTACTCATCTTCTATTTTCGGACGTGTCTTTTTTGACACTTTCTGGCTGTTTATAAATCTATGCAGTGCTCCATTCATTTGTTTTTTTGCCAACACCCTTCGCTCAATTTCACTGTCATATTTTCCAGTTTACACTTATGTATGGTAATGAATGTTGGATTTGGCAGAAAAAGCATAAAAGTAAGATCAATGATGCGGAGATGAGTAGTCTGAGAATTAAAGCTGAAGTGACTCTGATGGATATAGTTAGGATAAGTGAGATAAGAGCACGCTGTGGTGTGGAAAAAAATGTAACAAAGATAGATAAAGGAATGCTTAGATCATTCGGCCACGTAAAAAGAATAAATGAAAGGAGATTGACAAAACAGATTTATAAGGTAAGTTTGAATGGGTAAGTCGGTAGAGGTACGAACGTATCTCGATCAGATCAAAATTGTTTTGAAGAAAGGACAGGTCAAGAGTACCAGCAACCGAAGAGGAAGTATAAAAGCGCCAATGAAAGTAGAAGCAAAAAACGTGTGAAAGAACTGTAACAATTGGAAAAAAAGTTGTATCTGCCTACCACTATGGGAAAAATGTGTGACTATTTGTAATGTATGATAAATGAAATCTAACCGGAATAAAGTGCCAGGACAAAGACAAGCGAAAAGGCCAGTAAGCCTTTCGCCAAGGAAAGCTAAACAGCTTCTCGAGTTTAAAAAGAAAGGCTTGAAACTGGTGACGGAACCTCTCAATGAATACTACCCTTTGAGGTATTATCTGAAAAATATGGGCAAAACAGAGAGTGATAGTTGCCGCTTTTGCGAGAACTTCGCTGAAACTGCAGAACATTTGCTTTGCGAATGCCCAGCGTTTTTCTGCAAGCGCCTCAAGTTTCTGGAAGGTTCCTTCTAAAAGCTCTTCGATGTCAGGAACTTAGCTCACAGGTCTCACTCGGTCTCGAATAGATTAAGGGTAATGCACAAAAGATCCGATGGGTCAAGGTGCTTGAGAGGCTGCATAACCTTTACGACCCCCCTAAAATCTACAATCTACAATGTATGTATGTATGAACATCGAATGCATAATTTTGATATCCAAGCGTGCATATTATGTGTCCATCTAACATCTAGCATTGCATGCAAGAACCATTTATTGAATTACGTTGTCTAGATTATGGGTCTACCTTTAAGGAAGCGTCCGGTGGCAGAAAAAGTGTCTTTACACGAAAAATGTGAATTATGCGTATTTTAAAATGACCGATTTGGCATGTGCTAATTTATAAATGTATGACTTTAACCATTAAAACATTTTTTATTGTTACCACAATCTAATTTTTTAAAAAGTTTAAAAAATCTGGTAATTTTTTTGAGTGGACCCTGTATATACATTTTATATAATTTTGTTTGTTTTTTGGAATCTATAAGTAAAAGTTGGTTAATTTGTAGGTACAGGTTTTATTACGAAGTTGCATGATAATACACAACTTTATAATTTATACAAATAGATAAATAAATGTATGCTGGTTTTTTTTAGATGGCTTACGGGATTGTTTTAAAAAGATTTAAAATACAAACGAATTTTTAAGTACTAATAAAATTAATATTTTTCCCTAAATACAAATAATCGCGTCTCACAGTTGAACTGCTTATTTGATATCAGCATAAACTACAGTGTAGATGGAAACTAAAGATCTCATAAAGTCATAAAATATTTACCTAAAGTAAGGGGGCGTATAATCTGCGTTCATATGGCGAAAGAACGAGCAACAGGCGGCCAGTAGTCTTGATTTTGCTTTTCTGGCATACATATTCTCACGTTTCTGTGGCCCCCAGAGACAATGAAGAGGCATTACAAGATTGTTGTAGCTATAATCCCTCGGGATCTCTAACGTTTTCACTTTGAACTTGGCGGTAACCGGCAGCCACCGCACCGATTTACAAGTTTCTGAGGTTTGTCTCTTGCTTTTTGGTTCGTGTTTTGTTTCGCTAAGTTGTAGCGTTATTCGCTTACATATGCCAAATAAATAATCATCTAGTCTTTTTAAGCTCGCATATTTACTTAAAGTAGTCCTGGATTTATCGCGAAGGGATACATTTTCACGACATGTTGGGTATTTATTCAGAATAACTAAAATCAATTTCAAAGTGTTTATTTAAATGCATTAAATAAAAGCGTAAGAAAGAGGAAAATAAAAATTTAAACATTTTTAAAATTGGTGATAATATTTAAAAATTTGATAAATAAATATATAATAATTTTACCATTAAATTAATAAATATTTAAATTTACAAAAGTGATACATAAATAAAAATTTAAAAGAGTCTTTTTAAAACAACTCATAATATTGAAAATTAATGCAACAATATAAGTAATAAATATTATTACATAAATTCCTGGCAAAATTAACGCACCAATATGAAATTATTTATCTTTTTCTTTTGTTCGTTTTTTAAGTTTATTGTGTATTTAAATAGTAGACAATAAACAATTACTTTTTTTGTGGTAGACTGTTTAGTTTTTGACCCCAAAAAAATTAAGAAAAATAAATCTAGCATGGAATTTAACTGAACAAGCAATAGTGCGTGCCTTAGTTTTGAAAATGATATTTTGTAATTGCAAAAAAGCATGTGGCGCAGCTTGCAGTTGTTGCAAAGTTCGCCTATTTTGCAATGCAACTTGCGGAACCTGCTCTGGTGACAATTGTGAAAATTCTCCCCCACTTAAAGAAAAAAAAAAGAAGGAGAAGGAGAACAAAACGAAGAACTGCATAATAATACAGATATGCAATTTAAAGTTTGTAATACAGCTTTGTAAGTTATTGTAATAAAAATTTTTGTTACCTTTTAAACTGTTTTTTTTTTTAACTTTGTCATAAAGAGTGGTTTTTAACGGTGTAATATTGCATTAATATATAAATTATATAATCAATTATTTTTATGTTTATAGTTAATCATTATACATACATACATACATATAGTCACGCCTTTTTCCCGTAGGGGTAGGCAGAGACCACTTCCTTCCACTTGCTACGGTTCTTACACACATCTTTTGCTTCCTCTAGTTTTATCAGGGATCTCATGCCTGCTCGTCGGTTGTTGATACTTTTGACCTGGCCTTTCTTTAAAACAATGTTGATCTGATCGAGATATGTTCGCCGAGGTCAACCTCTACCGACATGTCCATTCACACTCGACTATTTGTTTCGTCAATCTTCCTTTATCTATCTATCTTTGTAACCACATCTTCTTTTACACCACAGCGTTCTCCTATCTCATAATTTTTTACTTTTCCCAACCGAGTCACTCTGGCTATACTTCTCAAACTACTCATATCCGTAACATTAATCTTTCCAACATTCACTACCATACATAAGTGTAGGAACCAACACACCTCTATGCACAGCCAGACGTGCCTTTTTTGACACTTTCTGGCTGTTCATAAAGTTATGCAGTGCCCCATTCATCTGTTTTCCCGCCAACACCCTTCGCTCAATGTCACTGTCATACTTTCCATCTCTCGTTAACTTTGAACGCAAGTACACAAATTCATTTACTTGTTCCACTCTTTCTCCTTCATTTGAAACTTTACAGTTTATCATGCTTTCTTCTCTTTCAAAAACCATTACTTTCGTTTTGCTTGCATTTATTTTTATCCCTTTGATTTTTGGGGCATCATGCATAACATTAACCATCGCCTGCAACTCCTCTTTATTATATGCAAAATAAAATCATTTCAAAACATTCAGAACTATTTGTTTTTTAAAATTTCCCATGAAATATTATAATGATAGGTAAATTATGTAATAAACTATAAACATATTTTAATTTATCATATATCAACTATTAAAATCTCTTTAGATACCGAAAAATCGTTTTTTATCCTAATTTTGATGTAAGGGGTGGTTTTTATGGGTATCTTATAGAGTTAAAACATTATAACATATTGTGAACTATTATGGAATATATAAAAAGTACTTATACTTTATGTTTAAACATATTTTTAAACTAAAAAACGTTAACTCATTACTTTTTTTATTTTTTATCGTAACGGGTGGTTTTCACCCCTTCAAAATAAAAAGCATACTTTAGGTATATCTCGCTTTTGATCTAGAGGGTATAATAAATTAAAATCCAAATTTTTAAGGAAATCTGTTTATTGGGTAAGAATTCAGAGGTAACACCCTATTTTTGAGTTGAATGACTGGACTATTATTAGGTGTTAAAGTTATGTTGCCAATTTGATAAGCAGAAAAATTATTTTAGAAGGCCTAGGCATGGGAGAAAACAATGCACTAACAACCAAGATGAACATTTTATTAGACAATACGTTTTAAGAAATAGGACTGACTTAACCAACTCGAAGCTGTCCGCAATGTCACAATTTCTTCTAAAACAGTTAGAAGACGGTTAAATGAAGCTAGATTAAACAGTAGGAGACCAGCCACTGCATCCTTGTTTACTAGAGAAAACAGAGTTACCAGATAGTCGTGAACGATTTAGGCGAAGACCAGGAGAGAGGATAGCTCCTTGCAATATCTCTTCAAGGATTCCATTCAGCGGTGGCTCTGTTATATTCTGGGGTGGTATATGCTTTGACGCTCGCACAGTATTAGTACGAGATCCATGAATGCTAATTACTATCTTGAGAATATTGTAATAGAACATGTAATGACTTTCGGTCCTCTTTTGGAACCCAATTTTCTGTTTATGCAAAACAATGCTCGACCTCACATAGCTGGGGAGGTACTCGATTATGTTAATCAAGTTGGTATACCAGTTATACAGTGGCCACCAAAAAGCTCGGATCTGAATTCGATCGATCATTTATAAATCACCTCAAAAAAAATGTTAAACGTCAAATACTTGCATCTAGAAATCTGAGGTAACTTAAAAATGGAGTTGCGAGTTAGTTTATTTTTGCGAGGCCACAGATTAAAAATAATAAAAATACATTAATTATATTTTTTTAATAACTAAATATAATCATATACAGAAAAATGAGAGGAAGAGGATCTCTGGGAGGACAGGGATCAATTGAAACTGGGAATAATCGGAAGACGTTCTAAAACCGGTATATATATATATATATATATATATATATATATATATATATATATATATATATATATATATATATATATATTTCGGGCAACAATATGCAGATGCTTGTTAAGTAAGAGAAGGAACTATTAAATTGATCCATTCGAAGAGAGCACCTATGGACCGGTTTCGGGGTGTGTTGCCCCTCATGATCATAGGGCATATAGCCAGAGGAGTAGTTGTTTTTTGATACATAATCGACCCACATTAACCTACAATATTGGTGACTTACAGCGAAATTAGCTGATTTTAAAAAATCAGTTTTACATTTTTCACATCTATTCACGTTGTCAAAAAATGTTTATAGTTTTCTATAATTTTTGCATATTTTCACTATAATAAGCTTAATTTTAACCAATGTTAGTATCATATTTAGGACACTACAAATGCTTATTCATTCAAACTACATTCCCTTATTAAAGAAATTTTTTTGCTTGATTAACAATCAAGAATCTAACTTATCGTGAAGAACTGTTAAATACTGTCCTCTTTTTTGAGTAAATGTTTTGTTGCCTTACAGAAATTTCCTTCATAAAAACTACAAGAAACTTGACTAGCATGGATTTTTACTCGGTGCAGCTCCTGATAGCTTAAACTTGTCATTTATATCTAAAGCATTTACAACTTGAAATAGATTTTTTCACTCTAAGCTCACCAACATTTGTATTAACAAACTAACACATAGAGAAAGTAAAAATTTTTCAAACAATAAAATTACTTATTGTAATGATAAATAGTTACAATGTAAAAAAAATTAGTGTCGGTAGGCACACAAAATTCCTGCAAGGTGTCCTGTCCAATACTGGCTATCCAAAACAAACAAACAAACACCGAAGTCGGTGCTACTCAATGGAGACATCTGGTTCACGAGCGCTGGGACTGGAGCAGGAATCTACAGTCGTCGGAATGGAACAGAGAAATCGATCTTTTTGGGCGAATATGCTACAGTTTTTTAAGCTGAAATCGTAGCGATTATGCAATGTGGACAGAAAGTGCTTTTCATAGGAGAATCGGGAGACGCATATTCTCGGACAGCCAGGCAGCAATTAAAGCCCTAGTGGCTCTGACTATTATTTCAGAATTGACTCTTGGTTACAAACAGATTCTAAAGGCATTAGCAAAAGGCCACAGGGTCACTCCTCTTGCCTGTTTTCCTAGTCACTCGAGAATCATAGGCAACGAAAGGGGCTGATAGGTTGGCGAAAGGTGAATCTGAGACTAAGTTCGTGGGCCCAGAGCTGAAACATTGGGGATTTTTTTTAGTCTAGGCAAAAAGACAATCCGGGGCTGGCTCAGAGACCAGAACTTAATGTACTGGAAAACAGACACCAGAGACAGGATTATATAGCCAGCTTTTCTTGAGCACGAGCTACTAAGGAAGTTACCAACCTGCTCCTGTTCTGGAAAATGGGTATATTGGTATTTATTTTTGTTAATCCTTCTTTATCTACTTTTCCTCTTCTTATCTTTCAATTATTTATTAATAATGTAAGATTTTACTTTTATCTAATTTTCACAAAAATAACTTTCTGTCTTTTTTATATTTTTTTAAATTTTATTGTAATCTCTTTTTAAAATAACTGGCAACATATTTAGCACCTTATAAAATTATAATGTTATCATTATCAAAATAAAGTCAAATATCTGGGATTTTAAAAACTTTTTTTGTATTTTCTTTAACATAAAGATGCAAATTACTACATTAATAGTCTACTACCAACTTTTAGATATAATTACAGTCAATATCAATAAAAAAAATATAAATAGAATATCATGTTTTTAATAAAAATAATTGTGAATAATTGTGAAGATAATTATAAATGCATTTATTGTTCTGGTATCGATTGGAAAAAATTCCAAACAGTCGTTGTATTTTTAAAAACAATTATAATAGCTGAAATAAAACATTAATTGTTTGATATTTTAACGCTTAATGATTATGCAAGTAAGACAACTGGATTTAATTTTCTACTTAGTGAAACGTTAATCAGCGAATCAGAGTTAAATTAAGACTCATCTATATGGATCAGATAGCAGTCGATACGTTTTAATTAGTGAGGTGCAATCCTCCTGAAATTTGATGTTAGTAAAGATGCATCTCTAGTAGCGAAAGTCAAGAGTCTTCTTCTAATATAAACCCAGTAGGCCGGTGGCTGACAGCGTGTCGGGGTGTGCGACAGCTGTGCGCCGCGCGATTGTCTCAGAATGATTGATGATCTAGGACGGCTGTGAGCTCGGCCACCCTTGACTCTCTCTCTCTCTCTCTCTCTCTCTCTCTCTTTCTCTCACTCTTCTTTCTGTTAAATTCGGGGTTCCACTCCGGTTCACTATACTTAACTATACAACCAACCTCTGTGTCTATATATGGTACAAGTTTGTAGTTTCAGAACCGTATTAAAATTGTAACACTTTCGTGAAGACACTATTATTTTTATTATTTATTATTATTTCCCAAAACGGGGGGCAAAGTGTGTATAGGACAACGTGATTCCATGGTCCAATCTACTTCAAATTTTGCATGAAAATTCTTTAACAAAATTAATGGAAGACGTGTTTCGTATTTTATTGAAACTCATCGTCTAACGGGATTAAAAAGGGGTAGAAAGTTATTTTGGGGTGATTTCCATCGAAGTTAATATCAATACTACTTAGTGCTTTTGATTTAAATTACATTTTATTTTGACACATGTTTGAAAACTCAATCCGATTTTATTCAAAAAACGTTAAATTCACATAAAAGCTTGGTGCAATGCAAATTAGACTGTCAAATATAAAAGAATATTTGTGGCCTTCAGTGACAAAACTGAGTTCTGCCAAAAATATGAGAGTCCATCTTGGGGTAGATATTACTGCCGGACAGTTCTCAGACCTGTTGCTTGAAATAGGAAATGTTGATTTTCCGGAACTGGATAATAATATAATTCTCCCTACAGAGTTAGGTACAATTGTTTCCACTATAAGAGAGCTTATCGCTAAAATTTACCCAAACAATAATAATATTCCCGATAAATCTGCAGAATGGTTATGCGAGCGTGCCATCCTAACACCAAAAAACAAACAAGCCTTTGTCATAAAAAAAATACTTTTAAGATCATTCGAAGGGGTCAAATATTAATATAAATCAGTCGACTCAGTAGTAAACACCAATGATGAGTGCAGTTTCCTATTAAAGTCTGCTTTGCCATAAACATAAACAAACCTCAAGGTCAAACTCTTAAAGTATCGGAAGTAAATTTAAGAGAAAGCTGCTTCTCCTACGGCCAGTTGTATGTGGCATGCTCCAGAGTAAGCGCACAGAGTAGTCTGGTGATTCTAGCGCCCAAAGGAAAAACAAAAAATATTGTTTGCAAGGAAATACTAAGATAGGTGTAGTATTTCGATTTCGTTGTAAAAAAAAATACCCCCGTGTCACTTTCATCAGTTCAAATGCCGAGCTTCGTGTTCATTAAATATAACAAAATTTTATTTTATTTTCATGTTTATTTAACCTTTAAATCCCTACACTATAATAAAGATTATTATATTTTATAAGTATTCAAACATTTTAACATAATTTATATGTTACAACAAAATTATTAAAGCATTAAAGCTTTTCCTTAAGGTTATCGATAGCAGAATATACAAGATAAGCGAAGAGAGAGTAGCGGACACAATTTGGCTTCATGAAAGGAGTTGGAACAAGAGAAGCACTGTTCAGTATACAAGTTTTATTCCAACGGTGTAGGGACATGAATTGCAACATTCATACCTGCTTTGTGGACTACCAAGAGGCGTTTGACAAAGTCCAACACCAGAAGATGATACAAGTACTGAAAGGCACCAGAATGGATGATAAAGACCTCAGAATTATACAAAACCTGTACTGGAACCAGACAGCCACCATAAAAATCAACGCTGAAGATGAAACAACAGAAGCAGTTAACATTCTGCGGGGCGTACGACAAGGGTGTATCATCTCCCCTCTGATATTCAATCTGTATTCAAAAGAGATATTTAGAGAGGCTCTGGAAAACGATGATAATGGAATTCTTGTAAATGGTGAACGGTTGAATAATATCCGATATGCTGATGATAATGGAATTCTTGTAAATGGTGAACGGTTGAATAATATCCGATATGCAGATGATACCGTCATATTTGCAGATAGTGTAGAAGGTCTACAACAGCTAATGAACAAAGTGAATAAAGTAATTGAAAGATATGGGCTAAAAATGAACATCAACAAAACGAAATTTATGGTCATAAGTAAAGAGAAGAAAGAAAATTGCCAACTATTTATTAAAAATATACCAATAGAACGGGTATCCAAACTTGTCTACCTGGGAACCATAATAAACGAACAGTGGGACCACTCACAAGAGATCGGATGTAGAATAGAAAAAGCAAGAGATGCCTTCATCAAAATGTCTAAGCTCTTCAAAAGCAATAACCTCAAATTAGATATCAAAGTAAAACTGCTGCGCTGCTATGTGTACTCCATATTGTACTATGGCATGGAATCCTGGACATTGACTAAAGCAACACAAAAGAAGCTCGAAGCCTTCGAGATGTGGCTATACAAAAGGATCCTTAAAATATCATGGGTAGATAGAGTGACCAACGAAATAATACTGGAAAGAATGGGGGAGGAAAAAGAGGTGATGAAAACGATTAAGAGAAGGAAACTGGAATATCTCGGACATATAATGAGAAATGACAACAAATACAAACTCTTAAAATCCATCCTCCAAGGAAAAGTGTTTGGAAAAAGAGGGCCCGGAAGAAGAAGGATATCATGACTCAAGAACCTAAGGACATGGTATTTAAAAACAACCACAGAACTGTTTAAAGCAGCAGTCAACAAGGTCATCATAGCCAGGATGGTCGCCAATATTCGAAACGAATAGGCACTAGAGGAAGAAGATTAAAGTAAAAAATCAATTAAAAATCCTATTAGAACCATCTTCGACTTCTAAAAAAATTAGTATATTCGGATGCCTCTGTGGTACATCATAACCATAAGTCGATTTAACGATTCATTTTTATTAAACAAGAGTTTAACTTTAGAAGTAAAGTTTTAAATAAAGTTAAAACTAAGGTAACAGTTAAGTTAAATAACGGGTGAGAAAAAAAGTAAAGATTATTAATTTTCGTAAGTCCAGACCTGATTCCTGACCTGCTTCCGCATTTCTTCTCTAGTTCAATGCCGAAATGTATAATAACTTTAATTTAATTTGAAATCAACCCAAGTCTCTTTAAGACCACAATCGACAAAAGGTTGATGATTGTTAATGTATAAACAATTATTGGACCTGTAAAATATCTTAACTACTCCTAATCTTTTCATAAAAATACCTTTGAAATATTTTTTAACACTTGTATATACTTACCTACTGCAAAAAACGAAACTAGAATTAAAGCTTTAAATGAGAAATACGGTTGAAAAACGTAACTTATTATTATTTTTTTAATTCAGAAATTACATTATCAAATATCATATTCATTCGACATTCGAAGTTGGTATGTATATACGAGTATAATTTTTCTTATACACATAATTTTACCATTTTGGTAATATACACATAATCTTATACACATAATTTTACCATTTTTACCATTTTGGTATCGATAATATGCTGAGCAATAGATTATTTCGCGTTGTCATGGGAAACTCACTGAGCGATTGGAAGAAACTCAATAACGGCCTACCTCAAGGCTCAGTATTAGCTCCTCTCCTGTTCAGCTGTTACATTGCGGATATGCCCACAACAAGATCTAGAAAATTTGGCTATGCTGATGATTGGGCAATAGCAACCAGAAGCAAATCGATTGAAGAGACGGAAGAAGTGCTAACAGATGACTTGGAAACCCTAGAGAAATACTTTCACAACTGGAGACTCCAACCTAGTGCAAGCAAGACGGAGGTTGCTTGTTTTCACCTAAACAACCGCATGGCCAATAGAGAACTCAATGTGAGCTTTGGTAACAGGCTGCTGCACCACAACCGGTATCCTAAATACCTGGGAGTTACTCTCGATAGAACTTTATCCTTCAAACAACACCTAACTAAGACTGCCTCAAAACTCAAAACAAGGAATAACATCATACAAAAACTCTGTGGCACTTCATGGGGATCCTCCGCAACGACGCTTCGATGTTCCGCGTTAGGGCTGGTCTACTCTACGGCGGAATATTGTGCTCCGGTCTGGCTAAACAGCCCGCATGTCAAAATGGTCGACGTTCAATTGAATCACACGATGCGTTTAATCTCGGGCACAATTAAATCTACACCGAGTTATTGGCTACCAGTTCTAAGCCATATCCCTCCTCCATCGATACGGAGATCCACTGCACTTGTCAGAGAGTACAACAAGGTTATTTAAAACCCACACCTACCAATAAACAGAGACATCGAGGACATAGACAGGAATAGGTTGCGTTCAAGAAAACCCCCCATCAAAACGGCTCTAAACTTGGAGGCCGTTGACTTCAACCCAATAAATGAGTGGAGGCAGAAATGGACCGAAGCAGCCCAACCGGAATTTCTCAACATGCCGTGCATAACAACTCCCCCAGCCGGCTTTGAACTACCACGCAAGACATGGGTAGCACCTAACCGGATTAGGACCAACCACGGCAGGTGTGCCGATGCCTTCTACAAGTGGAACATAATACCCTCCCCACAGTGTGACTGCGGTGCTGAAAGGCAGACGATCCGCCACATCACGGAAGATTGCAACCTGAGGGCATATGGAGGTCAGCCAAATGAGTTCCTGACAGCGACACCAGAATCAATTGATTATATTAACAACTTAGACATTCAACTGTAATTATGCTATATTTTCGTGTTTTTATACTTTACATTTTTACACTGTTTGTACATTGTGCTATATGTTGTCCTGTTAACTTATACAATATTTTATGTGATGTATGCCATACGATAAATAAATAAAATAAATACCATTTTGGTAATCTCATCTCCTGTCCCCCACTCTACTAATGTTTGACGTAGTCGCAGCAAGAATGAAGTTTGAATTATAGTAATTTTGGAGAGGTATATGCTTTGAATACAAGACATCAGAAAGGAGTATCGTCTTAGATGAGTGTTGACCGGAATGGAGGGTGCATATAGCCGACTACTTCTTCCGTTTTCACAGGGGTGTAGGGATTTAGATTATAATTAGATACACTGACCGGCATGAAAAACGGGCCACCTGAAAATAGCGTAAAATTTCAGCTATTAAAAATAAATATTTAAACTATTGTATAGAAATAAATATATTTCTTTACACGCTTGTATTAGTTTCACCTGTATGTTTGTATCTCACTTAAAAATACGCGACAGTTTTTTACTTTCCAAAATAAGTAGTTTACCTATTATCTAGTAGATGGCGCCACTAGCAATTTGTAAATGGTAGTTTGTATTTTGTGTTGCATAAAAGTATAGTGTTAATTTTTTAAAAACACCAATGATATAAATTCTAGTTATAAAAAAACTAAAAAACACGCTTTTGGAGTTAATCAAACTAAAAAGTAAAAATTAATTCCTAACATAACAATAAAATTACTGACGAGAAAATTAATGTCACTATTCTAAAAATATGGGGTGCTTTGTGTGACATTTGTAAACTAATTTTGCGTTGTGTTAGGAATTATTTTTACTTTCAGTTTGAATAACTCTAAGAGCGTGTTTTTTAGTTTTTTTAAACTATAATTTATTTTAAAGATTAATAATTGTTCATTTAAAGTTACAAACTGCTGCCAAGGCAGAATAAACAAAAAGTAAAAAACAACGACATTTTGGTTTAGCAGCAAGAAAATGTTTAAACAACAAAAAACAAAACAGCGCGCCGGCGCCGATGACGAGAAGTAGATGGGCGTGGGAAGCTGTAGAATGCTCTGAGGTGTGGGCAGCTTCACCGCCGGAACCTCTGTTGCCTTTTATCGCCGTGAATTTTGTTATCACAGTAAATGAAACAACACACTTGTCATTGAGAATATATTGTATAACTTTTATACATGGAGCTTACAGTTTAAAGCCTTCTTTATCTTTGGAATAATTTCACTGGTTGTTAGCTTGAATTTGATGTATTTTATTTGATTATATTGATGTGCATTTTACCACGTGGTGTATGAAAGCCGTGGTCCTAGCGGCGGACGTGTGTATTCTTAGACAGTCAGAATGGGAAAGAGGGCGAGAAGTCGGAAACTGTTTCGAATGTGGCTTCTTTTCGCATTAAATTCAGCGTTTTTGATTGGTTACTGTATGGTCACATGACCATACAGTAATAACTGCACGCTGATTTCTAAATTGTACAGGACCTTTTGTTTATATCCGAATGCTTATTTCCACGTAATGAATGCGTGACTTTAAGTTGATATTTGTCGGCGTCAGGGCCGTACTAAGTGGTTTTAAAAATCAAGAAATTTCTCAAAGAGGAATTGTACAGTTGAAAGTACTAATTTCCAACAAAAACAATTGTTATGCCAACAATCAGATAAATCCCTTCAGTATCTCGTATTGCCTCCACATGCATTTACAATTGCTTGCATTCTTCGTGGCATCCCTAAAATTAAGTTTGCAATGGATTTCTAAGGAATAAGTTCTTATTCCTCTAAAAGTACTTGTCGCAACTCATTTTAAGTCAATGGAGCAAGAACACGACTTCGAATTCTTCGATTAAGCATGTCCCAAACATGTTCAATTGGATTGGCATCTGGACTTATTGCTGGCCACTCCATAACGGGGATATTAACTTCGTCCAAATATTGTCGACTAATTCATGGGGTGTGAGGACTTCTTTATAGTGCATTAAGAGAAAGTTATCTCTAACAAAAGGAGCATATGGAACAAAAAAATCCTAAAGAATTTTATTCTTATAATATTATTATTATTAACATACCGAACAGCTGTCAGGGACCCACCTGGAACGATGTACAACTCTGTATGTGCGGTTAAAGAAATTTCTGCTCAAGCCATAGGTGAACCTCCTTCGTAGGATACTCTAGAGCTAAAGGTACACTCAGCGTATCGCTCCCCTGGTCTTTACCGCACTCTTTTACGACCATCGGAAAATTTCAGGCAAAAACCTGGACTCTCCTGTGAATAAAACTTACCCCCATTCGTTATCTCCCCAATTTAGGTGATTCCTGGCAAAATAAAGTCGAGATACACGATGACGTCTAAGAAACTCGGGACCTATAGCAGGTCTGCGACTGGTAAGGTTTCTTTCCATAAGTCGTCGCCGAACTGTCCTCTTGCTTACATCAATACCACGAGCTTTTTGAAGTTGATTTCTGATTTCTACAGCTGTAGCATGACGATCTCGCAAACTTTGTAAGACGATAAAGCGTTAGTTTCTCGTTGAGGGTCAGTTCAAGGTCACCTGGTGTAGGCATCACTTTTCAAATGACGTGAATGAATTCTTTGCACAGTACTTCTGGATACTCCATATAGCAAAGACAAATCCCGCTAACTTTTTCCATCTCGAAATAATGCAACAATGGCAGCTGCTGTATCACGATTTACTATAATTGTGAAAGTTAAAAAATAATCTAAGATGAACTTTGGACATTTAAATTTGTTATTATTATTATTTATTTTATATTTTATTAAAGAATTTAAAAAATGGTGATTTGGACATTAACTTTTTATAATGGATAACAAAAAACGTAGAAACATACTATTTATATTACTTGTATGTATGGCCAGATTTAGGGGAGGGTATCCAGGGCCACAGCCCCGGGGCCTCCACAAATGAGGGGCCCCCACAACAGAGACAGATAAAAAATTTCTTACACATTTCGACTAGTAAACACTAGTAAACAGTAAGAAAAGTGAGAAGTTTGTTTTCCTTCGTCCTAAACCCGCTATCCACCCCGAAAAAAAAACTAGTAAACAGCTTTCACAATAACTTATTTATTAAAAAAATCAAATGGAAAAAATTGTTTATTTGATTTGGAAAATCATTTGGGGCCAGGGGGCCTCCACTCCATTGTTGCTACGAGGTCTTTTGACCTCTAAATCCGGCACTGCAAACAATGACGTCTGGTTGCAACAAGATTGTTTTACGGCATATATAGCAGCAGTCTTATTGCTAGCTGCTAAGCAGTTGTTTTATGGAACTTTAATTTCTCCACGGTGTGATATTCTGATCTTTCACGATCGCCGGAGGTCTTTAAAAAATGAAATCCGCAAGTATTACGATTGTTTTTTATGAATATAGTTTGTCAAGAATTTTTATTTCAGAACGGACTAGGCACTCGAAAAGCCCTCTTTTCCTTAAATGTTTTAGCACAGAGGTGCAGAGATATAAACATAGTTGTCTACGCTTGCTTTATTGACTATCGAAAGGTATTCGACCATATCAAGCATCAAAAGATGGTGGAATTATTATCCGTAACCGGGATTGACAAGAGGGATATTACATTGATAGTTAATCTCTACTGGAACCAGATTGCGGAAGTAAGAATAGACGGAGGAACATCTGCCACTGTGCCAATCCGAAGAGGTGTACGACAGGGCTGTATATTGTTACCACTCCTATTCAACATCTATTCGGAGGCAATTTTCAAAGAAGCTTTAGCGGACGACATGGGAGGTATCAAAATAAATGGAGTATGTATCACCAATATCAGATACGCAGACGACATCGTAGTCCTTGCCGATAATATAGCAGACCTACAAAATATGATGAATAGAATAACTGAATATAGTGAGCATCATGAATTGGACATAAATATATCAAAGATCAAACTGCTAGTCTTCTTAAAGAGACCCACTGCTGAAACAATTTAAATTAACGGCAATCAGATTGAACAAGTACTGTTTTTTAAATATCTGGGAACCATAGTCAACGCGTGGTGTGATCCAAAACGAGAGATCTGTTCCAGAATCGAACAAGCCAGGAAAACATTCATAAACATGAGAAGATTTTTTACTAGTCCTGATCTGAGTTTGAAGCTTAGGGTTCGCATGATTGGATGTTATGTCTTCAGTGTGTTGCTATACGGATGTGAATGCTGGACCCTGAACCCTGAAACTGAAAAGAAAATTGAGGCGTTTGAAATGTACTTACATCGCCGAATACTCCGCATCTCATGGGTCCAACGAATTACGAACGAAGAAGTGCTTAGACGAATGAAGAAGCCGAAAGAACTAATGGCCCTCATTAAAGAAAGAAAAAATACATACATAGGCCACATTATGAGAGGCAATAAGTATGAACTGCTAAGACTAATAATTGAAGGAAAGATTCAAGGGAAAAGATCTGTTGGTAGACGTCAGAACTCCTGGTTAAAAGACTTTAGAAGATGGTTTGGGTGCACTTGAAATCTTTCGAGCTGCTGTGTCCAGAACAATGTTAGCTATGTGAATCGCCAACCTTCGAAAGAAGAGGGCGTCATAAGAAGAAGAAGAGAAGAATTTTTAATGTATTATTTTTTATTCGGAAACTTAAATGTCCTCTAAAACACCCTGTATTTATTTTTAATTGTTGTTTGCGGTAACTCCATAAAATTAAAAAAATTGTAAACAAAAAAAAACGTCTGAAAAGTAAACACAAAATTGAACAATAATTATAAACCTGCGGACTCTCCGAAATCCCCAATTTGTAAGTGCAGATGTTT
This sequence comes from Agelastica alni, assembly GCA_950111635.1. NCBI lineage: Eukaryota > Metazoa > Arthropoda > Insecta > Coleoptera > Chrysomelidae > Agelastica > Agelastica alni. The sequence goes on along the minus strand of OX467712.1, from coordinate 46,853,974 downwards.
ATTATTTGTCCCCCGTTAAAAACTTCATACCGACAACAAACATGCATAGAAACAATGATGTATATGTAGTGCCACAGGAAACGAGCCAACGTCGTCGAAATGATGAACAAGCCATCGTTGGCTCGCGAATTTGTGACGTCACTTGCTTCTCGTTCCCCCTGCAGCACTTCCCGCCGATCGGGATGATATATGGCGACGAGTAGAAGATCGCGCAGCGGCCATCACTCAAATCAATTCGTCCTAGTACTGAATGGCATTACCGTTCATATCGGACAATATCAGTGGCGCAATCGGTATCATACAATAAGACGCATAGTAAAAAATTGGGTCTAAGGACACGGAATGAATGATCTTTTAGTACGACCATTTTTTTGTAATTATCGGCTCACATCTTTAATGCAAATACAAATTTTTATTTATAACACCGTCTAATTCAAAATATTGTAAAAAAATGGGATTGTTGATAAACAATAAAAATTATAACACTTGTAAAATTGGAATTAACATAATAGTAGCTTAAACTATCTGTATGTTGGAAACTGGGTCTTCACACGAATTTAAACAAAATATTTTCACATACATGATGCTTCCTGTTATAACGAAAGTGGACATTAACTTTGTGATTTCAAATAGAACACCCTGAATACTATGCAAAATCTCTTTGTGTAGAATATCCTATATCTAAAATGTAAACTTCGAGAAATTAATTTGTTTAATAAAAAAATTGACAGATGCAGATTTTATATCAAAAATTATATGAAAACACCCCCTACAGGACACAATAAAAATATTGATTTTAATGAAAATTTACAAAAATGTAGTTTATACATCAGAATAACTCATAGGCTATAATTTATAAAGATATTGGGTGAACCTACTACTATTATAAACGCGAAAGTTTGTGAGTATGTATGGATGTTTGTTACTCTTTTACGCAAAAAATACAGAATAGATTTTAATAAAACTTTACAATAATATAGCTTATACATCAGAATAACACATTGGCTATAATTTATAAGGATATTGTGTGAACCTACCGCTATTATAAACGCTAAAGTTTGTGAGTATATATGTATGGATGTTGGAAGCAATGAAAAAGACATTAGTTAAAATCAAGTTACCTACATTAATTTCTAACTGGCATTAGTCAATTTTAAATTGGCAATAAACTAAATTAAATTGACACCTGTCAGTTTTAAGTTTTTTTGTCAGTGTCAAGTGTGTATTATGTTATTTTGAAAAAAATACATTTTAGTTATTTACTATATAAAAGGGATAAAGCATTATTAATATAAAAGTGAGTAAGTCATAAACGAGTGCTTAGCACGAGTTATGAGAGCACACAAATGAGTATTAAATTTTGGTATAAAGATAGATAGATGAATTTCTTGGAGAAGAAAATGAGCTACACGAAGTACTAATCTTTCGCAGACTAAGTCGCGGTACCATCTAGGATAATAATGTTAATATAAGACAGATTTAGTTACTATTTTGTGAATTAAAATATTTAAAATTAATAAATATTTACATCTATTTATTTTTACTTCATTATATTACGTAAGTGACCGCTATCGGTGCGAAGTATTCGCACGGGTCACCTCTAGTTAGTGATCATGTTAATAACTTTTTTATAGTACACAGGGTTTTTTTTTACTTTTCAAACGTTATTGTTTTTGATATAATGAAAATTAATTATTTTTAATGTATTGCTGTTTAACTTATTTTTAAGTTGGCCGTGTTGATTGTTTTATTTTGGTAGACAATGTTTTTTTGCAGTCACAATTAAATTTTTATTGTTAATTATGCTTATTGGCACTCCTACAAAGTAACAGATATAACTTATTTGTAATTAAACAATAAACACAACCAAAATTTGGCTGTGTTTATGCAAAAGTTGAGAGAGTAATGACTATTTTGTATAGATATTAATTATAGTGAAAAAAATTTCGGTATGACCGGAAGTAGAATATCTGTTAAAATATTTTGTTCAAATTTGTGATCTATGTCTACAAATTCTCATAAATGTCGTGTGAGTACATTTAAACAGGTATAGAATTAGTTAAAGCTTTTCGTGATACACACTGTATGTTTAGGTAATAATATCTTCTTCTTCTGCTAGTTTGAGATCATTTAATCTCTAAATCCCAGGTTTGTGGTTGTAGAATTTGCTAAAAACTGGACTGCTAACTGTTCCTGCATCTTTTTAGCGGTGTTCCTAGTAGACGTTTGTCTACTGATTTGTGGTCTATCTTTGGTCATCCTTATATGTCATCGTGGTAATAAAACGTTTAATAAAACTAATGTTATTTGGGTTACTTAAACAATGCATACATACATACATAAATACATACATACATACATACATATATACATACATACATACATACATACATACATACATACATACATACATATATACATACATACATACATACATACATACATATATACATACATACATACATATATACATATAGTCAGCCTTTTTCCCGTAGGGGTAGACACAAACCACTTTCTTCCACTTGCTACGGTTCTTACACACATCTTTTGCTTTCTCTACTTTCATCAGTGCTCTTATACATGCTTGTCGGTTGTTGGTACTCTTGACTTGTCCTTTCTTCAAAACAATATTGATCTGATCCAGATATGTTCGCCGAGGTCGACTTCTACCGATTTGTCCATTCAAACTAGCCTTATAAAGTTGTTTCGTTAATTTTCCTTCATTCATCCTTTCTACGTGTCCAAACCATCTAAGCATTCCTTTATCTATCTTTGTAACCACATCTTTTTTTACAGCACAGCGTTTCCTTACCTCACTATTCTTCACTTTACTCAACCGTGTCACACCGGCTATACTTCTCAGAATGCACAATAAATAATTACAATTCAAGTTTGATATCCTTTCTAAAATCAGAAAAATGTAAAAAAATAATCAATACTTGTTCTACTGTACTATTTGTAGAAAAAGTTTAATGCCAAACCAAGAATTATTATTTGAAAAAAAATTAATTTTCTATGAGGTTAAAATAGGTATTTTTTTTGGATTTGATATTACTTTTTTATTCAAAAATATAAATAAATAAAATATAAATTTGCATTAGACAAGGTGCATTATTAAAAGAATTAACGATGTTGACTTTGTTTAATTGTATGTTTTAATAGGTTGTAACTATAAAGCAAAAACAAGAAAATTACTAAATAAAAATACCCAAATTATTTTTTACAAATAATCATTTAATTTTTGTATACCCAAACTGTGCCTCTTATATGAACTATAAAACGAAAATACTTTCCACCTTTATTACGTTAGTTTATTTGTTAGGCTTTTAAATTTAATTTTTAGAAAGTAGCGGCATCTGGTGTAAATAGTTCAGAGTCGTCTAGTTGCCATGTTAAACGTTAGAGGAAAGAATCTGTAAACAGTGTAGAATACTACCAAAAATTCGATTAATTCTTGTTCTCACTTCTCTGCCAAAACACAGTGCTACAGAAAAAACTGCGTGGTTGTCTTTGATTTAAATTTAAATATGAATATTTTGAGACGACGTTGTAAAATAATTTATTTCTTAAAAATATTTTAGTCTACCAGTTTTATTTCGATTCTATTGAGGATGATATTTTTAAATATGCATATATTTATATTTTAAAAATATTAAGTATATTAGTAAGTATCGTAATTCTGTATTATTGGATCTTAATTTTAAACAGAACTTTATGCTTTTTTTGTAAACATTCCAAATGTCCAAGATAAAGTCAAACTCCAGTCTCCAATCAAATCAAATTAATAGCCACTTCTATAAATCTTGGATAAAAAAAGAAAATTATGACTGTTTAAGGAAAAATAAAATAAGGTAAATACTTTTAGTCAAAATAAGGTACTAAGTTTTAAAAATAAAATGAATAAATTCGTTTATTCTTGGGCATAATTCTTGTCATTAAATGTATGAACTAAAATATTATTTCAAAGCTTTATTTTCTGATATGGAATATTTATAAAAAAAATTTCATTTTTTCGAATTTCTAAAACAATGAAAATTACACAGGGAAATAATTTTTAAAACAGCTTCGATTTTTCAGTTTTTGTAGTGAAACTTCTTTAGAATCCTTGTAAATTAAAACTTGATGAATCAAAACAATTACGCTAAAAAGTGATAAACGCATAAATCTATAGGATTAAGCCTGCGGGAGAATAAAAAAGAATACATTATACAGCGTTTCATACAACTCAGTCACCTTTTTGTGCGCTGCTTCGTAGCCTTCCCACTCTTATCTACTAAGCATTGTAGATATGTGTGCGCCTGTTTATTGCCACAACTTTTGCTCCTTCTACTTTCATCAGTGCTCTCATACATCCTCGTTGGTTGTTGGTACTCTTAACCTTGCCTTTTTTCATAACTATTTCCATCTGATCGAGATATGTTCGCCGAGGTCGACCTTTACCGACTTGCCCACTCACACTCGTTTAATAAATCTGTTTCGTCAATCTTCCTTTATCCATCCTCTCTACGTATACAAACCATCTAAGCATTTCTTTTTCTATCTTTGAAACCACACCTTCTTTCACACCACAGCGCTCCCTTATCTCACTATTCTTCACTTTATAAATACTCATCTACGCAGTATTAATCTTATTTTTATGCTTCTTTTGTCAAACCCAACATTCACTACATAAGTGTATAGACTAGCTCTCGTCTATGCACAGCCAGACGCGCCTTTTTGACACGTTCTGGCTATTTATAACGTTATACGGGCCCCAATGTCACAGTCATACTTTTCGTCTCTTGTAAACTTTGAACCCAAGTATACAAACTTGTTCCACTCTTTCTCCTTCAATCAGCACCTCGCAGTTGTCATGCTTTTTTCTCTTTTAAAAACCATTACTTTCATCTTGCTTATATTTACTTTCATTACTTTTGTTTTAGGCCAACATGCATAAAATTAACCATTGCCTGCAACACCTCTTTAAATGATGCTAATATGAACCAATCATCGGTGTTAAGGAGGCATCTGGCAGTGGAATTCTCGTAAAGTGATTTCAGTGCTCGTATCAAACTACTGTTCACCCCATACAAAGACAATGTCGACCAAAATTCATTTCTCCCCACTCTGTCATAGGACTTTTCCAAGTCTACAAAAGCGCAGTAGACCTTTTGACTTTTAGCCAAGAATTTTTTGAGTATACCTCGTGAGTGTGTAAATGTGTGTATTCATGTATTTTATAAATGTGAGCCAGTAAAACTTGTGGTTGTGTAAAGCATTGGTTGCAATCGAATTAGTTGCAAAATTCTGACCTAAAATCTGGTGATCCATCAGCCACTTGTCGACAGAATACGACGAATATCGTATTTTTTCATTATCACCGTGTAAGAAACCATATTTTCTCCACGCCCAAGAAATTTAAAAAAAAATACTTTGAAGAATTTAAGTTATTTATTGAAACATAGATATGTATTAATTGGTATTAATATTTATTGTGTTGGTACAGTATTAAAATGAAATACTGGTGCATTTAAAATATTTTTTGTACCCAAAGTTTTTTAAAACAGATTGATTGTATAAGTCAGATGTAACGTTCGTGTAACAGAAAGAATTGGAGGTTGAGGTTTTCTGGCAAATTAGTTTTACTTATGGAAGAAATTAATTGGTTTGCTATATTTATTTTGTTTTGCTTGGAGTTTTCTATATAGCCTTCTAATCCTTGAGTAGACTTCTAACCCCCATGCTTTTTTAAAGTTATTATGTTTGCATCTGCATTTATCAATGTAGTGTTTGAGGTTCGACGGAAACAATAGCCAGTATAATCTTGTGGATTATTTAAATTAAGATATGTGGCAATTTGTGTTGGTATATTACCAAGCTTATTTACTCCGATTACTTGTTTTGTACATTTATTTTCATTAAAAGGGATGTTTGAAGGTCTCAGAGCCCAATATTTTTTTATATTATAAATCACTTTACGAGGATTCCACTGTTTGTGTCAGGATAAACGAAGCTTGCACGGACTGATTTGACATCGAAAAAGGTGTGAGACAGCGCTTTCGCCATGGCTGTTTAACTTATACATAGACAATTGTTTAAAAGATCTGAAATAGAGTGCGTATGGATTAAAAATGAATGATTTGATCGTCAAATGCCTTCTTTACGCCGATGATCAAGTCATATTAGCGTTAACTGAAGAGGAGTTGCAGGCGATGGTTAATGTTATGCATGATTCCCTGAAAATCAAAGGGATGAAAATAAATGTGAGCAAAACGAAAGTAATGGTTTTTGAAAGAGAAGAAAGTATGACAAACTGTGAAGTTTCTATCGAGGGAGAAAGAGTGAAACAAGTTAATGAATTTGTGTACTTGGGTTTAAAATTAACTAGAGATGGAAAGTATGACGGTGACATTGAGCAAAGGGTGTTGGCAGGAAAACAAATGAATGGGACACTGAATAGCTTTACGAATAGCCAGAAAGTGTCAAAAAGGCACGTCTGGCGGTGCATAGAGATGTGTTGGTTCCTACACTTATGTATGGTAGTGAATGTTAGGTTTGGCAGAAGAAGCATGAAAATAGGATTAATGCTGCGGAGATGAGTAGTCTGAGAAGTATATCCTGAGTGACTCGGTTGGATAAAGTTAAGAATAGTGAGATAAGAAAACGCTGTGGTGTAAAAGAAGATGTGGTCACAAAGATAGATTTATAAGGCGAGTGTTAATGGACAAATCGGTAGAAGTCGACCTCGGAGAACATATCTCGATCAGATCAACATTGTTTTGAAGAAAGACCAGGTCAAGAGTACCAACAACCGAAGAGCATGTATGAGAGCACTGATGAAAGTAGAGGAAGCAAAAGATGTGTGTAAGAACCGTAGCAAGTGGAAGGAAGTGGTCTCTGCCTACCCCTTTGGGAAAAAGGCGTGACTCTATGTATGTATGTAAAAATATCCAGTAAATTCTCTTGGTTTTTTTGTTTTTGTGTAGGGAACACAAATTATAAGGGCAACTTACAAGTTAAATATTATCAAAATTGATACCTAATTAAAAATATTTAGCACTTTTGTTGCTAAATATATTTCATTTGGAGTATTTTTTAAAAAATCTTTAATATTTTGTTCAGTAAAATATTTGATTTTTTAGGTAGATACTTTTCTGAAAAACGTTTTAAATCAGTTTTTTATTTTTTTGTATTTAGAAATATTGATATTATGATTAACAATTAATAATGATGATTTTTGAGGAAGTAGGTTTTCGTTATATTATTAGCGGAATTTGTAATCTCAGGAGAAGTATTTTTAAATTCTAAATCTAATTCACTTAAATTCTCGATCATTTTTATACAAATTTTTTAAAAACTGCCATTTACTTCAAAGAGTTTATTTGACATTCATGGCAATCGCTATTGTTTAAAACAACTACGGAATATTCGTACTGTAACAAGTAATGAAATCAAAATCAAAATACGTGCAAACCCCATAGGAAAAAACTGTTTCAGAATGAATATTCCCACTCTAGAGTGTGAATGTTATCATGTTATTAAAAATAATTCCATAATGAGTATATTCCAAGTATGGTCTTGGAAAAAAAATTAAATATCCAACTTTGCATTTAAAACTGGACCTCATACAGCAATTTGTCAAAGCATTATCTTCTTAAGGGAACTATTTCAAATATCTCACATAAAGGTTTTTTAAACTTGGTTTTAAAAAAAATTTTTAACGGTCCAGCAACTTCTGGAAAAATTTTAAATGCTTAATTTTAATATGAACATCAAGGTGTATTTTCTGCATAGCTTTTTTTCTAAGTTTCCAATAAATCTTGGTGTAGTAATCTTTGATGAGCATGGCGAGCGAGTCCACCAAGATTTTAAAATCTTAATAAGATGAAAGTATGATGGCTGACTACTGTAAAAGCATAAGATGAGATTGACCACACTCCAGAAAAAGCTTTTAGTTATTATATTCACCTTAAAAGGTATGTTTGACGTTTGTTAAAAAAATGATACATAAATTTTCTTAAAGTAACTGCAGATAACCTTTGTATAAATAAGTTTATTCTTGATGAACAGTTATTTGGTAATTTATTGCTTTAAATTTTATGTACGCACTTTTTGCATGACTTTTGGGATACAGAGAGTGGTATTTTTAGTTTAAAAAGTTGACTTAATAGACCAAAACTGCTGTTAATTTTGAGTTAAGATAACAAAAATTTGTCATGAACAAGTTTTTTTTTTTTTTTTTTATGTTCTGGTTCCCACGAAAAGGGATATCCTGTAATGTTCAGAGAACATCGTGGGAACCAAGGGAAAGAAGGTAGGAGTTGGTGTTCTTCTTAAATTTCTGGAGGTTGTATGCCTCGGGGAACACCTCCCTAGGCAATGAGTTCCAAAGCCTCGCAATTCGTTGGATGAATGAGTCTTTGGAAAGTGATGTTCTGCAGGTCTCCAAAGTGACCACGAAGGGGTGTGAAGACTGAACTTGACGGGTTAATCTCGAAGAGACTGCCAATGGAGGAACGATTGTTGATATTTCAGAAAAGCATCGCCCATGAAAATATCTATAAAATAGAGACAAATCGCCAACTTTTCTACGGTGTTCCAGACAAGTGAGCGAGTTTGTAAGCGAGGCATCACCGACGAGACGAATTGCCCTTTTTTGGACATAATCCAGTAGATTCAGGATATGTTTAGGTGCTGCACTCCAAATATGGGAACAGTACTCCAGTACAGGTCGGATCTGTGCCTTATAGATCATAAGCAGCTGACTGGAGGTGAAATAGCTCTTGGCACGAAACAAAAAACCAAGTTTTTGGGATGCACTTTTGGCAATGGACCTCACGTGATTTTCTCAGGAAAGGTTATTGCTGATAGTAATACCAAGCATCGATATGGATGACTTCAGTGGTATGGTTACTCCTGACAAAGTTATGTTAGGCACAGTGAGATCGGCTTTTCTAGAGAAAAGACATGCTTGTGTTTTGTTTGCATTGAATTCTACCAAGTTATTGGATCCCTATTCGAGAATTGTTGCTAAGTCCATATTTATATTGTTAACATTTCTTCCTCGTTCATTTCTGGTTTCACGGGCTGATATAGGGGCCCTGGAAGAGAATGCGGTATGGAGGGTACTATCATCGGCAAAGCTGTGTACGGGACATGAAGTTGCTTTCAATAGGTCGTTGATGTGAAGTAAAAATAGTGTTGGTGCTAGAATGGATCCTTGCGGAACACCAGCATTTATGAGTAGAACTAAAACAGTTAAACTAAAACAATGAAAATTGTGTATTTTAGTGTTATAAATAACTGCTATACCCGACCACGCTTTGCTGTTGGCTCAGTCTGATATTATTTATTAGGGAAGTAAATAAAAGTATTCTGGTGGAAATAAATTTACCAAGAAAACTTATCGTTCAATTTAATACCCTAATTTGTGTTGTTGTTGCCATGCTGTGGAATAAAAGGAAAGAAGAAGCAATGGTTTTCACTAAAATTGTAAATCTAGCGAAAGGACTATATTTTTTGTTTGTCCGTTTTTTTAGAATAAAAGCATAAAATTCTGCGTTTTTCCATTTTCCCTCAAAAAGGTATATAGGCTAATATCAAGTATTTCAACAGATAACGGTTCTACGCTCTTTCTTAACCATTTTAAAGATTTGCGCTTTGCGCTAACCAGCCCTTAACCAGAAATCTGTATTTCTTGAAGCCAGGAAGGGGAAGGATTGGTGACGTCTACAATGGCGTTTCTTCATTCAGATTCGACCCAGCGACCATTTTGTTCACACACGTCTTCAGTGGCTGTGACTCAACATCGGCAATCTTCGGTCAGGAGAAGCTGAAAGTGTGCAGTACTTTCCGCAGCAATAACTCATCATTTTTGGAGAAAACCGTCGAAAATTACACAGATTCGACGAGTACACCTGAAGAGGTTGCCTCTTATGGTGAAGAGGTTATGAAAGCGCTCTATGCTGGCTATGGGGAAGGAAGCCCATCCTCCACCCTTGATCAAATGAGATACGTCATTTTTTCGAAGTGTGTCCTTTGAAAGAAGGTCAACTTGGCATAGTTGACTCCTACGCGCGATGCTGCTCGCTACCACTCTTACAGGACCTATCATCAAATTCAGGTGTGGCTTAGGAACACGCTCGAACCTGAGCAATGGGGATGGCAGAGCAGCCCCCAAGGCCTTAAACCCATTTAAACGACAAAAGACTTATCACCGGAGGCACTCCTCAGAAGCATCTCCTGTGCTTGCAAAGAAGGGTGTACCTCCGCGCGTTCTTGTCAGAAAGCAGGACGGCTGTGTTTAACCAAGTGCCAGCACTGCGCTGGTAGTGAATGCGATAATTTTACCTTTCCACCAACGCTTCCTGACGAAGACAAAATAACTACGACGATCTCCTAGAGTTTCTCGAATCTGATGATGAGGATGAAACCATCGTCCTCCCCCCCCCATTCCCCCAACAAGAAGAACCAGGCCCTTCTAAACGGTTGAGGCAAAAATGAACATTTTTAAACATTGTTAAACGTTTTTTAAACATTTCTTAAATTTTTGTAAATTGTATAAATGTTGCCTTCTTGAGTTTTTTTTCTACTCGGTTTTCTTGAATTTTATTCTGATAGCAAATTTGTTTCAAAGTTTTGCTAATAGTGTGACTTTGTAAATCTTCTGAGATGTGGTCCAACATTCTGGCTTAACATATGATCTAGAGAAAACAAATTGACACTCGAGTAAGTGACATGTACTGCTGTCTAATGTGTTTTTAGGACATTGAGCATTGAAAATATCCTGAGTTCCTGTTCGACGAGCAACTTCAAGGTCTAAATTTTTGGCTAAAGACTCCAGATAAGGATGCAGTCTAAAGTACTGAGTAGTTGGACTCTTCTACTGGAAATCAAAGTCTACTAGAGTTGCTGGAAATATCTGTTACCCAGGTACCTTAATTCTCGACAACTGAAGTTGGAGTAAGTGTCATCTATTTATTTGGGATCAAAAGAAACTCAAAGTTCAAGACAAGCCATAGGTCGTTGCCCCCATTTGTCATTTGGTTATAATTAAATTGTTTATCAAGAATTATTTTGTAAATTCACTGTAAATCACAACAATACTTGTAAATATATATCACTCTTCACATTATGTTCTGCTAAAATTCCCTCTCTAAATATTTCATTAAATTTGATTATAATTTAATTGTTCATTGAGAATTATTTTGTAAATTCACTGTTAATTATAAAAGTAGTTTTAATTTGTTCTGGTTTTTGACAATACCCTGTTAACATTTCATTAGATTATACTTAGAAAATTGTAACAAGTAGTTTTACTGTTAAAATTTTTGCATAGATCCGAGGTTTTTTGTGTTTTAACCTGAATAAAATACATGGCGCTCAAATTTTAATAAACATTTTTGTTTTCTCTCAAGATAAAAAAACTCAACAATTATTCCTGACTCACCGAATCTAAAACAGCTGACAGGCTAAAATAAAAATAAGCTGTACTAAACATTTTTTGGTAACAACTACATAAATTTTTAATTAGGTACTTATCAATATGTAAATAATTTTTAATACCAAATTACACATTTTTTATTGTTGCTGGCAAAAACACCCCTTCCCACTATTATTAAGTTATTTTTGCGGTGGTTGATGAACCTAGAAAGGGTTTTAAACGGTTAAGAAAGAGCGTAGAATCGTTGTTGGTTAAAATACATGATATTGGCCTATTGACTTTTTTGAGGTAAAATGGAAAAATTGTCGGTATGTACCCCTAAATATCGGGTCAATTTTAAAATCCTGGTGCTTTTTAAACGCAGAATTTTATGCTGTACAACTTTAATTTTATGACTTTTTTTAATTTTTTGGAATTACAGCTCTTCAAAGTGCTGGAAATGGATTTTTTGAAAAAGTTGGAAAAAATGGCCGTTTTTCAACGAGCGATTGCTCCTAGACGACCAAAGCGATTTTAATGTTCTGATAAATCATTCGATGCAAAATTTACTGCACTTTCATTTAGATAGGAATATTTTTTTCTGTAGAAGGCTTCCTTAACGTAGTATAAGCAAAAAACTGTGGCCGTAGAAAAAAAATATCGGTCCATCTTATAAATGCTATAAAGGTGAAAAGAAATAATCAAATAAACATTTAAAAATAAAATAATGTATTTTACAATAATAACAAAAAAATAAAGTTGTGGATTTTTACAAAAACATAGAACAAATATTAACAGTTTGAACACACAATATATTACTTTATTTTTTTTTTAATTTGCAGTTTTTTAATATGGTTTCAAAAAAGTATTAATTTTATTTTGAACTTAATTAAATTCAAGATTAAATTATAATGCGCTTTCTAATTAGCAAATTTAAAAAGATGTTAGTTTCCTTGATTAGAATAATTTTGTAATTCAACAACTGCTTAACAAGAAGAAAAAAAACTACCTAAATGGGATATGGAAGGTTTCAAGTAAACAGAAAATGGTACAAAAAAAACCATTTTTAAGCTGCTATAAAAACTTTAGAAAAAAGGCTGGCAGTAAATATTCGTGATAGACAATGCTTGCACAAATTGATTTTTAAAGAGATTATTCAAAACAAATTAAAACCAAAAGACCAAAGACTTAACTATCTTCTGATATTGAGCCTAAAGTGTAAATTTTTTTTTAATCAAATAGCTGTAAACTTTTAAATATGTAATTCTAATAAAGCAGGTGTTAATTATAAGAACATTAAAATAAATCAAGGATAATAAACTTGTAAAAGATGAGTATACCGTTGACTTTTTCTTCTTATTTTAAAAAAAAAATTTCACAATCTATTTTTAGTTGTCTACTAGTTTACATTTTAATATTTTTATTTTGCAAACTATTTTTAACATAATAATAAACTAATACTATGTTTCTAATTATTTTATTATTTAGTTCAGTTTAGTTTATTTATTAATATAAAATTTTTTTTAGAATACCTATTACAACGACGTTAAATTGTCAAATATTGGCAGTTAGTTTTTCATTGTTCATTTACCGATGATACAGCACTAACATATATTTGTTGAAAATCGTCATTACCAAATTCTTTGCAGCTTCTGAAACTTGTTTGTTCTTCTCCGTTACCTAGTATGTCATTTTCTTCCTTTTTAATACTAAAATAGGCCTGGTGCAGGATATTATTCTTATTACTACAACAATTAAAACCAGAAACTGGTTTGGTTTCCATGCAAAAATTATTTGAATTGCAATCAGCCAGAAATCCATTGGAATAATTTAGTTTTTCGTCATTCCAAGAGGAATAGTTTCGAGACATTCTGTAGTTCGGTAAAATTTGAGGCATATACTGATCTGTATTTGAACGGTCAATAAGTTTATTGAGTACGACAGAATCTTCGGTATCAATTTGAATACTTGATCGTGTCAATGGACCTAAGTTTTTTGCTGAAGATAATACGAGAGGGCAAGATCTAAAATCAGGAAACCGTTGTTGGTTTTTCTGTTCCTTTTTATATTTCATTCTTCGATTTTGAAACCATATTTTTATCTGTCTTTCAGTAAGGTTGAGCTCACCAGCCATGCATATTCTTCTGGCTCGAGCAGGGTACTTGCTTTTAAAAAATTCTTTTTCTAATTCTATCAACTGTAAAGATGTATACGCAGTACGTGCTCTTTTTACTGGCTTAATATTATGCGATAACTTTGAAAAATTACCACAATCTGGAAAAGTTTAATATTTTTCGTTTTTAAAAAATCGAACAATGCAGTTAATAATTTTTCTTGATAAATTTTATAAAATAAATTTTATAAGGAAAATTCGCCATTTTACCATTTTTTTGATACTGCACGACTATTATTTTAATTATATCCTTTACATTTTGAGAAAGTAATAAAGATGAATTTGATAGCAGGTTATCTAACGATTTCCAAAACAATATTAAACTCTTCTGAAAGTCCATAAGAACAGCTAGAGGTAAAAATACTACCTCGGAACTGGAAAAAATCAGAAACCAAGATGGTAGCATGGTAAAAGAAGGGGAATGCGTATTAAAGAGATGGAAGAAATACTTCGAAAGTTTATTTAAGAAAGAGGATACACAAGTACAGGCCCATTTGGAAACATGAGTGAAAGTTGCAATAAAAGTGAAATTACTACGACAGAAATTGTGGAAGCGTTGAACAGTATAAAATTGGATAAAGCTGCTGGATACGACGGGATAACAGTTAAAATGTTAAAAGCTGGACTAGTCTGCTGTACCGCTTTTTTAACCTTTGTTGGAGGAGTGGTAGCGTACCAGACGACTGGTGCAAGGCCATTATCGTGCCGCTTTACAAGGATAAAGGTTCGCATGAGGACTGTAAGAACTACCGAGGTGTTAGTTTACTCAGCAAAGTCGGCAAATTGTATGCAAAGATATTGATTAAAAGGGTGACGAATGAAACTGAGATGATATGGAATGTGCAAGTAGGATTTAGAAGAGAAAGGAGATGTATGGATCAGGTCTGTACATTACGAGGTATAGTCGAAAAATTCTTGGCAAGAAGTCAGGTCTATTGCGCTTTTATAGACTTAAAAAAGGCCTATGACAGAGTCATGAGGAGTAAATTGTGGTCAAAATTGTCTATGTATGGGCTAAGAAGGATTCCACTGCTTATGTCAGGATAAACGGAGCTTGCACGGACTGGTTTATCATCGCAAAAGGTGCTGAGACAGGAATGTGTGGCTTCGCCATGGCTGTTTAACTTATACATAGACATTTGTTTAAAAGATTTGAAAGGGAGTGCGTATGGATTGCAAATGAATGATTTGATCGTCAAATGCCTTCTTTACGCCGATGATCAAGTCATATTAGCGTCATCTGAAGTGAAGTTTTGATTAAGGGAGAAAGAATGGAACAAGTGAATGAATTTGTGTACTTGGGTGCAAAGTTTACGAGAGATGGAAAGTATGACAGTGACATTAAGCGAAAGGTGTTGGCAGGAAAACAAATGAATGGGGCACTGTATGGCTTTATGAACAGCCAGAAAGTGTAAAAGAGGCACGTCTGGCTGTACATAAAGGTGCGTTGATCCCTACACTTATGTATGGAAGTGAATGTTAGGTTTGGCAGAAGAAGCATGAAAATAGGATTAATGCTGCGGAGATGAGTAGTCTGAGAAGTATAGCCGGAGTGACTCCGTTGGATAAAGTAAAGAATAGTGAGATGAAAAAACGCTGTGGTGTAGAAGAAGATATGGTTACAAAGACGGATAAAGAAATGTTTAGATGTTTGGACAGGTTAAAAGGATGGATGAAGATATATTGATGAAACAAATTTATAATGCGAGTGTGAATGAACAAGTCGGAAGAGGTCGACCTCGGCGAACACATCTCGATCAGATCAACATTGTTTTGAAGGAAGGCCAGGTTAAGAGTACCATTAACTAACGGGCATGAATGAGAGCACTGATGCAAGTGGAAGAAGCAAAAGATGTGTGTAAGAACCGTAGCAAGTGGATGGAAGTGGTGTCTGCCAACCGTTACGGATAAAAGGCGTGACTATATTTGTGTATGTATGTACATTTTACCTACTTACTAAATGACAGAAATGGAAAAACTATCATGATTTTTTTAAATAGTTACAGCAGCAACAGTGTATTAGAGTTTTGGTTTCTTTGCAAACGAATAAATAAAATTTAAAACTTCTATCAATATCTCTTATTAAGCAATAAACAAAACAATGTTTAAAAACTTAAGAATTAAATTTAAATTGTCACGGTTTAAAAAAGCTATTGTTTTAAAAAGTTAATTTATATTAATCGGCAGTATTATTTTTTAAGAGTAAATAATACATACAAAACTAACCTTTATCATAAATATTTGAAGAAGAAACTTCTGGTGATGAGAGCCTGACATGATAAGAATGTTGAATACAAAAATATTTTCTCTCGTGGTTTTCAACCATTTGATTGTTTTGCTCATAAAGGATATCTTGCGCTTCCAATTTTGCATTCCATCCAAACGTATCGACGTTGTCCATTGTTTGGAAGTAAAATTTTTTTAAACACCAATTAATAAAAAAAACTAAACTAGCAGTTTTACAATCTTAATTTTGCTTATAGTTTAAAATAAATATATATTATTTTAATATTCTGTTCATGAAAAAAATTTAATTTAAACGTCTTTTAAAATGAGTTGTGAACAGATTCGAAGGTAATTCAATAATATTTAATATTAAAATTAACTGCCATACGAAGCAAAATATATGATAAGTTTTTGTTTTCATTTAAAGAACGAAAAAAAAAGGGGACAAGTTTATGGGAAAAGCAATTATTTGTGAAACAAAAATTAATTTTTTTAATAATAAATATTTAATGTGATTAAATATTATACAGGATGATTTATCTGCAACCTTTTTCAACCACAAATTTTTTTTAACTATAGATGATTTATGCAATTGGTACAAATATTTTTTTAAAAATGTATTTAACTAATAGTTAATATTAAATTGACAAGAAATTGTCATGAAATACCCACATGTAGCATATCCCAAACGAAGGCAAAATAATGCTAATGGCCACAAAAAGAGTCTTTGGAAAGTCTTGGGGACTGAAACCGAAAATAGCTTATTGGCTATACACGGCTGTGGTAAGACCCAAGATAACGTATGGCTCTATTTGCTGGTGGACCAAAGTATGGCAATCCCAAACCGTTAATACACTAAGCAGTATACAGTACATTGTATAGTACAGTATATTGCCTATGAATAACGGGGGCTATGAGAACAACCTCCACTGCTACTATGGAAGCCATGCTAAACCTTCCACCTCTAGATATTTACATCCAGGGCGAGCAAGACAATGCGTGTATAGACTAAAACAACAGAACTGTTGGAAAGGTGCTAAAACACATAGGCATACAAATAATAAATATAATCGGGCACCCATTTCTAGAAATGGCAACTGATTATATGAGTGCAGAAATACCCTTTAAGAAAAACTATGAGGTTCACGGAAAACTCAGGGATGACAAAAGAAATGATGATCAACCTGGTGAACTCACCTGGTACACAGATGGATCGAAAACCAGCGAAGGAACTGGCTTAGGCATCTATTCTTCAAAACCCAAATATCAGCAATTAAACTTATTGGGGAGACATGCCTCGGTCTTCCCAGCTGAAATTCATGCCATAAACGCTAGTGCTGTTAAAAATCTAAGACAAGGATACAAAAAGAAAACAATTCTAAATAAATCAGATAGTCAAGCGGCACTTAAAGCTTTAGCATCACATCAACTGGAATTTTTTATGTTAATTTATTTAGATATCCATCTTCTACAAAATTCAGTTTCTTTTGCAAATCCTTTAACCTTATTTCTTAAGATAAATCATCAATATTATTTTAATTAGCATCTGGCCTTTTCCAAGCAAATTCTGTTAAGTTATTGCTGTAATTCTCTCTACGCCATCACTGCCGACAGTGTTTCAGATCAAAATTACAGCAATTCTTACCTGTACCCAAATCTCTCTCCCTCCTTTTTAAATACATATATACATATTTTCCCGTTGCGGTAGTCAGACCACTTCTTTCCATTTGCTTCGGTCTTTCGCTTCTTCTATTTTCATCAGCGCTTTTATACATCCTCGTCGGTTGCTGGTACCCTTGACCTGTCCTTTCTTCAAAACAATTTTGATATGATCGAGGTAAGTTTCAGAGGTCGACCTCTATCGACTTGGCCATGCACACTCGCCTTATAAATATTTCTCCAATCTTTTTCTAAAAATCGGGCGTTTCAAAATTTCCCTTTTCTCTACACGGGAGGAATGAATACTCAGTTTCGATATTGTGGACTGAAGTAATCACAATTCGGCTGGTTTTTTCACGTTTTATTTAAAACAAAATATAGGTATTTCTACCTTCAAAAACACAATGCACTTTTCCCGACTGCTGCAAGCGATGAAATTAATTCAAAGCCGTGGAAACTAACGAATGAAAAGACTCGCCACTCTTAGACTACTCATCTCCGCAGCATTGATCTTTCCTTTATGATTTTTTTGCCAAACCTAACATTCACTTTGATACGTAATTGTAGGGACCAGCAATCCTCTATGCTCACCAAGTCATGCCTTTTTTTGACACGTTTTGGCGGCTCATAAAGCAAGTTCCGATTCATTTGTTTCCCTGCCAACACCCTTCACTCAATATCACACTTATATTTTCCGTCTATTGTAAACTTTGAACCCAAGTGTACATACTCATTCATTGTTCCACTCTTTCTCCTTCAATCAGCACCTCGCAGTTTGTCTTCATGCTTTTTCAAAAACCATAATTTTTGTCTTAATTACATTCACGAACCTTGGCTAAACATAACAAAGTCACTTTGTCGGGGATGCCAGGGCAAAGAGGTATTTCTGGTAACAAATATGCGGACAAACCAGCTAGGCGGGGCTCTGAAACGCCATTTATTGGGCCAGAATCATTAATAGGGATACCCAAGGCCAGTTTTAAAGCAGCGATCAATCGCTGACTCCACTCTCAGCATCAGCTAAAGTGGGCACAGCCAGAGGGAGCTTGGCACAGAAAATTAATGCTGAAAGAATCCTTAACTAAGAGGGCAGGCAATTTGCTCTCGCCGCTTAGAAGGAAAAAACTTAGAACAGTTGTAAGGCTTTGTACCGGACACTGGTTTTTGAGGAAACATCTGCACAATATAGGCGTGTTTGACACAAAACCTATACGCATCTAATGAAGAGGAGCAAGCAGCCACTATAAGTCTTGCATAATGTGATGAAATTCACCAAACTCGTCTCTTTTGAAATATATTTCACACACCCATTCGGTTCTACGACAGCGACGACGCCACTG
The DNA here is from genome assembly GCA_950111635.1 of Agelastica alni. Taxonomy (NCBI): domain Eukaryota; kingdom Metazoa; phylum Arthropoda; class Insecta; order Coleoptera; family Chrysomelidae; genus Agelastica; species Agelastica alni. Next base: position 46,835,175 of record OX467712.1, on the reverse strand, counting down.
CATTCTCCGAGTTAGAGAATTATCGTGTAGATACAGATAATTCATCGCGCTCCAATCAGACTTCAGGCGCGCACTTGAAATGAAAAATCAAGAAAATTGTACGGAGAAAAACGTATTCAATGTGAGCACTTAATTCGTACGACCATTATACGTACGTATACGCACGATGCACAGGGCAAATATTGAACAAGCTTAGAGTATCCCAATGAAATAAAGAAAGAAAAATATTAGGCGTTGCTCTGCGTGACAACAAACGAAATTACTTAATTAGAAGCATGTCTAAAATAACAGATATAATAGACCGGGCAGCACAGCTTAAATGGGACTACGTGGGACATATCGCCCGTATAAAAGACAATAGGTGAAATGAAAGAGTGTTGATGGAGACCATGGACCGGCAGAAGAGCAAGAGGAAGACCTATCACACTTTGGTACGACGACATAAAAAGGTGACGGGACTTCCATGGATGAGAATTGCCCAGAAAAGAATAAAATGGAGAGAACTAAGAGAGGCCTATGCCCAATTACGGACGCTAAAAGGCTAGAAGAAAAACCAAATTTAAACCACGCATAAAAACTAAATTTAAAAACTTTTAATTTCTTTGAGTACCATAAAATTATTGCGCAATTTTTGTTTAATTTTCTGATAACAAATATTCTATTTCGGAATCAAATCGATTATTTGAGGCAGGAGATCAGGTCTGCTGGCTTACGGCCCGTTAGCGCGAAGACATCTGCTGTAGAGAAATTTCCTGTTCTCAAAATTGTACATCAAAATGGCCAGTTGGTTGGTTTTTTTTTTATGAAAATAGCCGCAAAAAGGGTAGACCTATTGTGTGGGCCGCGGACGGCCTATTAGAAGGGGAAGGGATTATAGAAAGGAAATGATCGTGGACACGCTTTTTAAAAAGTTGCAGGTCAAAGTTCTCTGGAAAAACTGATTTTGGAAGCTTGTTCCATTCCGTAGCTTACAAAAAAGGATGTAAGTTTTAACTGGGGTGAAACAGAGGTAAGTTCTTTTGAAAAAGTTTTGACTTAAATGCCTACTATACTTGTGTTATACGCCCCTTAACTAGAGAGTTCCACACCGATGCTTCGAAAGTCGAACTCGGTGGTATTCTATTAGAAAAACATCGGCAATTTGAAACCGGTACTATACTTTAGCCGCCAGACAACAAAAGATGAAGAAAAGTAAAACTCTTATGAACTCGAGACTCTAAATGTGGTCTGCTTGTTACAGAGGTTTCAAGTGTACTTGCTGTGACTCATATTTTAGGTGGTAAATGATTGTATTGCATTAAGAACGGTTATGTCAAAACGTGGCCTAATTCCTCGAATTGCACGGTGGTTCACGAAAGAAAGCCGTACATCGATATTCTTTAATTTGATATCACACAAGATGACTGGATTTTGTCAGCACAAATTAAAGACAGTCAGTGCAAAGAGTTGCTAAAAGTACTATCGAAGAAACCTTTAAAAAGCGATGAAAAACCAATCCATAATAACTACGAACTTAAGGACTCCAAACTGTATCGAAAACAAATATTGGTTTCAGAAAATGCGAAAATATGCGCGACGATACATTTCTGCTTGTCTGCCATGTGCATACAATAAAGCATCTACGGGAAAACAAGAGGGATATCTGCATAGTATCAAAAAGGTTCCTATACCCATGCACACTCTTCACATCGACCGCTTAGGAAGCACAAGAAATAATTCGTACCTGATAGTAGTAGTAGATGCTTTTACGAAGGTTCTACATACTAAGCCAGTTTTGAATTCTAAAACAAAGCCAGTAACTAACTTTTTACTTTTTCGAACCGAAGGGTGGAAAAGGAAAAGTATGTACCAATCTATGTATTCTTTTATGCAACATGTCTCCTTTATATTTTATCAGTTCTATATTTATTTTATCCTTCCCAGTTGCCTTTCAGTTACTACCTCTCTTTATAATAACTTTTACTTCATCTAATATTCGTTCTTGTGTAATAATTTCTTCTGCTTCTTCTCCTGTTTGATTTTCTTTTACTGGTTCATTTAGTAATTCCTTAAAGTATGTTGTCCATCTTCTTTTTTTCTTTTTCATCAATGAATGTTGGCAATAGCTTCGGAAAAATTTTCTCGGTTTTTAGCTGCTCTAATCAATGCATGGGTACTCATATTAGTTCAGTCTCTGATATTTTTAAGTAAGGACCATCTTCTTCGAACTCGTCCCCTTTTTCGATCGATTTTCCCTTCCATGATGAGCTGTAGAACGTTGTTGTTTATATTACTTTGTATTGTTTTTCCTTTTCCACAATTATTACTTGTTTGTTCTTCATTTCTTTTAATATGTTTTTAAAGGTAATGTTATTGTCTTTTTTTTAATTTCTTCTCAGTTTCTTGTTCTCTTTCCTGTATCCTGAGTTCCATCCATTGCCTTTTTTTTCCTGATTTTTTTCTTGCTCCCTTTCCTTAGTGTTTCGTTTTTTTCTTTATCTTCTGGTTTGTTTGTTCTTATTCATTTTAATCCAGCTTTTTTTATGCCATTTTGTTTATGGCCACATTCTTCTTTAATATCATTACGTTCTTGCCTCTCTTTTTTTGTTAAATAATTTTTTAACTCTTTTACATATTTCCTTTTTACCTGGTCATAATTTAATTTTTTAGTGTCTCATTTTATTTTTGAATTTGTGACTTCTTGGTTTTTTTTTATATTTTTGCCATTATCGTCCACTAAAGGGTTTTTTGGGTATTTGATACAAACCTGTTTACATTAGATACTCAAAAAGTGCGTTACAATATAATATACTATTTTTACACATCTATATCTGGTGTTAAAACATGTATCGTACTAATCATGGGTGAAAGTTTTTCAAAATATTTCTAAAAATAATGAATTTTAAATGACTTTGTAAATGTTATTTACTCAAGACAGGCTTTTAATTTTAGTGCAACATTTTAGCATTGTATTTATTGTTATAATAACAATACTCTTAGTAAGATTTTATTATGTATGGATACAAACAGTAATCTTTACAGAAAACAACGGTCAATTAAAAAGTACTGGAGATTTGAATTTTATTTATTTTCTTTTCAAATCTATTATATTTTTTTAAAGGGTTACCTATTCTAACTTATCGTTGTTACTAAACAAATATTATTTATTTACCCTTATTTAAACAGTTTTATTGGGTATACATCATATCGGCAATTTTAATAAAAATTTTACGATTTTTAGTTAATACTAACCAACTGAGCAAGCTGATAAAATTCTGTTTAAACAAAGAAATCAATGCGAAACTACAAAATGTATTGGTAATTAAGATATCACTCTCGAAGGAGACTATTATTGACAATGACTAATTTAGCAAATATTTATTATCGTTAAACTTTCTGACCAAGATAAGGGTTTAAAAAAATTATTTAATAATTTTCTTTTTTTTTCAACAAAAAATAACCCAGTATCAACATCAATGCATTTCAAGCAGAGAAAAACAAAACATGTTTTGATTATAAATTAGGTTTTACAAAATATGTTTATTTCTTAGCACTTTGTGATGAAAGATTACTGTTGTGGATCGTTTTAATGTTTTTGCCCAAGGTTTTTAATCTTTATTCTTCTTTTTATAATGGACACTCCATCAAGTGTTGTTTGAATTACAATCAATAAAATTCCGTTTTTTTTAAATTTTATTGGATTTATTAACAAATTTCAGTAATAAAGATTAAAAATTTATAATTTGTACATTAATTGAAGATAATGACTCGGAAAACTACCAATTTACCTACTAAAAAACAAAGGCTAAACAGCAATAAAAAGAACTTAAAGACTTACCTAACCAGATAAAAAAAAAACAAGATAAGACTGAAAATACGAATGATAAAATGTAACATTCTCTCTATTCTCCTTTATGGTATAGAAGAAGAAAAACTGAATAAAACATCGTTGAAAAAATTGGAAGCCTTCGAAATGTGCTTATACAAAAGAATAGTCAGATTATTTTTTTTTTTATGAAAATAGTCGCAAAAAGGGTAGACCTATCGTGTGGGCCGCGGACGGCCCACACTGCGACTATTAGAAGGGGAAGGGATTATAGAAAGGAAATGATTGTGGACACGCTTTTTAAAAAGTTGCAGGTCATAGTTCTCTGGAAAAACTGATTTTGGAAGCTTATTCCATTCCGTAGCAGCCCTGTAAAAGAAGGATTCTTGATGAAGATTGGTCCTTGTAGTGTCAATCTTGAGAGTAAATGGGTGAGACTGATCAGCGTGCCGAGTTCTTCGGCCGAAGTGGCCAATGGTGGTACAAGAGTTTTTATTTCTCTGGAGCATCTGCCGTGGAAATATCTGTAGAGCAATGACTGGTCTGCAACTCTTCTTCTATGTTCTAGAGGGTGAAGGGTATCTGTGAGACCCAACATTCACTACCATACATAAGTGTAGGAACCAACACACTTCTATGCACAGCCAGACGTGCTTTTTTTGACACTTTCTGTCTGTTCATAAAGCCATTCAGTGCCCCATTCATTTGTCTTCCTGCCAACACCCTTCGCTCAATGTCACTGTCATACTTTTCATCTCTCGTAAACTTTGAACCCAAGTACACAAATTCATTTACTTGTTCCACTCCTTCTCCCTCAATCGAAACTCCACAATTTGTCATGCTTTCTTCTCTTTCAAAATCCATTACTTTCGTTTTGCTTACATTTATTTTTATCCCCTTTATTTTCAGGGCATCATGCATAACATTAACCATCGCCTGCAGATCCTCTTTAGATGACGCTAATATGACTTGATCATCGGCGTAAATTGAAAAAAAACTTAACTGTCCAATAACTACCCTATATTCTTCCGGCTTATACAAAAAAATAAAATTGAAATTTTCCATTTAAAACCAGCAACAAACGTTGGTAATTTTTATTGCTACGCCTATGAAATAAATTTACTGTACTATTAAATCACAATTAGCATTGGAAAATTCCTAAACTACTAACTACGACTGTACGGGCGCATTCTTAAAATTGGCTGCAAGAAAAGGACAGAGATGTCGAATGTTGTCGTCTTTTAAAACGTCTGCAATGATGCCAAATGTATTGATGCGTGATTTTATTTTTTTATAATTAAAAGCTAGAGCTCAAATGTTACAGGAGCCTTCACAGGACATCATAGAAAACTTTAACAATGCAAGACGTAGATCAAGAAAACTCATTAGGGAAAAAAAGAGAGAACATCAGAAGAAACAAATACAAGATAGTGAAAGACATAACAACAGCAGGGCATTTTTTAAAGAAGCATCTTGAATTATTTCTACGTCTATGAAACAAATTTACTGTACTATTAAATTACAATTAGCATTGGAAAATTTCCAAACTACTAACTACGACTGTACGGGCGCATTCTTAAAATTAGCTGCAAGAAAAAGACAGAGATATCGAATGTTGTCGTCTTTTAAGTGCTTTTAGAACGTCTGCAATGATGCCAGATGTATTGATGCTTGATTTTATTTTTTATAATTAAAAGCTAGAGCTCAAATGTGTCAGGACCCTTCACAGGACAACTTCGATAACTTTAACAATGTAAGAGGTAGAGCAAGTAAACCCATTAGGGAAAAAAAAGAGAGAACATCCGAAGAAACAAATACTTCTTCTTCTTCTTCTTCTTTTATTTAGGCAGTTCTGCCTGTTTTTTCTTCAGACTATCTCGATTAAGCCGTCATTCCATCTTTTCTCTGGGCGCCCTACTGACCTTTGCCCTAATGGGGAGTTGTCTCTGGCTATTCTCACTATCCTATTTCCATCCATTCTACTGATGTGATTGTACCATTCTCTTCTTCTATGATTTGTCCCCTGATTGATGTCTTCGACCTTGCATGATCGTCTGGTCTCTGCGTTTCTGACTCTATCTCTTATCGTTATCCCATCAATGCGTCTGAGAATTTTCATTTCAGCGGTTTCTAACATTCTTTTCGTTTTGGATGTTTCCGGTCTTGTTTCAGCAGTATACGTCATAATCGGTCTTATAACAGTTTTATAAATACGGCATTTAGCATCCTGTCTGATAAATCTATTTCTCCAAATTGTGTCATTTAGACATCCGGCGATTTTATTTGCCTTGTTAATTTGCTCTTCTACTTCTCTTACCAGTGATCCGTAACTACTCAGCAGAACCCCCAAGTATTTAAATTCCATCACTTGCTCGATCAACTTACCGTCCACCTCCAGCTTACATCGTATTGGCTCCTGAGATATAACCATACATTTAGTTTTTTCCGATGATATTAACAAATTATATAACTTATCAGTGTTATTGAATTGATGGAGCATTATTTGGAGATCGTCTTCACTCTGGGCTATTAGTGTCGCGTCGTCTGCATAACATATAATTTTAATTTGTTTGTCGCTCATTTGGTAACCTCTCTTAGACTTTACTTTGTTAATAATTTCATCCATCACTAGGTTAAAGAGTAGGGGACTTAGTGAATCTCCTTGCCTTATTCCTGTTCCAACCTCGATGGGGTCCGTTAGTTGGTGTTCAATTCTTGGCTCTATTCTATTATTCTGGAATTGTTTTCTATTGTTTTGATTATATCGAGGGGTATGTTTCTTTTATATAGTAGGTGGACGATATCTTCTAGTCTTATTCTATCGAAGGCTTTCGTTAGGTCGATGAAGCAAAGGTATGCGGGCTTGTTATACTCGAGAGATTTTTTTTTTACTTGTCTGATTACAAACACGGCATCCGTACACGATCTTCCGCTTCTAAATCCTTGTTGTTCCTCATCTAGCGTTAGGGTGGTATTCATTTTATTTGTTATTATTTTTGTAGTTAATTTTAAGGTGGTATTAAATAGATTGATTCCCCTGTAGTTTCTTGGGTCACACTTTTCTCCTTTTTTAAACATCAGTATCATTATACTGGATCTCCACTCTTGTGGTATTTTGTGTTGTTCTATAATTTTATTAATGAGATCTGTTAATTGCTTTGTGAGAGGCAACCCATCATATTTTAATAGCTCATTAGCTATTCCGTCCTTTCTGGTAAATTCCTGTTTTTAAGTTTTTTAAGTGCTGCCTCTACTTCTTCTCGCTTGATGGTTGAATCCTCATTTGTTACTATTTCTGGTGCTTTTGTCTTCCTTTCTTGTTCTTGTTTCGCGTATGTTGATTTTAAGTAGTCTATCCACTCCTGTTTCTCTATATTCTTAACTTCGATTAGCTCTTTCACTTCACTTCTTTGTCCACTAATTATTCTCCAGATTTCCTTCTGTTGTCCATAAAAGTCATGTTCCATTTGTTTCGAATATCTCTCCCAGTGTTTCGTTTTAATTTTTCTCACCAGAGCGTGAGTTTCATTGCGAATCCTCTTATAGTGTCTATAAGCCTGTTGAGTCTGTTTTGTTTTATATTCAAGAAATGCTTTTTTCTTTTCATGACATTTTTCCTTTACTTCTTGGCAAAACCAAGAAAATAAACAAATACAAGATAGTGAAAGACTTAATAACAGCAGGGCATTTTTTAAAGAAGCATCTCGAAATAAAATGGGATTTAAACCGCAAACAAATAATATAATAAGGAAAGATAATGGTGAACTTATCACCAGCATTACAGAGGTATTAAAAACATGGAAAAAACATTTTCAGATACTCCTCGATGTAATAAAGGACGACACGGCAAATATACCGGTGCACCTAACCGCCGAAATAGCAACCGAGAAACCAACACTAAAAGAAGTGACGAAGGCTATACAACGCCTAAAAAACAATAAAGCGCCAGGAAATGATAATATCCCCTATGAATGCCTGAAAAAGGGAAGTCCAGTTCTCTATCAAAAGATGCATGAATTAATCTTACTAATATGGGACATATAAACATTACCGAAGTGTTATTATACCCCTACATAAAAAAGGAAGCTATTAGGTTTGCAAAAACTACAGAGGGATATTTCTCATCCATACCGCATATAAAGTGCTTGCAAATGTAAATCTAATCCTCATAACACCATACGCGGAAGAATGGATAGGTGATTATCAGTGCGGCTTTAGACCGGGCAGGTCAACGATGGATAAAATCTTCACTATCCTTCAAATCCTCGAAAAACACTGGGAATTTGATGAGGACCTCCACAAACTATTTATTGACTTCCAACAAGCCTATGATAGTGTGATAAGAGACCATGGGATAGCCATGGCAGAATGTAGAATCCCAAAGAAAATAATCAATATTACAAAAGTGTGCATTGAGAGCAGCCGGTGCTGTGTTGAAGTTGGGAACAACATGTCAGAAAAATTTATGGTAAACAACGGGCTAAAACAGGGTGATAGTTTGTTTCCAATATTGTTTTAGACGCAGCGATCAAACGGAATAACATTGACGTAGAAGGTTTTTAAAGCAGTGGTTCAAACCTGTTGCTGGCATTTGCAGATGATATAGATCTGGTTAGTAAAACATCCATTAAAACCAAAGAGTTGTTCGAAAAGATAGAAAAGGAGGCAGGCACATTAGGATTACGTATTAATAAAGATAAAACAAAATACATGCATAATTCCCGGAGACAGGGAAGAGATTAACTAGGTTACAATGTAACCATTGGCACCTACAATTTTGAACGGTTCTCAGAATTCAAATACCTCGGCGCATGCTACTATAAGACCGGTAGTCATGTACGGATGTGAAGTGTGGACCCTAATCAAAGCAAACGAAGACGCCCTGCGAAGGTTAAACGTAAAATACCTGTTGCTTGGTTCGCCGGAGTTAGTAGAATTATCTGCTTGATTCCCTAAATACTCTCTCAAGTACCTTCCTGGCATATTCCCTGTCTAATCCGGGAGGAGTAGCAAAAAATACGTCCATCCTTTCCTGCGCTATACATAGTCCCTTCAGCTTCTTCATTATACCGTGGAAGGATTCCATTGGACTCTTTTTTGTTTTTTCCCTTTTAGGCTTCCCTTGTGTTCTGGTTTCTCCGTGTCTTTAATTGAGTCCTCCAGGCAAATCACCTCTTCGTTCTTTTCCTCCTCTGCTCATTGGTCTGTTTTGACCAGATTGTAATGTAATAAAATGTTTAATAAAGTGAATATTTGACAAAAAAAATAAAACTTTCCAATTTAATAAAGACAACCCTTATCCTATTGGATTATAAAAGACACGTTGTTACAGTAAAATCCTCATAGATACATGTCTTTAAGTAAGATATGTAAGTCAATCGCTCATAGAGCCCAGTGGTGCTACTAGTGTTATTTTGTGTTTTGAAAATTACAACTACGCTGTTGAAGTAACTAAATCAAGCAGAAGCTAAGATGTCTTTCTAATACAGCTTCGATGAAAATCATCAAATGGTGAGTTTAAACTTTACAACAACCAATAAATACACTATTTTAATGTTACTAAAGTGCCGCTCTGCGTTAATAGTTGAAAACCTTTTCACTTGATAATGGTCACTAATCAGTGTAATAAAATATCAAAAGAATAAATATTTAAATTTTTTGCCAATTTTATTTTAATTTTTGCTGGTAAATTTATAATATATTTTAATTAAATTAGTGCTTTAAACCAACAAAATTTTTAAAAAACATTATTCTCTTTATATTTTACTTTTTTTATAGTTAAGAGCATTATATATATATATATAATTTTAAATAGGTATCTATTTTATTTGGTTTAAAATGTCGTAACTTTATATTAAAATATAAAAACTATGATTAACATTATAAGTACTTCTTCTTAACGTGCCGTCTTCACTGAAGGTTGGCTACAATTTCGGCAAATCTCTCTCTGTCCTGTGCGGCTCTTAGTAGTGACTCTGAATTCAGGCCATTCAAATCCCTAACATTTATTAACCACGAATTCTGTCTCCTGCTCGGTCCTCTTTTACCTTCAATCTTGCCCTCCATTATCAGTTGTAGGAACTCGTATCTCTTGCCTCTGTATATGTGTCCCAGATAGCTTGTCTTGCGTCTTTTGACCATTCCCAAGATTTCTTTGTCCACTTTCATCCTTCCTAGAACAGTTTCATTGAAGACATGCTCTGTCCATGATAGTTTGAGCATTCTACGCATTACCCACATTTCTATTCTACGCATCGATCGTATTCCCATCGTCCATGATTCGCTACCATATAAGAGGATTGTGTAGATATAAGCTTTTACGAATCTGTATCTGGTGTTTAGCGATAATGTAGGGTTTGTTAAGAGTCTCTTCATTTTAAGGAATGCGCTTCTTGAGCTTTCTATACGGCATTTGATTTCTGTTTCCGGGTTTAAATCTCGTGTTCCAAGTACTATATGCATAAATTAATATACAGGGTGGCCAAACGAAAAGAAACAGAGCCATTTGCAGGAACCTCATCAACATTTTAGAAAAACGCTCAGACCCGTCGATTTTTGATTAAAGGGGGACAGTCTTTTTCCGTATTTTTGACTCCACTACTTTCAACCCCAAGCGACGATAAGAATTACCCGAAATTATTTAAATATCTTTGGGGATCAATGGGATGTCTTTTAAATGCTTTGACAATTCTCCTTACAATAGTCTTTAAATTTTACATTTCCTCCCAATATTTTAAAAAAAATTACACGTTTAAATTTCAATTATTTTAGCGGCTTACTTACTACTTAATTGATTAAATATTCAAACTGAAGACCGCCCGCTTCCATACAATAATAAAGATATTGCTCAAAACGTTCAGGCACATTCCGAAGAATTTCCGTAGTAATTCAAAGGCACCGTCAACGATTCTGACATACAATCATCGCATAATGTGGAGGAGCACCGTCCAGTTGAAAATAAAAATGATCTTCGTCATACTGTGGATTACTTTCAAATATATCAGTCAAGACAGGGTCAATAGCGTCTTTTAGTAATTGTAAATATATTTTGCCAGTCAAATTGCCTGATGGAAATAAAGGACCCACCAGTCGGTCACCGCAAATGCCAGCCCATACATTTAATTTCTCCGGTTGCTGTGTAGGCACCTAGTGAGAAACTCTAGGGTTTGAATCGGACCAATAGCGGCAATTATGGTGATTTACCGTCCCGTGCAAGAAAAAACTGCATTCATCGGAAAAACAGATATTAAAAAGGAACTGTGGATCGTTCCCTGCTCGCGCATTCATTATTTCGCAAAACTACAAACGGCGGTCATAATCATTCTCATTAAGTTCATGAATTATATGGATGAAATGTATTCTTATTCAAAATGGTTTAGATGCTAGTTTGATTAATACAAGACACAGATGCCAGCTGCCTCTTTCTCAACGTAGGATCAAGATGAATATGTCCCAAAACTGCAACTAGCTTCATTAACTACAGGCTTTTCTATTTCTCGTTTTTTATTAGTTACATTTTCTGTATCTTGAAATTCTAAGTACATACTTTCTACTGACATGTAGATCTTGACGTTCTGCATTGAATAGCTGAGCAGATAATTTTCACATTTAGAATCTTATTTCTCAATAAGTAATGGGCGAGATTTTAAAATTTAAAGACTATTGTATAGAGAACTGTAATAGCTTTTAAAAGTCATTTTATTCGACACCCAAAGCCATTTAAAACTTATGGGGTAATTCTTACCCTCGCTTGGGGTTGAGCCGAAAATACCGGAAAAGAGTGTCCCCCTTTAATTAAAAATCGACGGGTCTGAGCGTTTTTCTAAAATGTTGACGAGGTTTCTGCAAATGGCTTTGTTTTGTTTTCGGTTGGCCACCCTGTATATGGTGAAGCACTTTTAATGTATTTTATCTTCATCAAAAAAATATTTTAGGAATTTGAATCTCTTATGTAACTTTTACCTATTTTAAAAAAATTAACAAAACTACCCCAACATTATGGAACTTGTATTAAATAAATAGAAAAATACATAATAATTTTAAACATAGAAATATTAGAATATTTTTTATTAGAAAATTAAATAGAGATGTACCATAATTTTTTGTTACAAAACATTTAAAGAATTTAAAATTTAGTTTTTATATGTGATTTAAATTTGGTTAGTAGCAAGATATTAATATAGAGTGCAGAACAGCCCCATATTTCTTATTTCAATTAGTTTGCATATTTATAAAAAAATCCAAAACACACTAACATAAGACTATAAAATGGCACCCTTTAAACACAAAATTTCATTTTTCTATTAATTCCACTTTTAGAAGAGGAAGGAGATGTATGGATCAGGTCTTTTCATTACGAGGTATAGTCGAAAAATTCTTGGCTAGAAGTCAGAAGGTCTATTACTTTTTTATAAACTTGGAAAAGGCCTATGACAGAGTGGTAAAGTAAATTGTGGTCGACATTGTCTATGTATGGGGTAAACGGTAGTTTAATACAAGCACTAAAATCACTTTACGAGGATTCCACTGCTTGTGTCAGGATAAACGGAGCTTGCACGGAATGTTTTAACATAGAAAAGGGTGTGAGACAAGGATGTGTGGCATTGCCATGGCTGTTTAACTTATACATAGACGATTGTTTAAAAGATTTAAAAGAGAGTGCGTATGGCTTAAAAATAAATGATTTGATCGTCAAATGCCTTCTTTACGCCGATGATCAAGTCATATTGGCGTCACCTAAAGAGGAGCTGCAGGCGATGGTTAATGTTATGCATGTTGCCCTGAATATCAAAGGGATAAAAATAAATTTTAGCAAAACGAATGTAATGGTTTTTAAAAAAAAAGAAAACATGACAAACTGTGAAGTTCTGATTAAGGGAAAAAGAGTGGAACAAGTAAATGAATTTGTGTACTTGGGTTCAAAGTTTACGAGAGATGGAAAGTATGACAATGACATTGAGCGAAGGGTGTTGGCAGAAAAACAAATGAATGGGGCACTACATAGCTTTATGAACAGCCAGAAAGTGTCAAAAAAGGCACGTCTGGCTGTGCATAGAGGTGTGTTGGTTCCTACACTTATGTATTGTAGTTAATGTTGGGTTTGGCAGAAGAAGCATGAAAATAGGATTCATGCTGCGAAGATTAGTAGTTTGAGAAGTATAGCCGGAGTTACTCGGTTAAATAAAGTAAAAAATAGTGAGATAAGAGAACGCTTTGGTGTAAAAGAAGATGTAGTTACAAAAATAGATAAAGGAATGCTTAGATGGTTTGGACACGTAGAGAAAACGGATGAAGGAAGATTGACAAAACAGATTTATAGGGCAATTGTAAATGGGCAAGTCGGTTTATGTCGACCTCGGCGAATATATTTTAAACGGATCGACATTGTTTTGAAAAAAGGCCAGGTCACGAGTACCAAACAACGACGAGCATGTATGAGAGCACTGATGAAAATAAAATAATCGAATGATGTGTGTAAGAACTGAAGAAGTAAAATAAAGTGGTCTCTGCCTATCTCAACGAGATGGCGTGACTATATGTATGTATGTATGTAGGACAAACTTTTAAGCTCCAAATAAAACCACTGCTAAAAAACGAAAGGCAAAATTGAAAAAAAATTTATGTAAAAAAATTGAGCAAGCAATACTCTATATTTTTGATATATGTTATGGTAATGTGCAGCAAACATAATTAATTTCACTTTTATTGGTCTCTTATAAAAAATAAATGTCTAAAGATAATCTGCAGGTCAGGAGAACGGAATTTTAGACATGTTATTAAACAAAAATTTTGAGAATTGGTAATGGGTTAATTGTATATTTTCTTTATAAAAAATCTGTTCTTAAATTTTAAATTCGACGTTTTGTCTTTTCGAGACCATCATCAATTATTTTTTTAAAACGGACCTGCCTTTTTTAAATCGCTTTCAATACTTAGGTTGTTTAACGACTCGTTGCGTTGGTAAGACGTTTCGTAAGTAAAATTATCATCATTATTCATTACCCACAAAATAGACTAAATTGATATTTTTCCGAAGAAACCTTACAAATTAATTTTTACCCATTATTATGTTTATTTTCATGTGTTTTTCTCCTAAGTAATGTATTAAGAGTAAGTTTTACGTGGAAACAATTACTTAATGTATTTTTAATGAGTACCTTCGAATATTATTTCTTACTACTAGAACAAGCGAGGAACAGGTTTATGTGCAAAGGCACTGATTTATTTAATGTATTGAATTATTGTACTATTGAAATTAAACTTTGTAAAATACATACATACCTATAGTCATGCTTTTCTCCCGTAGAAGTAGGCAGAGACCACTTCCTTCCACTTGCAACGGTTTTTACACACATCTTTGGCTTCCTCTACTTTCATCAGTGCTCTCATACATGCTTGTAGGTTGTTAATACCTTGACTTGGCCAAAACAATGTTGATATGATCGAGATATGTTAATATGACTAAAAATTAAATTTCTATTTAAGTATTTCTAGTATTAATATTTGTTTTACGTTATTTACATACATACATATAGTCACGCCTTTTTCCTGCAGGGGTAGGCAGGGACCACTTCCTTCCACTTGCTACAGTTCTTAGACACATATTTTGCTTTCTCTACTTTCATTAGTGCTCTCATACATGCTCGTCGGTTGTTAGTACTCTTGACCTGGCCTTTTTTTAAAACAATGTAGATCAGATCGAGATATGATCGCCGAGGTCGACCTCTAACGACTTGTCCATTCACACTCGCCTTATATATTTGTTTCGTCAATCTTCCTTTATCCATCTTTTCTACGTGACCAAACCATCTAAGCATTCCTTTATTTATCTTGGTTAGCACATCTTCTTTTACACCACAGCGTTCTCTAATCTCACTATCCAACCGAGTCACTCCGACTACACTTCTCAGACTACTCATCTCCGCAGCATTAATCCTATTTTCAAACTTCTTCTGCCACACCTAACATTAACTACAATACATAAGTGTAGCAACCAACACACCTCTATGCACAGCCAGACGTGCCTTTTTTGACACTTTCTGGCTGTTAATAAAGCCATGCAGTGTCCCATTCATTTGTTTTTCTGCCAGCACCCTTCGCTCAATGTCACTGTTATACTTTCCATTTTACGTAAACTTTGAACCCAAGTACACAAATTCATTTACTTGGTCCACTCTTTCTCCCTCAATGGAAACTTTACAGTTTGTCATGCTTTCTTCTCTTTTAAAAACCATTACTTTCATTTTGCTTACATTTATTTTCATTCCTTGGATTTTCAGGGCATCATGCACAACATTAACCATCGCCTGCATTTCCTTTTCAGATGACGGCGTAAAGAAGGCATTTGACGATCAAATCATTCATTTTCAATCCATACGCAATCTCTTTTAAATCTTTCAAACAATCGTCTATGTATAAGTTAAATAGCCATGGCGAAGTTACACATCCCTGTCTCACACCTTTTTCGATGTTAAATCATTCTGTGAAAGCTCCTTTTATCCTGACACAAGCAGTGGAATCCTCGTAAAGTGATTTCAGTGCTCCTATTAAACTACCGCTCACCCCATACATGGACAATGTCGACAATCTACTGAAAGACTACTTGACAAATCGTAAGCAAATGGTTGAAATTGAAGGAATTAGAAGTGACTCGAGAACCGTCACTTATGGTGTCCCACAGGGGACGGTGCTCGAGCCACTTTTATTCACAATTTATGTGAACAGTCTAATGACATCTAGATCTGAGGGTAAACTCATAAGCTTTGCAGATGATATGGCCATTTTGTATGAAGCAGAAACCTGGGCAGGTTTGAAGGCAAAAGCAGAACAAAACTTGAAAGAAATATGTGACTACAATAAGCTTACAATGAACGAGCAAAAAACGTATTATCTACCTTTTACCTCATATTCCAATCACCTACCCAACCTAGGACCTCTCATAGTAGACAACAACACGAGCATACAAGATAAAGATCGATCAAAGTATCTGGGCATAATAATAGACAGACATTTGAGATGGGACCATCACATCGAGAATGTAAAAAATAAATTGAGGGGTCTACTGAGTAAGTTCAGATATCTCGCTGAATTCCTGAATACGAAAAATCTGAAAACATTATATTTTGCTCTTGTGCAATCACAGCTGAGTTATGGAATCTTGGGTTGGGGAGGTGTGGCGGGAAGTAACCTGTATAATTTAAATATCGTACAAAAATGGATTCTGCGAATAATATTTAAAAAAAACATAAGGTATTCCAGTGACTCGCTATACTCAGAGAACTCTATTTTTGATATAAGGCAACTGTTCTGTCATCGAATATTAACAAATATCCATAAAAATAAAATAAAAATACAACCCATTGTACATCCATACGACACTCGAACAAAAAAGCAATCCACAATCGTGCCAAAACGAGAAAAAACTATCGATCAACGATCCGTTGAATTCCTAGCACCTAAGTTATACAACTTACTACCGGACAGCTTAAAGATCACGAACAATTACAAGACATTCAAGTATCATGTTAAAATGTGGATAACAACCACCGAGAGAAAACTTTTTAATGATCTCATCGACTTAAAATTTTTGTAATACTACGTTCCACATCACCCAAATATTATCACTCACATAAAAGACTACCCAAATGCCCACTACCCACATAAAAGACTATACATTTATCTTATTCCGAATTACGACGAAACCCCACTATGAACACTACTCGAATATGTCAAACTAGATCGGACTAGACTTTGGACCACCATAATTGAAAAGAACTTTTCTAAGCGCATTCACATTAGTGAATTATTATTTTGCACATTCATTTTTGTTTATTTATAATCATTATTGTATATTATTGTATAGCTATTAGTTTATTATTATAAAGGAATTATCACACACACAAGCTTCAAGCTTCAGTGATTTATCATGTTTATTTTTCTATTCTATTTATATCTATTGTTCTAATACACTTTGTAAATTGTTGGAAAATAAACATTATTATTATTATTATTATCAGATAGGTATAAGGAATGTTTCGAATGCAGAGTTTCTGGGTTACATGAGGGTTCTTAAAATTCCTTGACATTGGCTCATGATGAGTTATTTAGAATGGAATACCTCTTATACGATCACACATTGCTACACAACAGTTTTATTATTATTTTTTAATAACTGCATGGATACTGCCAAGATATTCAACTTTTGTAATGTAATTGACGAAACAAATTTATAAGGCGAGTGAGAATGGACAATCATACATATCTCAAACATATCTCAATCAGATCAACATTGTTTTGAAAAAAGGCCAGGTCAAGAGTACCAACAACCGACGAGCATGTATGAGAGCACTGATGAAAGTAAAAGAAGCAAAAGATGTGTGTAAGAACTGAAGCAAGTGGAAGGAAGTGGTCTCTGCCTATGTAATGTAATTGCCCTTGTTCTTGGAAGTACTAACTCTGGTTTTCAATGCTTAGTCCATTTTTTACCTCTATTTTATCTTTCCAATGAGTGGTAAGGGGATAAAATATAAAAACTATTAAAAAAGCCGATATTAGCGTCAAATTTATAGTTTTTGGGGTCGCTGAGTTTAAAAGTGATATTATCAATTTTGTAAGCACCTCTAAGAAACTGGTTGATATTAGAGTTGAATTCATAGTCTTTGGGGCCGCTGAGTTTGATAGTAAAAACTATTAAACATGCCAATATTAGTGTCGAATTCATAGTTTTTGGGGTCGCTAAGATCGATAGCAATCTTTGCAAAGCAGGCAAGCCAACGCTCATGCTGGACAACGTCTGCCGGTTTCGTTAGTTTTTTATAAATTTATAATGGTAATGTTAATGTATAGCAAACATATTTAAATTTATAACTTTTATTGGTCACTCATGAAAAATAAATTTTTAAAGCTAAGGAAAATATTTGAAATTTGACTAACGCTGTTATTGTACAAAATTTTGTGAAGCGTTAGTGGGTTTTATATTGTATTCTTACTTAAAATACGACGTTTCGTCTCTTCGATGCCAATTTCAACTTAATTTTTTTAAATACATACTTGATTATTTATCCAATAATGTTAAATTGCTTTGAATGCTTAATTTAACGATACATTGCGTTTCTTCAAAAAATTATATCCATTATTCATTACCTAAAAAATAAACTAAATTAGAATTTGTTATATTTTTTTAAAAATGTATTTTTCTTTTAAGTGATGAGTAACAAAACGCTTTAAGTGTAAAAAAATAGGCGATGTCTTTTTAATTCCATCGAATATTACTTTCTAGTACTGAAAGCGACGAACAGGTGTATTTGCAATGGCAGTAATCTAATAAATGACAATAATATACAGAGTGGACCAAAAGTCTGAAAGCGGACAATTATCTCGTAAATTGCCAGTCCGAATTGTACAAAATTTGGGATAAGCCTATTTTGCGATACGGAAATTCCAAATTTGACATTTGCAATGTTGTGTCAGATTTGCCGTTTTTCTGATATTATTAGTCACTTTGGTTTTTTAAATACATCACCCTGTATATTCAGTTATTATTGGAATCTCCTCCTCAATACGAGTTTAGCCATATGTATTACTTATGATTTTATGTACTCTAATAGGTCTAAACGACAGCAGATGGACAAAAAAGTTAATTTAGTGGAGACTCAGAGAAACAAGAAGAAGCATAGGTAGACCTCCAAAAAGAAGGCTAGATGATGTGAAGAGAACAGTGGGCACCCATTGGCAGCAAACAGCTCAAGACAGAAACGCATGGAAGAGATTAGAAGAGGCTTATGTCCTGCAGTGGGCAATAATTGGCTGAAGAAGAAGAAAAAGAAAAGGTCTAGTCAAGGTCTAAACAATCATGGAGAAATGGTAGACTCATTCTAACATCGATTAGGGTACTGTCAACTTACAAATGGAGCACATTTTAAACACTAGATTAAGTAATCATTACGTTAAAAATGTTACGATTTAATGTAGTTGAAAATTGTTTGCATTAAAAAATTATTAATACAATTAGACATACTTCTGTTTTATTTATTTAAGACCTTTCAGACTACATAGAATCATAAATAACACGTGGATAAACTCGTATTAAAAAGGAGATTCCAAAAGAGGCTAAATATACAGGGTAAAGTATTTAAAAAACCAAAGTGACTATTAATATCAGAGAAACGGCAAATCTGATAACATTGCAAATATCAAATCTGGAATCTTCGTATCTCAAAATAGGATTATCCCAAATTTTGTACAATCCACAAGTGACGCCAAAACATAATCATTTCGGACTGGGCGAAGAGGAAAAAACTCATGTACTGGTCCGATTTAGCAGGGTTGACTTACTCGAAGGCGTTATTAAATAAACCCTCGAGAAACACAACTAAGCAGATCCTAGAATGGAGCGGAAATGACCTGCGAATTTTAACGGGACTGCTTACAGGACACTGCCGTCAAAGATACCACCTCGGAAGGATAGGTCTGAATCAACAAACGGACTGTCGGTTTTGCTGCTTGGAAGACGAAACTGCTGAACATATAATATGTTCATGCCCCAGGCTGAGAAGAATAAGGTTCAATATATCTGATTACACCAACCTAGAACCTACCGATTTCAAGAAAATCTAAACCTATACAACCATGAACTTCATAAGAAGGGCTGGATTGTACGGTTAACTGTAACCTCTAGGGGTGAGCCACAATAGACCTACTAAAGGTCACAGTGGATGGGCGACCACGCCCCACTCACATGATACCTAACCTAACCTAAGGGAACCCATTGTTTTCATTCTCTTTAAGGTTTCTGTTGGTGTTCTTCTTATAATGTGTCCCATCCATTCAGTCTTCTGGCTTTTATGTTTCGGACTATATTTTCTTCGTCTAGTTCCTCTATTTTTATGTTTTTTTAATCTTCAAATACCGAGGCAGTTGTGACATTACCTATTACCTATTACCTATTACCAATTACCTATTATAGATCACGTGACCAACATCTTATTCGAAGTTTCAAGGGGTTGGTGGAGTTTTATAGGGGTGACATTAAAACTTTCGATCATGTAAATAACCTTTTGGTCTAAGAGGAATTAAAGTGCACTGTTTCCTTAATCTAATTTAAAGTGGGTAGACTTAGTGGTATATAAACTATTTAAAAGCAGAATGAAGTCCCAATTATTTGTAATATAGTCTAAATTTCTTAACATTGATAGATTTTAGTTAGTTATTATAGGAATCAAGCAAGAATCCAAAGCCTTGAGAACTATCAGCTGAGGTTAATTTTTGAGTTTGCTCAACTGCACGCCTTCAACCTGTTGTTGTCTAAGCGTTGTCTTATCGAATTATAAGCTATCAAAAGATTCTGTCCCGATAAGGACGTTCGCTTGGTTTAATCGCAATAGTTCATTATTCTTCAGCATAAAAACTAAAGATACAATTTGTGTAAAGAGTTCTTATGCAAGGTATCTATATTTAAAATATGTGTGCACGGATTTATCATACAAACTTTTTTATATATTCTTTTTTATTTTGCAAATCTCGTTACCACTTAGGGCAACGAGTTATTTAAAAAATTTTCTTTAAAATTCAGTTAATGTTAAATTTATTGTTAGAGGATTATATATCAAGAAAGATTGGCAAAATTTAGGGATAGATAAGATACGAAGTAAACTAGAAATAGCAATAGCTATTTAGATCAACATGTGCGAGAGAGATACAAAGGCAAGAGCAAAACTAGAGCTATTTGCAGCAAAAGAGATTGACAACTGTGATGAATAAAACTATTTAGAGCATAAAAGCATAAGAGAGATAAACACACTTAAAATGAAAGAGAGCAACAAGTGTAAGAGCAAGAAAGAAGGAGAGAGAACGACAAGTGTAAGAAATAAAACTATTTAGAGTGGAAGAGCACGAGAAAGTGAGATAAAGCAGTGAGCAAGAGTTTGCAATAAGTGCGCGAAATAAAAAAGCGGAAGTAAACTAGAGCTACTTTAAGCGAGAAAGAACGACAAGCAGGCGAGATTCAAGAACGAGGGGGAACTAGATCTACTTAGAGCAAGGGAGAGAGCGAAAAGAGAGAATATTGAATAAAAGAGAATGTGAGAAGTGTGAGAGAAATTTTTTTTTAAATAAATGTGTTTAAATATGTTACACGCTGTATAAAAACCTCGAATAAGTAACGTAAAATTAAAATAAATTGTGTCGCCTCAAAGAGGATTTGTTATCTACAATTAACCGGCTTGATAAGAATACCAGTTCAATATGTATGTTTCCAAATTAATAAAAATGCAAAATATATATTTTTTGATATTTAGGTATTTTAAGAATTTTACCAATTCAAGATTTGTTTCGATTAGACCAAAATGTGGTCGCGAATGAGTAAAAAAAAGAGTATTCTGTAATTTTTACCGTTTTGCCGAATTTAATATTTCATGATGCTGCGAGATTCTCTGTAAGGACGAGTTGCGTGATCGCAGATGAACAAATCTGATTTTCTAAAGGTAAGATGCTCAAAACACAAAACACGTGATGCTAATTACGATTCTTGTTGCTCGTCTCGAAGCTTATTAATGAATGTGACTTTTCTCGGTCGGAGGTTAAAATCACACTCTCGTTATTACTTACTACGAATTGTCTTGTCTTGCCGTTTAAACGGTTATTGCAACGTTTGTAGTTCAACAAGTTGTACGATGTGTATGTCTGTTAAAATATAATAACAACAATAATAATAATAATAATAATAATAATAATAATAATAATAATAATAATAATAATAATAATAATAATAATAATAATAATAATAATAGTAATAATAATAATAATAATAATAATAATAATAATAATAATAATAATAATAATAATAATAATATAATAAGATAAGAATAATAAGAATAATGGTGTTGGAAGCGCATTTACTAGTCTGGGTGAGAGTTACTCATGGACCCTTCCTTCTGAATATATACCTCCGAATTATACGCCATACTGCAGGCTACAGGCTATATCGAACACTGTATGAACAATGATTATCTCATCTGTACAGACTCCATGAGCTCAGTAAGAGCACTCCAATGTGTCTATAGTAAAGATTCTTTAGTCCAAATCATCATCGTCAGACTAGATATGCTAATAAAGCAAGGAAAGCGAATAAAATTTCTGTGGATTCCAAGCCACTGCAGAATTGCTGGAAACGAAATGGCAGATAGATCTGCAAAGGAAGCTGCTGAACCAGAAGCAATCGAAGATATCCCTATAAGACCAGATGACATAAGAATTCAACTGAAGCATAATAACGAACAGCTCTGGCAAGACGAATGGAACAGAACAGAAGCAAAATTGAGATTATTAAAACCATATGTGAAACCTCGAACACCTTAACGATCTCTCTAGGAGAGACCAAGCAGTAATTACCCGATTGAGAATAGGGCATACAAACTTGACAAACATTTTCATGCTCAGCGGAGAAAGGCAACCTAGATGTCCCCACTGTGAACATAGACTTACGGTAAAACACATCATCGTACAATGCCCATTCCTTGAAGGAGCACGGCAACAAAGTGGGATCCCGAATACGAATATTATGCAACGAAAATTACTACACTATCTCAATATTTCAGGAATTTATAGTAAATTGTAGAAGGATAAATTGATTTCATATGCCATAGGCTAATGACCTTAGATATTGAAGCCTATATATAAAAAAAAATAATGATAAAAATAATAATAATAATAATGAACTCTTAATGAACAGAATGGTTCTGGATGGCGCCTGCGAAGTCATCAGTAGTTTGGACCCCCTCCTGCAAATGGTCAAAAGCCATGAAGTTCCAGGAGTAGGAGCATTTCTTTTCAGGGCAGCACACCGAGAAGCTAATGAACTCTCTTTGATTTTCGATTCCGAGCGGAGAGCACTTGACTCAGTCACTGAGCTCGACCCCGCTCGGAGAAAAGCCCGCATTAAAGCTGCAGAAGTTGATAAAACTCTGCAGCTCCACATGGATAAGCCTTTACATTCTGTCTTCTTCAACAACATCAAAGACAGAGGCTTATCCAAAGAACTGACCTTTGCATTCCTAAGGTCAGGCGGGCTTAATTCGGAAACAGAGAGGTTTATCGTGGCATGCCAGGATACCGAAGCCGAGTCATGGGTATAGAGGTCCCTGATGTAAGATGCAAGGCCTGCCGTTGGGCGCCGGAAACGCTGATGCACCTGCTTTCAGCATGCACGGTGTATGCAGTTTAGGCCTATATCCATAGACACAATGCGGCATTACGAGTGCTGTACTATCATCTGAGGCACTCGTACGGTATTGATGAAACTCCAGTGCTGCCCTATGCTCCGGGGGATATTGAGTCCGTTGTGGAGAATGAGAGGTGTCGAATTTATTGGAACTTCTTATTTCCCATCCTCAGGCAGATACAAGCCAATAAGCCAGACATAATCTTCCTCGATCACCTAACTAAGACGATGTTCGTGATCGAATTTTCGGCACCAGCCGAACCGAACATCGCCTTAAAAGAAGAGGAACAACGGACAAAATATAGAGACCTTTTCTTCGAAATCCGCACACTTTATCCAGACCATTCTGTTGAACTAGTCATCCTGATAATAGGCTCCCTCGGTGGTACACGCCACACACTGCTTTCGGAACTCCAGAACAAACAACAAAAGGCACACGTTTTAGCTGTGACAATGCAGAAGGCCGTCATCCTGGGCACAAGATATTCGGTCTCAGTGATCACTCACCTCACGGCGTGAGGAGTGGTCACTGGTTTCTCTCCAGCTCGGCTCTGCGAGGTATTGGAACCGCAGAGTCGTGACTGGGATTGAATAAATTAAATCAATAATAATGATAATCGTTTTTATTGTATTACAGCCCTAATTACATATAATTTGATTTAAACTTAACAAAAATAGTGGTACATAGCTGAAACACAAAAGGCGAAGTTCAACTTAGATAGCACAAAAGCTACTAAGTTGCTCTTCTACTCAACCTTAAAAATTTTGTTTTTTACCTAAACTAAGATAAGATAGAATTAGGTAAGAGAAAAATTGGAATATGAGATTAGTATAATTAACATAATGCAAGAAAGGTAAAGACGTACATTTCTGAGACTTGCTTTGTTTGACCACTTAATAATAAAAATGTATGAAGTAGGTTATAATTCAAGTTGGTTTTCCAGCAGAAAGTGCTTAGATTTTTTCGTAGAACAGAAATATTTGCATTTTTCATTTCTTTTGGTAACAGGTTAATCACTTGGCATACGTTGTAACTAAATGATCGTTTGAAAAATTCTGTTTTGAAGCTAGGTGGGGTAAGAGTACCTTTAAATCTTATGTTCAAATTCTGAATGTCAGTACGAAAAGTGATTTTCCTGTACAAGTACGGCGGCGTTTTAGCAAGGAAAAATTTTTGATATAAATTTGCAGCATTTAATTTTCGTCTATTTTCCATTGTTATCCAGCCTGTTTCACGTAACTTATAAGATACTCTTTAATATTTTCTTATTCCGTGAATAATCCGTAGACATGAATTTTGTACTTTCTGTATTTTCTGAGCATACTGTTGTATTAAACTTGGGCCATATAAAGTATCCGAATAATTAAATCGAGATAAAACTAGTGCATTACAGAGAGCTGTTTTTGTCTGTTGTAAGAGTACGTATCTATTTCCATATATAAGTTTTATCGAAAAATATGCTAATTGTATTTGCTTTGTTTATATGTTTCTCAAATCGCAAATCGGAATCGATTATAACACTCAGACTTCTGGATTCATTTTTCCTGAAAATTAATACACCAAAATATATTTGATCAGACTATTACCCAAATAAGCTAAATTGATCATGATATTGAAATTTTCAAAATAATAATTCAGCAACATATTGTTTTATTCCGTATAATTTTTATGCAACTTTCTTTGAAGTCCTCACCATCTTTATTTTATATGCGTAGTCCGTTAAAATTTTAGATAGAGTGCTCACTTGAGTAATCCTTAATTACTTTTACTGCAGAACTTCTCAAATTGTCTCCAAATTAAGTTTTTGGAAGTAACTGTATTTTTAAATGTTATACATATATACATATAGTCACGCCTTTTTCCCGTAGGGGTGAGAAGCGACCACTTCCTTCCACTTGCTACGATTCTTACTCACATCCTTGGCTTCCCCTTTCTTTACTTGTCCATTTACACTCGCCTCATAAATTTTATCAATCTTTCTTCATCTATCCTTTCTAAGTATCCAAACCATCTAAGCATTTCATTATCTATCTTTGTAACCACATATTATTTTACACCATTATTTTTCACTTTATCCAACCGAGTCATTTCGGCTATACTTCCCAGACTACTTATCTCCACAGCATTAATCCTATTTTCATACTTTTTCTGCCAAACCCAACATTTACTACCATGCATAAGTATACGAATCAACATTCCTCTATGCACAGCCAGACGTGCCTTTTTTTGACACTTTGTGGCTGTTCATAAAGCTATGCAGTGCCCCATTTATTTGCTTTTCTGCCAACACCCTTCGCTCAATGTCACCGTCATACTTTCCATCTCTCGTAAACTTTGAACCCAAGTATACAAATTTATTTACTTGTTCCGCTCTTTCTCCCTTAATCAGAACTTTACAGTTTGTCATGTTTTCTTCTCTTTTAAAAACCATTACATTTATTTTGATCCCTTTGATTTTCAGGGCATCATGCATAACATTAACCATCGCCTGCACTTACTCTTCAGATGACGCTAATATGACTTGATCATCAGCGTAAAAAAGGCATTTGACGATTTAATCATTCATTCTTAATCCATACACATTCTTTTTCAAATATTTAAAAAAATCTGCTATGTATAAGTTAAACAACCATAGCGAAGCCACACATCCCTGTCTCACACCTTTTTCGATGTTAAACCAGTCCGTGTAAGCTCTGTTTATACTGACACAAGCAGATCCCCATAAAGTGTTTTTAGTGCTCGTATAAGCTACCGCTCACTTCATACTCAGACAAAGTTGACCACAATTCACTCCTCACCACTCTGTCATAGGCCTTTTCCAAATCTATAAAAGCGCAGTAGACCTACTGACTTCTAGCCAAGAATTTTTTGATTATACCTCGTAATTAAAAGACCTAAACTATACATCTCCTTCCCCTTTTAAATATTGCTTACACATCCCATATCATCTCAGTCTCATTTGTCACTCTTTTAATCAATATCTTTGCATACAGTTTGCCGACTATGCTAAGTAAATAATACTTCCGTAGTTCTAATAGTCCTGTTGCGAATATTTTCCCTTACAATACATATTTAAAGCACAGATTAATAATAATAAAAAAAATTAATACCTTTGAATTACTTTAATGTTTTTATTTTGGGAATGATATTCCAAAAAAATTTAAGAGGTTAATTTATAAATGGGTAAAATAAAAAAAAAATTATTTTTAATAAATTTATTTAAAATCTTCACATATTACAAATTTATTAAATACAATATTTTTAAAAGCTATAATGGATAAATCAAATAAGTGACAATAAATCTTTATCAAAAATAACAGGCATGAAATTTTTCATCCCATGTTAAAATAATTAAAACACAATGTAAACAAAATAAACAACCTAACAATTAAAATAAATGTTTTCATAGCAGATTTTGAAAATAAGTAATTATTTTTAAAATAATTTTTACAAGATATTGATACTGGTATAATGTCTTACTTTTAATTTTAATACTAACAATAATATAACGGGTTATAAAGCGTTTTACAAATGTGTTAAATTATATTGATTCATCTCGTTTTCTAAACAGTGCTGTCCATATTGTTCCCGTTGAATATTTACAGTTTGTCCAAATCTAAAGTCTTTCTGTTCATAAAGATTAACCATTTCTTCGTAGTTTGACAATATTAAAGAACTAGCATTTTCAAAAAATGGATAAATGTTACCATTGTTGTTAGAATAATTAATAGTTCCTTGCGACTCTAAATATGTGTTGGGACTGTAGTTTGCCACATTCTGGTTGGAATAATTTATTCCTTGAAGACCCCACTGGGAATAGTCCTGATTTGAACTATCGTTAATTGTTGATTGGGGCATATATTGGTTTAAAGCAGCAACCGTATGATTTAAAATGCTTTCAATTGCAACAGAGTCTTCATCTAATTGAATTCTTGATCCGGACAAATAGTCGGAGTTGGTCGATGGAGAAGATATAAGTGACGATGAGCTGTGATCGGAAGAACTCAATTTTTTTATTTGTTCCTTTTTATCTTTCATTCTTCGATTTTGGAACCATATTTTTATTTGACGCTCCGTGAGATTATATTCTGTTGCTAAATGTATTCGTTTAGTTCGAGAAATATATTTGTTGTTTGCAAACTCTTTTTCCAATTCTAGTAACTGGGAGGAAGAGTAAGAAGTGCGAGCTCTTTTTGTTTTAGAATTGGTCACCATTTTTGTGCATTCTGTAAAAAAAATAATTAATAAATTAATGATGTAAAATTAAGAAGAGCTTTAAATTTTACTTTGTGGGCAATCAAGTTTTGTTTATTATAGTTTAAAAAAATATTTAGACCTTTTCTTTAGAATCTTTTTTTTAATTTAATATGGAATTAAAACCATTATTAATACGAGTACGTATATTGTTTTAAACAAAATTATACTTAAAATAGGTTAAATTTTAAGTATTTTTTTTAACTTAAAAATGGTATTGTGCACACTTTAAAAAAAAGCATAAAATTGACTATTACCAGTTAAAGATAACGCAGCTGATATGGGTGGATTTACTTCAGCAGATCTCTGCGAGCTAAAGAACGGATTGTTATTTATTACCACTTGGTTATTCGAGTTGTATAATAATCCATTTTCTGCTCTTCTATAATTTTGATGTGATATAAGGATATCATCCATTGTCTAAAGCAAAAAAAATATTTATATTAACACGACATTTATTTAAAAGTTTTGTTATGGTAACAATTTACGAGCAATTTTAGATTAAATGGTTACGGAGAATGCATTTTAAAAAAATATCACTTTTAAATATACAATTAAAAACTTTAATTTAAAATATCACAATCTTCCACGTTGCATAAAAAAATTTACAACAGTTTAAACTAAATAAAATAGGTACCGATTTAAAATTTTAATGCTCTTAACTTTTAAAAAATGTAATACATAAAGAG
Organism: Agelastica alni; assembly: GCA_950111635.1. Taxonomy (NCBI): domain Eukaryota; kingdom Metazoa; phylum Arthropoda; class Insecta; order Coleoptera; family Chrysomelidae; genus Agelastica; species Agelastica alni. The sequence continues at coordinate 46,807,210 of OX467712.1, read as the reverse complement.
AATTTTTTTGAAAAATTTATTTGTTCAAAACACTAGTTTAATCAAAATTAATATAATTTAATAGGAAAGATAAAATGAATTTGGCAAAAAATAATTATTCTTTTGATATTTTTTTGCGTTGGTTACTGACCATTATCAAGTAAAAAATTTTTTATTAATGCACCTTATAGCCACATTAAAAAGGTGTATTTATTGATTTTGTAAAGTTCAAACTCACCATTTGATTATTTTCATCAAAGCTGCATTGGAAAGACATCTTAACTTCCGCTTGATTTGGTTACTCCAACGGCGTAGTTGTAATGTTCAAAACACAAAGTAGTAGTAGTGTCACTGGGCTCTGTACGCGAATGACTTACCTATCGGACTTCTTAAAGACATGTATTTATAGTGATATAACTGTAAACACGTGTTTTTCACAAGCCAATGGGATGAGGGTTGTCTATTGTGAATAAGAAAGGTTTAAGTTGACCAATAATAACAATTCAATTTAATTATTGATCTTAACCATTGGTCGTGTTTAGGTATAAAGAGGGGATGGTGTCGTAAAGCATTTAATTTACTTATTTTTGTTATCTATTTCATTACACTAAATTTAAAAAAAGATAAAAACAGAAAACTAATTACGTTACAATAGTTTTACACAAATACTTTTTATAAATGTAGTTCCAGAAAAAAAACAAAAATAAAATAACATCCTGCAACAAGAAAGGTTATCCTTACATTGATCCCCTTTAATTTACAGTTAGAACCCCCAATGTTTTAGTGGGATTAAGGTGCCTGTCATACATTATTTAAATGGTCTCTTTATTGTCCCATTTAAAATATTTTTAAATTTATTATAATGGTAAGCAAAAACCATTTTGGTGTTCTTTTTAAACAGGATATATTTTATAGCAAAGGAATAATAGAATATCCAGCTCAATCAACTTATCTTATGCTAGTTCTTTTTCACGGTGTAAACTAATAGTATTTTTTACAATATCAAGCATCAAACATTATTACTTTATAAGTAATAAATACATTAAAAAACCTGAGACATTTTTTAAAATGAAATAACGTTAAAATTTTTGTGGGCATAATTATCCAAAAAATGTTTATACATTAAACATCATCACCCAATTTTATTTATAAAAAATAAAATCAAGCATAAATACATTTGGCATCATTGTAGACGTATTGAAAGCACTTAAACGGCGACAACATTTAATATCTCTGTCTTTTTCTTGCAGCCAACTTTAAGAATTCTCCCGGACAGTCGTAGTTAGTAGATGACGAATTTTTCAATGCTAATTGAAATTTAACAGTTTAGTTAATTCTTTCCATAGACATAGACATAGACATGGTAATAAAAATTACCTATGCTTGTTGCTGGTTTTAAATCGAAAATTTCATTGAAAAAAATATTTGGTAAAAGCCGGAAGAATATATTTTAACTTATAAACTTATATTTAACTTATAAATTTTACAATTTTATAGAAACCTATTTTAATAATTGATATTATATTTATGTACAGTTAAATTAAAAAAAGGATTTAAAAATATTAGTTGAATCTTAATCTTTTTATAAATATGACCCTGTAACCACCGAAAAACACCAAAAACCATAGCTTTTTTCTGCTATGTAAAAAAGACAGAATAAGAATAAGATTTTGTTTAAATAAAATTTATTTAATAGATAGTGGATGTTTTAGTGGTAAATAAAGTTCGAAGTTTTTGCTTTAATTTTTTTACATTTTAAATTTTTTCGTTTTATTCGAATTAATTTTTTTGCCCCCCATTCAATTTTTTGCTTATTTTTTCTGTTAAAACTAAAGAGTCGACATGTGTACCGACGATTTTCATTCAGTGTCGCTGTTCTTTCAGTTAGATAATATGGGCAAAAATTGTTCCATTTTTTTTTGTACTCAAAATAGTCGCGAAAAGGGTAGACCTATCGTATGGGCCGCGGACGGACTGCACTGCGACTATTAGAAGGGGGAGGGATTATAGAAGGGAAATGATTGGGGACCCGCTTTTTAAAAAGTTTCAGGTCATACTTTTCTGGAAAAACTGATTTTGGACGCTTGTTCCATTTCGTAGCAGCCCTGTAAAAGAAGGATTCTTGATGAAGATTGGTCCTTGTAGTATCAATCTTGAGACTAAATGGGTGAGACTGATCAGCGTGCCAAGTTCTTCGGCCGAATGTGGCCAATGGTGGTACTAGAGTTTTTATTTCTCTGGAGCATCTGCCATGAAAATATCTGTAGAGTAATGTCTGGTTTGCGACTCTTCTATGTTCTAGAGGGTAAAGGGTACCTACGAGAGTTGAGCTGTTTATTAACCGAATGGCCCTTTTCTGAATGAAATCTAGAAGACTAAGAGAATGCCTTGGTGCTGAACCCCAAATGTGCGAGCAATACTCAAGTAAAGGTCGGATTTGAGCCTTGTACATCGTCAACAGTTGATCAGGAGTAAAAAACTTTCTAGCTTTCCACAGAAAACTTAGCCTCTGGCTTGCTGACTTTGCGATGTTAGCATGGTCATGCCAAGACATATTATTAGAAACCGTGACTTTCAAAATCAAGATGGAGGGACTTGATTCAAGGGTATTTCCGGACATTGTGATAAAATGATTTGATGAATTCACTTTCTTGAAAAACGTGGCTAGAACAACTCATTTTTGAATAGGCGTTTAGGTGTAAAATTTTTTTACCGCAATTTCATTAACTTTTTTTAAGTATAGTATCACTTTTTTGACACACCTAGTATCTTATTATTCTAAAAACAACACAAAAATTGACTTCGCAAACCTTAATTTCGTACGCTGAGAGACAGTTTTTGCTCGAAGTATATTACGGTATTTGTTACCAGTACTATAGTTTGACATGATCATTGAAGACACTAGTGGATGAAGGTCTTAAATTTAAATTGTTGTTTTTAGTATAAATGAAGGTGTTTTATGTACATCGTTCATATAACACCATTGGAAAACCAATATATTAATAACGGCATTGATTTAAGATTGAATGAAGGAGTTATGTTACTGTTTTTGTTAAAAACCTTATGGAAGTAGGTGTTATGGGATGTTAACACATTTATTCACAGTAAACTTATAATTTAAGAACTTTGTTGAATGAAAGAAGGTGTCATGTGATAAACATAACGCCTTCTTCCATGTTATGTACTATCAGATTCAGTCAGATTGCATCAGACGCGGAATAAACATCGTATCGTTTTGTATCGTAATTTTTAATGTTACATTTTACCACAGTGTTACAAAATGTGTTCCAGAGGTCAATTAATGGTAAAGCTTGTAGAAAAACAACAAAATTTTAAAAAGATAGACGAAAAGCGTGTGTTTGATGAACCTGAAAATCCCAACCAAAAAAAAAGATGTACTACGGGAAACAGTAAGATTTATAGATGGGATTAAATGGATAAGGGTTAAAGAGTATGGTTCCTACTTCATACGACCACACGGTGTCCTATATTGGAAGACTAACATTTTTTGTTTTTGTTTACGTTAATGAAGTACATATTATTATATTACTACCGTTTTGTTTCACATTTTGTATGCAAATTTAAAAATAAAACTTTTTTCAACAACCATTTTGTATCAGTTTTATGTACATTTTCTTCAAAATCATGTTTGCTTTTTTTAGGAATGTAATTGCAAAAAACTTGCAAAATTTATTTAAAGTCTTCTTGCAATACAAAACTTTCCAATACAATATTTGTAAATGATATACTCAATAGATAAATAAAATAAGTGACAATAAATCTTTATCAACAATAACAGGCATGAAATTTTTCATCCCATGTTAAAATATTTAAAACACAATGTAAACAAAATAAACAACCTAACAATTAAAATAAATGTTTTCTTAACAGATTTTGTGAATAAGTAAATATTTTTAATATTACTTTTACAAGTTACTATTACTGGTATCACAAATGTGTTAAATTATATTGATTTTTGTCGTTTTCTAAACAGTGCTGTCCATATTGTTCTCGTTGAATATTTACAATTTTTCCAGTGCCAAAATCTCTCTGTTCACAAACATTAACCATTTCTTCGTAATTTGGCAATATTAAAGAACTAGCATTTTCGGAAAATGGATAATAGTTACAGTGCAACGGAAGTAGCTTGGCGGGCGAGAGATAACAAAATCTGCGCACAACAAAAACATTCGAATAACGATCCGATCGGCGACGACGAAATTTTCAGTAATCGTGAGTCTCAAGTACAATCGGAGGAAGAAGTTAACGAATGTGAAGTATATTTAGCCGAATATTTGTTATTTTAGGGGCTAGTCGCCCGCCAAGCTACTTCTGTGGCACTGTACCAGTGTTGTTAGAATAACTAATAGTTCCTTGCGACTCTAAATATGTGTTGGAACTGTAGTTTGCCACATTTTGAATGGAATAATTTATTCTTTGATTACCCCGCTGGGAACATTCCTGATTTGAACTATCGTTAGTAGTTGATTGGGGCATATATTGATTTAAAGTAGCAACCGTATGATTTAAAATGTTTTCGCTTGCAACAGAGCCTTCATGTAATTGAATTCTTGTTTCGGACAAATCGTTGAAGTTAGTCGATGGGGAGGATAGAAGAGACGAAGAGCTGTAATCGGGAAAACTCAATTTTTTTATTTGTTCCTTTTTATGTTTCATTCCTCTGTTTTGGAACTTTTATTTGACGCTCCGTGGGATTATATTGTGTTGCTAAATGTATTCGTTTAGTTCGACAAATATATTTGTTGTTTGCAAACTCTTTTTCTTATTTTACTAACTGGGAGAAAAAGTATAAAAAGCGAGCTCTTTTTGTTTTAGAACTGGTCACCACCGGATTGTTGGGAGAAAAAGTATAAAAAGCGAGCTCTTTTTGTTTTAGAACTGGTCACCACCGGATTGTTATCATTTATAACCACTTGGTTATTTGTGTTGTATAAAAATTCATTTTCGCTATTCGCTATTATTTCGATGTGATATGAGTATATCATCCATTGCCTGAAGCAAAAAAAAATATTTATATGAACACGACATTTATTTAAAAATTTTGTTATGGTAACCTGCAATTTTGGTTTGAATGGATACGGAGAAATTTTAAAAAGAATATTATTTGTAAATATACAATTAATAACCTTTTAATTGAAAGATCGCAATCAAAATTAGGAATAATTTGCTTTATGTATTAATTTAGATAGATTTAAAAATATTTTATTTATTGGTAATAATAGTTTTTATATAATAAAAAGTTATAACAGTTCAAACTAAATAAAATAAGTACCTATTTAAAATTATAATTTTAACTTTAAAAAAATGTAAAAATTAGGAGAATTTTTTCGAAAATTTATTAGTTCAAAACACTAGTTTAATCAAAATATAAATAATAAAATATATATAATTTAATAGGAAAATTAAAATGAACTTGGCAAAAAATAATAAATAATTATTCTTTTGATATTTTATTTTATTGTTTACCTACTGACCATTATTAAGTTAAAATGTTTTTATTACAGCGGAGACGTTTTTAACAAAATCTTTATTATTGTATAGAAGCTGGCGGTCATCAGTTTGAACATTTAATCAATTAAGTAGTAAGTAAGCAACTAAAATAAATGGAATTTAACATCTATTTTTTTTTCAAATTATTAGGAGAAAATGTAAAATTTAAAAACTATTGTAAATAGATTTATCATATCTTTCAAAGGACATCTTATTCGACCCACAATACTATTTAAAAAATTTGGAGTAATTCTTACCTTTGCTCGGGTTTGAAAGAAGTAAAGTCAAAAATACTGAAAAGGAGTGTCCCATTTTAATAAAAAATCAAAGGGTCTAAGCGTTTTTTAAATATTGACAAGGTTTTTGCAAATGGCTGCTTCGTATTTGGTTGGCAACCCTGTATATAGAAAATCTGCCAGCGTAATTTTCTTATCTTCAAAAAAATAGCTGATCTGTTTGTGGTAAATAAGCCTGTTGGTAGGCATATTTATGGGGACCATAGGTCCAAATATATTTCAGTATCGCCTTGTATAGCAAAAATTTGTTTTCTATAGTTAACTAGATCTAATTGGTCTTGACTCATATGATGTAAGACTGCTCAAAAACCTTTACTATAACCAGACTGCTAGAGTAAAAGTGGAACAAGAGGTTTCAGAAAAAGTTCCTATTAAACGTGGCGTTAGGCATGTCACCAATGCTTTTTAATGTCTACTCGAAAGCTGTCTTTGAAGAAGCGCTGAAATATCGCCATGAAGGTGTTAAAATTGGTGGAGAAATAATTAACAACATTAGGTACGCTGATGATACTGCTATAATGGCAGAAAGCTTCGAAGACCTTTAAACACTACTAAATGCAGTAAACAATGCATGCAAGGAAAAGGTACAACACTAGTAAATATTAAATGCATTTCAGAAAATGCGTGAACATGTTTTACAAGGTATAACTTCAATATTTGGTAAAACCCATAAGGTAGTGTTACCTTCAATTTATAAAGTAGTGCCAGACATTATCGAAGGCACTTGAAACGTCGAGAAATGCGGTTGAACAGTAATGTTTAGCTACGAATGCTTCGTTAATTTTTCTGACCACTCTATGGGTTTGTTTCATGGTATCGTGATGATGGCAGAAACCAAACTGGTGTTCAGGAATTATATTAGCCGTTTCTAATATTTGTGTTAGCTATTTAAAATTAGATTCTCAAACACTTTTGATAAAGGTAGTAAAATTATTGGTCTGTAGAATGTCGTTTGATAAAGGGGTTTGCCAGGTTTAGGGATATGTATGACTTGTGCAACTTTTCATTACTTGGAAAAGTAATTTAAAAAAAATAAACAATTTTACATTGCAGTGATAAATTTTATACCTTTTTCTGGTAGAACTTTTAATAATTTATTAGTGATTAAATCATATTCAGGTGACTTTTTTGGATTGAGCCCAAATAATATAACAAACTTTACATGACTTACAGTGAACTTCACTATAGGTAAAAACATTTGGTAAAGATCCCACAAAAATTTCTATAGGTCCTCTTTTACAGGGGGGATTTCTATCTTCCGCAATATAACTTGCGAATGTGGTAGCTTTATCTTGATCGACTTTTGCCCATTCTTCATTTGGCTTTTTTATAAAATCATTTGTTTTTTGTGGCTGTTTTAGTTTCTAAGTAGCATTCCACAATGGGTGGTTGTAGCGTTTTGAATATTTTGGTTTTTTATCTGGTCTAGTAAGTCTTTAAGTTCAGTCTTTGTTTATACGTAGGTGACCTTGTTTTTGCCAATGTTTTCTTAGTATTCTTATTAAATGATTTTATTGAACAAATTATAACATTTTAATCTTTAACACTGAATTAAGTTTAAAAATCCAGAAAAACCATCGTTATTTTATAGTTATAATATTTCCTTCTGTCGTCAATCCCAATGATTGCCAATTTTTTTTATACTATTAATTCGTTACTTTTAATTTCAAGGTATATAAAATTAATTACAAAGGCTAAAAAGAGAATTTAACTTAATTATTTGTTGATCAATTTGATAAATGTTATTTGTTGATCAATTCGATAACTGTTAACAAAAAACGTAATTTTATTTATTTTAATAATAGCAATTTTATGTTTTAACAAAATTAACAAATAGTGGTTGGCAACAAAAACCAAATTCAATAAAATCAAAGAGCTAGTCAATGAACAGGTATCACAAACAATAAGAAGGAGAGTTCAAGTCATTATCAATCGCCTCCTATTAGGACATACACTCTAAGTCACTACCAAATCTCACAGAGGAATTCTTTTCCTATCTGTTACAATTTTGGTATCTAAATCACAGTCAAACACCTCTTGGTTGAGTGCTCACTTGGGCAAAAACATTAAAACAATCCCAACAGTCATCTTCAGTCAGATTTCTCATACATGAACATATTTTGTAAAAGATAATTTATAATTAAAACGTGTTTTTGTTTTGTCTCTCTCTGCTTGAAATGCATTGAGATTGATGCGTGGTTATTGTTTGTTGAAAGAAAGGAAAATTACAAAATAATCTTTTCAAAATCTTATCTTGGTCAAAAAGTTGCAAGTCTAGCAATAAAAAGGATTTGCAAAATTGGTGATTATTAATACAATCTCCTTTGATATGATACATTAATTCCAACAATTTGATCATTTGCTTATAAAATAAATAAACAAGACCTTTTAAAAACGCTTGAGTTTCCGATAAAACTTTTCAAATTTCTCTTTTCAAAATATTTTTCCAAAACTTGCAACAATTTAATAAATTTTTTAGTTTCGCATTGACTTATTTTTTGTGAGCATAAAAAATTCTGTTATTTTCATTATTTTAACAGTAACAGCTTTTCAAAAGCCCCTGTTAGTTTAAGGTGGATAGTATCAATTAAAAATGGAAAAACTTTCTATTTGAAGTGCCGATATAATGTATGATATAACTATTTTAATAACGGTAAATAGATAATTTTTGTTTACTAACTATTATAAGTTAGAATGGGTAGCCCATTAAGGACAATAAAAGATTTAAATAAAATAAAATTTAAAACTCAAGTAATTTACAATTGATTGTTGCTCTTTGTCGAGATTATCGGTTTTACCCACACATAACAAAAGCTTGCTGATAGCATTGTATTTATAACAATAAATTTAAGGCTAAAAAGGTTGGACTAAAATTAAAAGTTGTTACTATCATAAAGTTGGTAAATAACATTTACAAAGTCATTATTTTTACGATTCTTTTGAAAAACTTTCCCCCAAAATTACTACGATACATTTTTAAACATCAGATATAGATGCGTAGAAATAGTATATTATAACGCAGTTTTTGAGTAACGCATTTTAACTGTACAGGGATGGTATAAGATGATTCGTTTTTTTTTCCAAACAAACTTGGAATCATTCGTTAATAAGTTTTTAAAGGTTATTTCGGTGCATTGTCAAATGCAGGATCTGGTTGGACATTTAATTCTTGTTTATCGTATACAAAATGATGTGATATAGTACACTATATGTATAAATTTAACCATACAATTATTGTATTACATATTTTAACCTCCCACGTAATTCAAAAGCTAAACAATTTTTAAAAGTCCCAACCCCATACTTTGTTATAAACGAATTTTCGGGCAAAAGGCTGATTGTAGAGTTTCTGATGGAGTGCAGTTGAATTCATTTTCGCTTTCTTCTTCCCAGTAAAGTAGGTATATTGTCAAATTATGACATTTCATGGTGAATCTGGTTCAAACATTGCAGCGCTTGTCAATTGTTTTTTAGGTAAGAAATCTACTTTGTCGGTCTAACACACGGGGCGTGGCTTGTTTTGTGTAATGCATCCAATACTCAACAAAAAATGATTTATTACGAAGGAGCTCCTTTTAAACAAATTACCAATAAATGGCATCTCTTTAACGATGACATTTTTTGTCAGTAGGATTCTTGGAGCAATTGGTATTGGCAAACAAGGTAATGTCACTTTTATTGATTTTTCTCTATAATACTGTTACGTTTTGCGGCCGGCGAAATCCGTCGCTTTGAAGCGACGGCATGTCGATCACAATAGAAAAATATGTTTATGATTTATTATGAAGGAGCTTTTTTTGAGCGAATTACCAATAAATAGCATGGTAGCTGACTCTCTGTTACAATGACATTGCCCCCTGTCAAATTTATAAAACGTATTCAGTTACAAGAAATTATCAAATAGAAGAGCTTGTTGGACTATTTATTTTATTTGGTTATATCAAGTTGGTACACTTGTAGTTATGCGTTAAGTATTGAATATATAGTTGTCAAGTTCCTGTCAGTGTTATTTTTTAATTTTAATGCTTTTCTAACAATTTATTCAAAATTTTAGAAAGCAAATAATAATTTGTGTATTTTTTATCGTAACTATTATGGAAGAAATTAAAAAAATACGAATAGTATTATTTAAACAAAAAAAAGTATTAAAAAAACTTTCTCTTTTAAATAATTTTGTAAAAACAAAAAATACAGTAACAAACAAAGTGGGTTACAAATACGATGATATTCAAAAGAAAAGTAAAATTTTTAGATTTTTTTAGCAATGTAATTGCAAAAACCTTGCAAAGGGTACATTCAAAATGGGTACGATTAAACAATTTTTTACTTTTAATAAATTTATTTAAAGTCTTTTTGCATTACAAAAAAATTAAATACAATATTTGTAAAAAATATACGTAATAGATTAATCAAATGTGACAATAAATCTTTAGCAACAATAATAGGCATCAAATTTTTTATAGCATGTTAAAATATTTAAAACACAATGTAAACCAAATAAACAACCTAACAATTAAAATAAATGTTTTTTAACAAATTTTGTAAATAAGTAATTATTTTTAAAATTATTTTTACAATTTTCTGTTACTGGTATAATGTCTTACTTTTAATTTTAATATAATAATATAAGAGTCTATAAAACGTATTACAAAAGTGTTAAATTATATTGATTTCTGTCGTCTTCTAAACAGTGCTGTCCATATTGTTCCTGTTGAATATTTACAGTTTGTCCAGATCCAAAATCTCTCTGTTCATAAACATTAACCATTTCTTCGTAGTTTGGCAATATTAAAGAACTAGCATTTTCGGAAAATGGATAGTAGTTATCAGTATTATCAGAAAAACTAATAGTTCCTTGCGACTCTAAATATGTGTTGGGACTGTAGTTTGCCACATTCTGATTGGAATAATTTATTCCTTGAAGACCCCACTGGGAATAGTTCTGATTTGAACTATCGTTAACTGTTGATTGGGGCATAAATTGGTTTAAAGCAGCAACCGTATGATTTAAAATGCTTTCAATTGCAACAGAGTCTTCATGTAATTGAATTCTTGATCCGGACAAATAGTCGGAGTTGGTCGATGGAGAAGATATTAGTGACGATGAGCTGTGATCGGAAGAACTCAATTTTTTTATTTGTTCCTTTTTATCTTTCATTCTTCGGTTTTGGAACCATATTTTTATTTGACGCTCCGTGAGATTATATGCTGTTGCTAAATGTATTCGTTTAGTTCGAGATATATATTTGTTGTTTGCAAACTCTTTTTCCAATTCTACTAACTGGGAGGAAGAGTAAGAAGTGCGAGCTCTTTTTGTTTTTGAAGTCTTCACCATTTTTGTGCATTCTGTAAAAAATTTAATAATACATTATCGATGTAAAATTAGACGAAACTTTAAATTTTACTATGTAGACAAACAAGTTTTGTTTATTATAGTTTAAAAATATAGTTTAACATATTCAGACCTTTTCTTTATAATCTTTTTTTTAATTTAATATGGAATTAAAACCATAATTAATACGAGTACGTATATTGTTTTAAACAAAGTTATACTAAAAACAGATTTTAAGTATTTTTAAAAAATGGAATTGTGCGCAGTTTAAATTAAAGTAGTAATAAAGCAAAAAAAAATGACTATTACCAGTTATAGATAACGCAGCTGATATTGGTGGATTTACTTCAGCGGATATCTGCGTGCTAAAGAACGGATTGTTATTTATTACCACTTGGTTATTCGAGTCGTATAATAACTCATTTTCTGCTCTTCTATAATTTTGATGTGATATGAGGATATCATCTATTGCCTAAAGCAAAAAAAATTATTAATATAAAACAACATTTATTTAAAACTTATGTTATGGTAACAATTTACGAGCAATTTTAGATTGAATGGTTACGAAGAATGCATTTCAAAAAGAATATCATTTTTAAATATACAAAGAAAAACCTTTTAATTGAAATATCACAATCTCCCACGTTGCAATAAAAAATTTGCAACAGTTTGAACTAAATAAAATGGGTACCTATTTAAAATTATAAATCTCTTAACTTTAAAAAAATGTAAAACATAAAGAGAATTTTTTCGAAAATTTATTAGTTCAAAACACTAGTTAAATCAAAATTTAAATAATTTAACAGGAAAGATAAAATGAATTTAGCAAAAAATAATTATTCTTTTGATATTTTTATACGTTGGTTACTGACCATTATCAAGTAAAAATGTTTTTATTATTGCACCTGTCAAGGCATAGCAGTCCTTATCCACATTAAAAAAGTGTAATTATTGGTTTTGTAAAGTTCAAACTCACCATTTGATTATTTTCATCAAAGCTGCATTGAAAAGACATCTCAGCTTCTGCTTGATTTGGTAACTCCAACGGCGTAGTTGTAATGTTCAAAACACAAAGTAGTAGTAGCGTCACTGGGCTCTGTACGCGAATGACTTACTTACCTATCGGACTTCTTAAAGACATGTATTTATAGGGTTATAACTGTAAACAAGTATTTTTATAAGCCAATGGGATAAGGGCTGTCTTTTATGAATAAGAAAGTTGTTGACAAATAGCAATTCATTTTAAATATTAATCTTAACCATTGGTCGTGTTTAGGTATTAAGAGGGGATGGTGTCGTAAAGCATTTAATTTACTTATTTTTGTTATCTTCTTCATCACACTAAATTTAAAAAAAGAAAACAAAGTACGTTACAATAGTTTTACACAAATACTTTTAAACATGCAGTTCCAAGAAGGAAACAAAAATCGTTAAAATTTTTCATTTTCTTTACGTTACTAATTTATATCCTTTATGTATCAACATTTTTATGGTTAAACTATTTTTTTTTATTCAAAATATTTTTAAATTTATTGTAATGGCAAGTAAAAACCATGTTGGTGTTCTTTTTGAACTGTATATATTTTATAGCAAAATGGATCACCGCCACATAATCTTATTAATTTTCTGCAATACCTTGACTTTATATTCCCATTTCGATTTATAGGGAGGCAAGATTTAATAGAATATCCAGCACAATCAGCTTATCTTATGCTAGTTGTTATTCACGGTGGTAATTAATAGTATTTTTTACAATTTCAAGCATCAAACATTATTACTTCATAAGTAAAAAATACATTAGATAACCTGAGACATTTTTTAAAATAAAATAACGTTAAAATTTTTGTGGGCATAATTAATAATAGTTTTAAATTAGATTTGAAAAAAAGTATAAATATTTAAATAAAACAGATCTTATAGTAGTATGTTTGGTTTAATAAAAGCAAATTTACAAAAAAATTGTATTTTTAATGTGTTATTTTTTTTGTTTTCTTTATTGCTTCGACAAGATCTCTGATCTCCAATATAAATATAAAACAATATAATTAGGTATCCAAAAAATGTATTTACATTAAACATCATCACCTTATTTTATTTATAAAAAATAAAATCAAGCATGAATACATTTGGCATCATTGCAAACGTATTTAAAGCACTTGAAAGACGACAACATTCAACATCTCTGTCTTTTTCTTGCAGTCAATTTTAATAATTCTCCCGGGCAGTCGTAGTTAGTAGATGACGAATTTTTCAATGCTAATTGGAATTTAATAGTTAAGTAAATTCTTTCCATAGACATGGTTAATAAAAATTACCTATTTTTGTTGCTGGTTTTAAATGGAAAATTTAATTGAAAAAATATTTGGTAAGAATTGATGTATATTTATGTACAGTTAAATTAAAAAACGAATTTAAAAATATTAGTTAAATCTTAATCCTTTGATAACCACCACTGTAACCACCGAAAAACATAAAAAAGTTTTTTTCTGCTATGTAAGAAAGGCAAAATAAGATCACTGCGTCCTATTTTGGAAATTTTGTTTAATAAAAATTTATTTAATAGATAGTGGATGTTTTAGTGGTAAATAAAGTTTATTCTTCTGGTACCAGCTCTAATAAATATAAGTCAAGAACAAACAAATAATAAAATAAAAAAAAATTCCAATTTGAAAATAATTTTTATATTAGATATTTTAAATGCAAGCAAGATAAAAGTAATGGTTTTTGTTAGAGAATAAATCATGACAAATTACGAGGTATTCTTTTGAAAGGAGAAAGAGTGGAACAAGTCAATGAGTTTGTATACTTCGGTTCAAAGTTTACGAGAGACAAAAGGTATGACTGTGACATTGAGCGAAGGGTGTTGGCAGATGGAACAGAGCCCTGCATTACTTTATGAGCAACCAGAACGTGTCAAAAAAGGCACGTCTGGCTGTGCATAAAGGAGTACTGATTCTTACACTTATGTATGGTAGGCATTGTTGGGTTTGGCAGAAGAAGCATGAAAATAGGATTCATGCTGCGAAGATAAGTAGTCTGAGAAGTATAGCCGGAGTGACTCGGTTGTATAAAGTTAAAAATAGTAAGATAAGGAAACGCAGTGGTGTAAAAGAAGATACATGGAAATTTAAAATACAGTGCGAAATTTTCTAAATCAGTCATATTTAATTTTACGGTAAAAGGATGGCCTGGATTTTTTTCACGACCTTGTCAAAGAACAATGGAGACTAGAAAAGATAGAAAATTTCCAGAAACTTCGTCACCTTAGATGATTTTAAAAACTACAATGAAAAGAAATGAGACAGGGCTACTATGGAAAAAAAAATATTTGGTGTTACCAGAAAGTAAGACAAATGCCTTAAAAAGACTTTGCTGTGTCAAACAGAAAATGGATAAAGACAAGGAATATGCTAAAATGTATAGTAAAAAATTGATAAATAAAAATAAAACTAAAGAAAAAGGAATGGTATAAGATTGTTACTCACAAATAATACTGTGGAGGGAAATGGATAAACACGTGAAACCTGATATCTACGAAATCACAGTAGTATTCTTTGGTTCAACAATTTTACATTGCAGTGATAAATTTTATACCTTTTTCTGATAGCACTTTTAATAATTTATAAGTGATTAAATCATATTCAGGTGACTTTTTTGGATTGAGCCCAAATAATATAACAAATTTTACATGACTTACAGTGAACTATGCTATAAGTAAAGACATTTGGTGTAGATCCTACAGAAATTTGTATAGGTTCTCTTCTACAGGGGGGATTTCTATCTTTCGCAATATATATAGTTGCGAATGTGGTAGCTTTATCTTGATTGACTCTTGCCCATTATCCATTTGGCTTTTTTATAAAATCATTTGTTATTGTGATTGTTATTTGTGGCTCTTTCAGTTTTTAAGTTGCTTTCCACAATGGGTGATTGCAGCGTTTTGAATATTTGGTTTTTTTATCTGGTTTAGTACGTTTTTAAGTTCCCTTGTTCCTGTGTTCATTCTTTGTTTATACGTAGGTGACCTTGTTTTTTGCCAATTTTTTTTAAACTAATAATTTGTCACTGTTAATTTAAAGATATATGAAATTTTTAAAATAACGTACAAAGGCTAAAAAGAGAATTTAACTTAGTTATTTGTTGATCAATTCGATAAACAATAAAAAGGAGAGTCCAAGTCATTATCAATCGCCTTCGATTAGGACATACTCTCCAAGTTACTTATACATCTCACAGAGGAATTCTTTTCCTGTAGCAATTTTGGTATGTAAATCACAGACAAACACCTATTGGTTAAGTGCTCACCTAAGCAAAAACAGTAAAACAATCCCCAACAGTCACCTTAAGTCAGAAAGTGCTAAGATTTCTTATACCTGTACATGTTTTTTAAAAGATAATTTATAATTAAAACGTGTTTTTGTTTTGTCTGTCTCTGCTTGAAATGCATTGAGGTTAATGCGTGGTTTTTTTTTGTTGAAAGAAAAAAAAGTTACAAAATAATCTTTTCAAACTCTTATCTTGGTCAAAAAGTTGTAAGTGTAGCAATAAAAAAGATTTGCAAAATTGGTCATTATCAATATAATCTCCTTTAAAAATGATACATTAATTTCAACAATTTGATCATTTTCTTATAAATTAAATAATCAAAACCTTTTAAAAAGGCTTTAGTTTCCGATAAAACTTTATTAAATATTTCAAATTTTTCTGTTTAAAATATTCTTCCAAAACTTTCAACAATTTAATAAATTTTTTAGTTTCGCATTGACTTATTTTTTGTGAGCATACAAAATTCTGTTATTTTCGTTATTTTAACAATAATAGCTTTTCAGAAATCCCTGTTAGTTTAAGGTGGTTAGTATTAATAATAAAAATGGAAAAACTTTCTATTTAAAGTGCTGATATGATGAATAATATAACTATTTTAATAACGGTAAATAGATAACTTTGGTTTAGTAACTACAATAAGTTAGAATGGGTAGCCCATTAGAGACAATAAGAGATTTAAATAAAATAAAATTTAAAACTCAAGTACTTTTCAATTGATTGTTGGTTTCTGTCGAGTTTATCTTTTGTACCCAAACATAATAAAAGTGTGCTGATAGCATTGTATTTATAACAATAAACTTAAGGGTAAAAGGTTGAGTTAAAATTTAAAGCCGTTACTGTCATAAAGTTGGTAAATAACATTTACAAAGTCATTATTTTTAGAAATATTTTGCAAAACTTTCCCCCAAAATTACTACGATACATTTTTAAACATCAGATATAGATGTGTAGAAATAGTATATTATAACGCAGTTTTTGAGTAACGCATTTTAACAGTACAGGAATGGTATAAGATGATACGTTTTTTGTCCCAAACAAACTTGGAATCATTTGTTAATAAGTTTTTTTAAGGTTATTTCGGTGCATTATCAAATGCAGGATCTGGTTGGACTTATATGAGTATTGGGTGTTTATTTATCTGTACTGGACTTAAGTATTTAAAATAAAAACAATCTCATTGTAAAATTTTATTGCAACATTTAATTTTTGTTTATCGTATACAAAATGATGTGATAAAGTACACTATATGTATAAATTAAACCATATAATTATTAACATACATAATTTAACATTCCACATAATTCAAAAAGTAAAATATCAGTGGTCTGGGTGCGACCCGAGAGGTCCACATGAAAAAATACCATATTTTTTTTGTTATAATAATTATTATTTTCATTAAAATTATTATAAAAAACAATTTCAAATTGTTTGTAACAAATTATAATTGTCATAAACAATATTCTTTTTATGTCAACCGTATTCTTTTAAACTTTTTCGTATCATTTCGTAAGCGGGAGATATTTTTAATTGTTGTCAACAATTAAATTTTTTTTTAAATTATGATCAATAATCATTTATAAGTAACAATATTCAATTGCTTGATTATAGCTAACAATAATTTTTCACTGTTATAGCGTCTTTAATGCTATTCTCCCAATACTGACACAAGTTTAAAATTCTCCAATTCCTATTTTTGTTTTTTAAAACTATCTCTTTTAATAAAATATTGTCACCATATTTTTCATAAAAATATTTCTACTATGCAATATTTATATTATTGAAAAGATCTTAAAATTCTGTATTAAAAATAGTATAATTTATAAATTGTAACATTCAGGTAGTTTTTTAAGTTTTTCTCCATAAAAAACAGCTTCAACGATTATGCTAAAAAACTAATCAGTTCAAAGTTGCGTAATTATGCGTCGAATGCAGTCGGTCTCGCCTCGATATCGTTTTTTGTTCTTGAGATAATCGAGACGAAAAATAATTCCAAGCGCACATACGAACATACGCACATATGTACATACACACATAGACGTCCGCTTAAAAACTATTGTATTCGACTCTGGGGAACTTAAAATGTAGAGATATGTCAAAATTCGGGATTCGCAAAATCGGACCGATTACCATATTTCTATATTTCTATTTATAATACTTATTAAAGATCGAATCTGCAACCAATCTTGTTCTGTAATGCGTTTGCAAGCATTCAACTGAGCCACGAACACTTTCCTATTATAGTAAGAATTCTAACATCAATTGAACGTTTTTTTTAACTAAGTAAACAAATCTTTAATAAAAATTTATAATTAATACATAATTTTCTAACCTTTTTTGCGAGATGAATGTTATTAGGAACTATTGTGATGAACTGGTTGATTTCATCAGCAGTGAATATCTTCGCTTTCTTTGGCATATATCCATCAGATTTCCTTTTCAGAAATGCCCATAATTTCAAATATTTGTCAATATTCACATTATTTTTTATTGAAATTGTGCTTTTTCGTAAGAAAACTGTGACCACAATGAGGAAGCTTTATATTAAACTGCTAATTTGCCAAAATAGGCTATCATTACATTCTCCGAAAACGAATGTACATGTTTTGCTTTTTGCCAAACAATGAATATCTGGTAAACCATTGTGTACCTTTTTTTAGAATTTTCGGGCAAAAGGCTGATAGTACTTAAACTGGCAGCTTGTAGAACTTCTGGTATGTTTTACATGCCAGACTTTATCAAAGGCACTTGAAACGTCAAGAAATGCGGTTGAGCAGTAATGTTTAGCTACGAATGCTTCGTTAATTTTTCTGACCACTCGATGGATTTATTTTATGGTGTAGTGATGATGGCAGAAACCAAACTGGTCTTCAGAAATTATATTGGCCTTCTTTAATATCAGGGTTGTTTTTTTCAAAATAAGCTTTTCGAATACTTTTGATACAGGTAGTAAACTTATTGATCTGTAGATTGTCGTTTGATAAAGGGGTTTGCCAGGTTTTGGGATATGGATGACTTGTGCAACTTTTTATTGCATGGAAAAGTAATTTAAAAGAAGTAATCAATTTTACATTGCAGTAAAAAAATTTATATCTTTTTTTGGTAGCACTTTTAATAATTTACCAGTGATTAAATCATATTCAGGTGACTTTTTTGTATTGAGCCTAAACTTCTATATAGGTAGACATTTGGAATAGAGCCTACAGAAATTTGTATATTTCCTTTTCTATTGGGGGGATTTCTATCTTTCGCAAATTGCGAATGTGATACCTTTATCTTGATTGTCTTTTGCCCATTCTCCATTTGGCTTTTTTGTAAGAACATTTGGTTTTTGAGGTTGTTTCAGTTTCTTAGATGCTTTCCACAAGGAGTGGTTGTAGCGTTTTAAATATTTTGGTTTTTTATCTGATTAAGTACGTCTTTAAGTTCCCTTGTTGCTGTAATTAGCTTTTGTTTATACGTGACCTTGTTTTTTGCCAACGTTTTCTTAATATTTTTATTTAATGATTTTAATGAACTAATTATAAAATTGTAATATTTAATAGTAAAATAAGTTTAAAAATCCAGAAAAACCACTGTTATTTTATATTTTAAATCTTTCACTTCTGTCGTCAATCCCAGTTATTGCCAATTTTTCGTTAATTTATAGGTAAATGAAATTATCAAAATTTAGTACAATTCTATAAAGAGTAATCAAGTTGTTGATCAATTTGATAAATGTTAACAAAAAACGTGGAGTACGACAAGGCTGTGTTCTATCGCCGAGCCTTTTTAACCCATACTTAAAAGAAATATTCAAGGAAGCTTTAGATGACAGACAAGAAGGTGTAAGACTCGGCGGAGAAACAATCAATAATATTAGATACGCAGGCGATACAGCCCTTCTGGCGGAGAATCTGGAGGACCTCCAAACATTAGTAAATCTAGTGAACGAAGCAAGTCATCGGAGAGGTCTCAAAATCAACATAACAAAAACAAAAAGGATGGCAGTCGGAAGAATAAATGTACATTAGAGGCAGATTTGGATCGGTGGGGAAAAGATAGAACGTGTACACCATTTTAAATATCTGGGCAGCTGGCTTAAAGCGAATGCGGACTCTGATGAAGAGATAACAACACGAATTAAAATATCACGCAAGGCCTTTAAGACATGAAAACCAGTTCTATGTAATAGAAATCTGTCAATGTCTCATAATACAGGAAAAAGTGGAAGGTAAAAAGTACATTGGGTGAAAAAAGCTTTCCTGGCTACGCAATATCAGGCAATGGTGTGGTCTTTCGGCCGAAGAACTGTTCCGTGCGGCAGCCGATAGGCAAAGATTTCAGGAAATTATAAGCATGATGATAGCCAACGTCTAAAGACAGACAGGGCACCAAAAAAAGAAAAAGAAGAACAATTAACGTAATTTTATTTATTTTAATAATAGCAATTTTATGTTTTAACAAAATGAACAAATACTGATTGACAACAAATGCCAAATTCATTGAAATAAAACAACTACTCAATGAGCAGGTATCAATCAATAAAAGAGTCCAAGTCATTATCAACAGCCTTCGATTGGGACATACACTCTTAAGTCACTAATATATCTCTCAGAGGAATTATTTTTCTCTGTAACAATTTTAATATCTACATACATACATACATACATAAAGTCATGCCTTTTTCTAATAGGGGTAGGCAGAGACCACTTCCTTCCACTTGCTACGGTTCTTGCACACATCTTTTGCTTCCTCTACTTTAATCAGTGCTCTTATACATGCTCGTCGGTTGTTGGTACTCTTGACCTGGCCTTTCTTAAAAACAATGTTGATCTGATCGAGATATGTTCTCCGAGGTCGACCGCTACCGACTTGTCCATTTACACTCGCCTTATAAATTTGTTTCGTCAATCTTCCTTCATCCATCCTTTCTACGTGTCCAAACCATCTAAGCATTCCTTTATTTATCTTTGTAGCCACATCTTCTTTTACACCACAGCGTTCTCTTATCTCACTATTCTTTACTTTATCCAACCGAGTCACTACGGATGTACTTCTCAGACTACTCATCTCCGCAGCATTAATCCTATTTTCATGCTTTTTCTGCGAAATCCAACATTTACTACCATATATAAGTGTAGGAACCAACACACCTCTATGCACAGCCAGACGTGCCTTTTTTGACACTTTCTGGCTATTCATAAAGCTATGCAGTGCTCCATTCATTTGTTTTCCTGCCAACACCCTTCGCTTAATGTCACTGTCTAACTTTCCATCTTTAGTAAACTTTGAACCCAAGTACACAAATTCATTTACTTGTTCCACTCTTTCTCCCTCAATCGAAACTTTACAGTTTGTCATGCTTTCTTCTCTTTCAAAAACCATTACTTTCGTTTTGCTCACATTTAATTTCATCCCTTTGATTTTCAAGGCATCATGCATAACATTAACCATCGCCTGCAATTCCTCTTCAGATAACGCTAAATCTCTAAATCACAGTAAAACACCTCGTGGTTAGGTGCCCACTTTGCGATAAATTAAGAAAGTGCTTAGATTCTCAGACAAGAACATATTTTGTAAAACCTAATTTTTAATTAAAACGTGTTTTGTATCTCTCTGCTTAAAATGAATTGAGGTTGATGCGTGGTTATTTATAGTTGAAAAAAAATTACAAAATTATCTTTTTAAACCCTTATTTTGGTTGAAAAGTTACAAGTCTAACAATAAAAAAGATTTGCAAAATTGGTTATTATCAGTAGTAATATCCCTAGGACATTGATAATAGACGAGATAATTTTATGATAATCAAAATCTTGTTCCTCTCAGCCTTCGGCTTCGGGCTGTTACCAAGCAATGAGCTAGAGAAATTTGTCATAAAATTATGAGGCGGATAATTTTTTGACAAAAAAATTTATAACTCAACAAAACGAAACATTTATTTATTTATTAAAAGTTTAGTTAGTGAAAGTACAATTATTAAAATTTAACTTAACATTAGATTCGTTTCCCCATTCAGATAAACGGTAAGCGGGGTCCTAGAAGACGAAGAATTTCGTGGCTAAAAAATCTACGCACATGGTTCAACATAACAACTGTGGGTCTGTTCAGAGCAGCTGCGAACAAGATACAGATTACCATGATGGTCGCCAACATCCGAAACGGATAGGCACTGTAAGAAGAAGATTCGTTGCTGATCTCTACTATAGAAGATCTGTTAATATTTATGATCTTGTTGTGGTGTTCTAGATCAAGATTTAAAAATGGTTCTTTAGAATTTTGACTGCTATGACCAGTAATTTTCAGCAATTGTTGTCCTTCTACACCACCTTTTGCCAATTTGCTAACAGCAGTTGATCTATTCGAGTGATTTGTTATCTTTTTGTCCTTTACATTCAAACTTATTGCCTCAGCAGTAGATTTAGTCCATCCATTTATAGTATTTCTTCCAACAGGTATATTATTATACCATTTGTCAGTTTTATTTTTTCAGTGTCGATTTGGTTTAAGAATAGTCACGCTGAGGTAATATTGTTTTCTTGTTTTGATATCAGTTTATAAAAAAGACGTATAGGGCAGCTGTGTCTATTACTATATGAAACCAACCATTAACTTTTTGTCGGCTATTGGAACCATCTTGGCACGTTTTACTGAACACCGTATTATATGCCATGCTAATTCTACAGCAGCTATATGGTAAAATTTACGAATAAGACCTTCAGGAGTATTTTCATCCAATAGCAATATTATTTTGTTATCTTCAGGCAAATTTAACGAAACTGAACTGGACTAACAATTACATGGATCTGCTTGTAGTTTCTTTCTGATTGCATCGCGGGCATTTTGGGATAGTTAAAATACTATATTGTTAAACGGGTCAATAAAAAAATAATAGTCATTAAAGTACTTTTCTTGCAAAAGTTTGCACGAAACGTTCCACATAATCTTCACCGTTTCTTCTTTAAATTTGTTCCCGTCTTTTTTTTCTCACATTAACCGCCCCCAATATTTTAGTATCAACGACAATTCTAAGCTTTTATGTTTATTTAATTCATATTCCTGTTCGCAAAAAAAATTCCATAAATATGACTCAAATATATTTGTGACTGTAGGTTGTATTTCTGGGGACTTTTTCTTTGATTAGCGCATTATACTTTGAACATTCGCATTGCCAAAACGTGACATATTGAAATTTATTAAAATAGCTTTTCAAAAACCCCTGTTAGTTAAAGGTGGTTAGTATCAATTAAAAATGGAAAAACTTTCTGATGTACAATATAACTATTTTTATAACGGTAAATAGATAATCTTGTTTTGTAACTACAATAAGTTGGAATGAGTAGCCCATTAAAGACAATAATAGATTTAAATAAAATAAAATTTAAAACTCTAGTACTTTTCAATTGATTGTTGCTTTCTGTTGAGATTATCGGTGGTATCCAAACATAATAAAAGATTGCTGATAGCATTGTATTTATAACAATAAGTTCAATGCTAAAAGATTGCACTAAAATTTAAAGCCGTTACTGTCATAAAGTTGGTAAATAACATTTACAAAGTCATTATTTTTAGGAATCCTTTGAAAAATTTTGCCCAAAATTTCCACGATTCATTTTTAAACATCAGACATAGATGTGTAGAAATAGTAAATAACGCACTTTTTGAGAGAATTTAATATAAACAGGCTTGTTTCAAATACTCCAAAAACCGTTTAGTGAACGGTCACGGTAAAAAATAGAAAAAACGCATTTTAACGGAACAGGGATAGTATAAGATGATCCGTTTTTTGTTTCAAATAAACTTGAAATCATTCGTTAATAAGTTTTTAAAGGTTAGTTCGGTGCATTGTCAAATGCAGGATCTGGTTGGATATTTAATTCTTGTTTATCGTATACAAAATGATGTAATATAGTACACTATATGTATAAATTTGACCAATGTATTACATATTACATATTTTAACCTCCAACGAAATTCAAAAGGTAAACAATTTTTAAAAGTCCTAACTCGATACTTTGTTATTAAAAAAATTTTCGGGCAAAAGGCGAATTGTACTTAAACTGGCAGCTTGTAGAATTTCTGGTAGTGTGCAGTTGAATTCATTTTCGCTTCCTGAATCCATTTTTACAAAGAGTCAGTTTTAAATAACCCCAGGTAAGTATTTTGTCAAATTATGACATTACATAGTAATCTTATTCAAACATTGCACTGCATGTCAATTGTTTTGTAGGTAATAAATCTACTTTGTCTCTGATTGGCCATACCACGTTGTGTAAAGTCTCTTACACACAGGGTGTGGCTACTAGGCATTATTTTCTACATTTCCAAAAAACAGCTGTATTTTCAAATTTAAATACGAATCTAATAAAACATTTTTTGTCAGAAGCATCGCTGAAGCAATTTGTATTGGCAAACAAGGTTATATCACTATTATTGATTTTTTATTCGATAATTTGCCTTGAAGCGACGGCATGTCAATCACAGTAAAAAAATATGTTTATGATTTATTATGGAGGAGTTTTTTTTTGAACGAATTACCAATAAATAGCATGGTAGCTGACTCTCTGTTACAATGACATTTACCCCCTGTCAAATTTATAAAATGTTTTTAGTAACAAGAAATCACCAAATAGAAGGGCTTGTTAGAATATCTATTTTATTTGGTAATATCAAGTTGGTACACTTGTAGTTATGCGTTAAGTATTGAATATATAGTTGTCAAGTTCCTGTCAGTGTTTTTTTTTAATTTTCCCCTCTAAAATAATATGTATAGAATTACTACAAAGGAAACTCTTATTTTACTGCCTTTCTAACATTTTATTGCAAATTTTAAAAAACAAATTATAATTTGTGTATTTTTTATTTTTTTATTTTTTATTTTTTTTTTAATTTTCCCCTCTAAAATAATATGTATAGAATTACTACAAAGGAAACTCTTATTTTACTGCCTTTCTAACATTTTATTGCAAATTTTAAAAAACAAATTATAATTTGTGTATTTTTTATCGTAACTATTATGGAAAAAAAATCAATATACAAAAAACTTTCTCTTTTAAATAATTTTGTAAAAAGGGAAAATACAGTAACATACAATGTAGGTTACAAATACAATATATTTAAAATACGAACTTAATAATATTAAAACAAAAAAGTTTTTGATTTTTTTAGGAATGTAATTGCAAAAAACTTGCAAAGGGTACATTCAAAAATGGGTACGATTAAAAAATTTTTTACTTTTAATAAATTTATTTAAAGTCTTTTTGCATTACAAAAAAATTAAATACAATATTTGTAAAAAATATACGTAATAGATTAATCAAATGTGACAATAAATCTTTAGCAACAATAATAGGCATCAAATTTTTTATAGCATGTTAAAATATTTAAAACACAATGTAAACCAAATAAACAACCTAACAATTAAAATAAATGTTTTTTAACAAATTTTGTAAATAAGTAATTATTTTTAAAATTATTTTTACAATTTTCTGTTACTGGTATAATGTCTTACTTTTAATTTTAATATAATAATATAAGAGTCTATAAAACGTATTACAAAAGTGTTAAATTATATTGATTTCTGTCGTCTTCTAAACAGTGCTGTCCATATTGTTCCTGTTGAATATTTACAGTTTGTCCAGATCCAAAATCTCTCTGTTCATAAACATTAACCATTTCTTCGTAGTTTGGCAATATTAAAGAACTAGCATTTTCGGAAAATGGATAGTAGTTATCAGTATTATCAGAAAAACTAATAGTTCCTTGCGACTCTAAATATGTGTTGGGACTGTATTTTGCCACATTCTGATTGGAATAATTTATTCCTTGAAGACCCCACTGGGAATAGTTCTGATTTGAACTATCGTTAACTGTTGATTGGGGCATAAATTGGTTTAAAGCAGCAACCGTATGATTTAAAATGCTTTCAATTGCAACAGAGTCTTCATGTAATTGAATTCTTGATCCGGACAAATAGTCGGAGTTGGTCGATGGAGAAGATATTAGTGACGATGAGCTGTGATCGGAAGAACTCAATTTTTTTATTTGTTCCTTTTTATCTTTCATTCTTCGGTTTTGGAACCATATTTTTATTTGACGCTCCGTGAGATTATATGCTGTTGCTAAATGTATTCGTTTAGTTCGAGATATATATTTGTTGTTTGCAAACTCTTTTTCCAATTCTACTAACTGGGAGGAAGAGTAAGAAGTGCGAGCTCTTTTTGTTTTTGAAGTCTTCACCATTTTTGTGCATTCTGTAAAAAATTTAATAATACATTATCGATGTAAAATTAGACGAAACTTTAAATTTTACTATGTAGACAAACAAGTTTTGTTTATTATAGTTTAAAAATATAGTTTAACATATTCAGACCTTTTCTTTATAATCTTTTTTTTAATTTAATATGGAATTAAAACCATAATTAATACGAGTACGTATATTGTTTTAAACAAAGTTATACTAAAAACAGATTTTAAGTATTTTTAAAAAATGGAATTGTGCGCAGTTTAAATTAAAGTAGTAATAAAGCAAAAAAAAATGACTATTACCAGTTATAGATAACGCAGCTGATATTGGTGGATTTACTTCAGCGGATATCTGCGTGCTAAAGAACGGATTGTTATTTATTACCACTTGGTTATTCGAGTCGTATAATAACTCATTTTCTGCTCTTCTATAATTTTGATGTGATATGAGGATATCATCTATTGCCTAAAGCAAAAAAAATTATTAATATAAAACAACATTTATTTAAAACTTATGTTATGGTAACAATTTACGAGCAATTTTAGATTGAATGGTTACGAAGAATGCATTTCAAAAAGAATATCATTTTTAAATATACAAAGAAAAACCTTTTAATTGAAATATCACAATCTCCCACGTTGCAATAAAAAATTTGCAACAGTTTGAACTAAATAAAATGGGTACCTATTTAAAATTATAAATCTCTTAACTTTAAAAAAATGTAAAACATAAAGAGAATTTTTTCGAAAATTTATTAGTTCAAAACACTAGTTAAATCAAAATTTAAATAATTTAACAGGAAAGATAAAATGAATTTAGCAAAAAATAATTATTCTTTTGATATTTTTATACGTTGGTTACTGACCATTATCAAGTAAAAATGTTTTTATTATTGCACCTGTCAAGGCATAGCAGTCCTTATCCACATTAAAAAAGTGTAATTATTGGTTTTGTAAAGTTCAAACTCACCATTTGATTATTTTCATCAAAGCTGCATTGAAAAGACATCTCAGCTTCTGCTTGATTTGGTAACTCCAACGGCGTAGTTGTAATGTTCAAAACACAAAGTAGTAGTAGCGTCACTGGGCTCTGTACGCGAATGACTTACTTACCTATCGGACTTCTTAAAGACATGTATTTATAGGGTTATAACTGTAAACAAGTATTTTTATAAGCCAATGGGATAAGGGCTGTCTTTTATGAATAAGAAAGTTGTTGACAAATAGCAATTCATTTTAAATATTAATCTTAACCATTGGTCGTGTTTAGGTATTAAGAGGGGATGGTGTCGTAAAGCATTTAATTTACTTATTTTTGTTATCTTCTTCATCACACTAAATTTAAAAAAAGAAAACAAAGTACGTTACAATAGTTTTACACAAATACTTTTAAACATGCAGTTCCAAGAAGGAAACAAAAATCGTTAAAATTTTTCATTTTCTTTACGTTACTAATTTATATCCTTTATGTATCAACATTTTTATGGTTAAACTATTTTTTTTTATTCAAAATATTTTTAAATTTATTGTAATGGCAAGTAAAAACCATGTTGGTGTTCTTTTTGAACTGTATATATTTTATAGCAAAATGGATCACCGCCACATAATCTTATTAATTTTCTGCAATACCTTGACTTTATATTCCCATTTCGATTTATAGGGAGGCAAGATTTAATAGAATATCCAGCACAATCAGCTTATCTTATGCTAGTTGTTATTCACGGTGGTAATTAATAGTATTTTTTACAATTTCAAGCATCAAACATTATTACTTCATAAGTAAAAAATACATTAGATAACCTGAGACATTTTTTAAAATAAAATAACGTTAAAATTTTTGTGGGCATAATTAATAATAGTTTTAAATTAGATTTGAAAAAAAGTATAAATATTTAAATAAAACAGATCTTATAGTAGTATGTTTGGTTTAATAAAAGCAAATTTACAAAAAAATTGTATTTTTAATGTGTTATTTTTTTTTGTTTTCTTTATTGCTTCGACAAGATCTCTGATCTCCAATATAAATATAAAACAATATAATTAGGTATCCAAAAAATGTATTTACATTAAACATCATCACCTTATTTTATTTATAAAAAATAAAATCAAGCATGAATACATTTGGCATCATTGCAAACGTATTTAAAGCACTTGAAAGACGACAACATTCAACATCTCTGTCTTTTTCTTGCAGTCAATTTTAATAATTTTCCCGGGTAGTCGTAGTTAGTAGATGACGAATTTTTCAATGCTAATTGGAATTTAATAGTTAAGTAAATTCTTTCCATAGACATGGTTAATAAAAATTACCTATTTTTGTTGCTGGTTTTAAATGGAAAATTTAATTGAAAAAATATTTGGTAAGAATTGATGTATATTTATGTACAGTTAAATTAAAAAACGAATTTAAAAATATTAGTTAAATCTTAATCCTTTGATAACCACCACTGTAACCACCGAAAAACATAAAAAAGTTTTTTTCTGCTATGTAAGAAAGACAAAATAAGATCACTGCGTCCTATTTTGGAAATTTTGTTTAATAAAAATTTATTTAATAGATAGTGGATGTTTTAGTGGTAAATAAAGTTTATTCTTCTGGTACCAGCTCTAATAAATATAAGTCAAGAACAAACAAATAATAAAATAAAAAAAAATTCCAATTTGAAAATAATTTTTATATTAGATATTTTAAATGCAAGCAAGATAAAAGTAATGGTTTTTGTTAGAGAATAAATCTTGACAAATTACGAGGTATTCTTTTGAAAGGAGAAAGAGTGGAACAAGACAATGAGTTTGTATACTTCCGTTCAAAGTTTACGAGAGACAAAAGGTATGACTGTGACATTGAGCGAAGGGTGTTGGCAGATGGAACAGAGCCCTGCATTACTTTATGAGCAACCAGAACGTGTCAAAAAAGGCACGTCTGGCTGTGCATAAAGGAGTACTGATTCTTACACTTATGTATGGTAGGCATTGTTGGGTTTGGCAGAAGAAGCATGAAAATAGGATTCATGCTGCGAAGATGAGTAGTCTGAGAAGTATAGCCGGAGTGACTCGGTTGTATAAAGTTAAAAATAGTAAGATAAGGAAACGCAGTGGTGTAAAAGAAGATACATGGAAATTTAAAATACAGTGCGAAATTTTCTAAATCAGTCATATTTAATTTTACGGTAAAAGGATGGCCTGGATTTTTTTCACGACCTTGTCAAAGAACAATGGAGACTAGAAAAGATAGAAAATTTCCAGAAACTTCGTCACCTTAGATGATTTTAAAACTACAATGAAAAGATATGAGACAGACAGATATGGAAAAAAAAATATTTGGTGTTACCAGAAAGTAAGACAAATGCCTTAAAAAGACTTTGCTGTGTCAAACAGAAAATGGATAAAGACAAGGAATATGCTAAAATGTATAGTAAAAAATTGATAAATAAAAATAAAACTAAAGAAAAAGGAATGGTATAAGATTGTTACTCACAAATAATACTGTGGAGGGAAATGGATAAACACGTGAAACCTGATATCTACGAAATCACAGTAGTATTCTTTGGTTCAACAATTTTACATTGCAGTGATAAATTTTATTCCTTTTTCTGATAGCACTTTTAATAATTTATTAGTGATTAAATCATATTCAGGTGACTTTTTTGGATTGAGCCCAAATAATATAACAAACTTAACATGACTTACAGTGAACTTTACTATAGGAAAAGACATTTGGTGAAGATCCTACAAAAATTTCTATAGGTCCTCTTTTACAGAGGGGATTTCTATCTTCCGCAATATAACTTGCGAATGTGGTAGCTTTATCTTGATTGACTTTTGCCCATTCTTCATTTGGCTTTTTTATAAAATCATTTGTTTTTTGTGGCTGTTTTAGTTTCTAAGTAGCATTCCACAATGGGTGGTTGTAGCGTTTTGAATATTTTGGTTTTTTATCTGGTCTAGTAAGTCTTTAAGTTCAGTCTTTGTTTATACGTAGGTGACCTTGTTTTTGCCAATGTTTTCTTAGTATTCTTATTAAATGATTTTAATAAACAAATTATAAAATTTTAATACTGAATTAAGTTTAAAAATTCAGAAATACCATCGTTATTTTATAGTTTTAATATTTCACTTTTGTCGTCAGTTCCAATGATTGCCATTTTTTTTTAAACTAATAATTTGTCACTGTTAATTTAAAGGTATATGAAATTTTTAAAATATAGTACCAAGGCTAAAAAGAGAAATTAACTTAGTTATTTGTTGATCAATTCGATAAATGTTAACAAAAAACGTAATTTTATTTATTTTAATTATAGCAATTTTATGTTTTAACAAAATTAACAAAAAATGGTTGGCAACAAAAACCAAATTCAATGAAATCAAAGAGCTGTTCAATGAGCAGTTATCACTAACACTAAGAAGGAGAGCCTAAGTCATTATTAATCGCCTCCGATTAGGACATACGCTTCAAGTCACTAATATATCTCACAGAGGAATTCTTTTCCTATCTGTAACAATGTTGGTATCTAAATTACAGTCAAATACCTCTTGGTTAAGTGCTAACTTGAGCAAAAACATTAAAACAATCCCCAACAGTCATCTTAAGTCAGAAAGTGCTAAGATCTCTAATACATGAAAATATTTTGTAAAAGGTAATTTATAATTAAAACGTGTTTTTTTATTTCTATCTCTGCCTGAAATGAATTGAGGTGGTCATTTTTTGTTGAAAGAAAAAAAAGTTACAAAATAATCTTTTCAAACTCTTATTTTGGTCAAAAAGTGTAAGTCTAACAATAAACAAGATTTGAAAAATTGCTCATTATCAATATAATCTCCTTTAAGAGTGATACATTAGTTACAACAATTTGATCATTTGCTTATAAAATAAATAATCAAGACCTTTTAAAAACGTTTTAGTTTCCGATGAAACTTTAATAAATATTTTAAATATCTCTTTTTAAAACATTCTTCCAAAACTTCCAAATTAAAACGTGTTTTTGTTTTGTCTGTCTCTGCTTGAAATGCATTGAGGTTAATGCGTGGTTTTTTTTTGTTGAAAGAAAAAAAAGTTACAAAATAATCTTTTCAAACTCTTATCTTGGTCAAAAAGTTGTAAGTGTAGCAATAAAAAAGATTTGCAAAATTGGTCATTATCAATATAATCTCCTTTAAAAATGATACATTAATTTCAACAATTTGATCATTTTCTTATAAATTAAATAATCAAAACCTTTTAAAAAGGCTTTAGTTTCCGATAAAACTTTATTAAATATTTCAAATTTTTCTGTTTAAAATATTCTTCCAAAACTTTCAACAATTTAATAAATTTTTTAGTTTCGCATTGACTTATTTTTTGTGATCATAAATATTTCTGTTATTTTTATTATTTTAACAATAACAGCTTTTCAAAAAACCCTATTAGTTAAAGGTGGTCGGTATCAGTTAAAAATGGAAAAACTTTCTGTTTGAAGTGCCAATATGATGTATGGTATAACTACGAGGGGGGTTTGATAAGTCAGTGACTTTTTGAATAAAACAAATTTTTTTCCTCAAATAAACATTTTATTTTTCTACAGAATCACCTTTTAGCTCGATACATTTAGTCCAGCGTTTTTCTAATATTTTTATTCCCTCCAAATAATAGGTTTTTTCAAAGCTCTCAAAATACGCGTTTGTTTTGGTAATGACTTCTTCATTCGACTGAAATCTCTTACCGCTCAGCCATTTCTTTATGTTTGGAAACAGAAAATAGTCGCAGGGGTCTAAATCTGGAGAATATGCTGGATGGGGTAGCAGTTCGTATCCCAATTCGTGGATTTTGGCCATCGTGACTAGACAAGTGTGCACACGTGCATTGTCTTGATGGAACAGCACTTTCTTCTTTTTAGCCAAATGCGGCCGTTTTTGCTTCAAATCAACGTCAAATCTGTTCAAAAGCTTTAAATAATATTCGCCGGTGATCGTTTTACCTTTCTGGAGGTAATCGATGTGAATGACACCGCCTACATCCCAAAAAACTGTGGCCATGACCTTGTTGGCTGACAGACTCTGTTTCGCCTTCTTTGGTCCACGTTCACCCCGAACAACCCACTGTTTCGATTGTTCGTTGGTCTCTGGCGTGTTGTGATGGATCCATGTTTCATCCACAGTAACAAAACGGCGCAAAAAAATTCGTCCGGATTACGGCTGAACATCGCTAAACACTCTTTTGAAGTGGTCACACGATTCCGCTTATGGTCGAGTGTGAGCAATAGCGGCACCCATCTCGCAGAGAGTTTTTTTATGTCCAAATATTCGTGTAAAATATGATGTACCCGTTCAGTTGAGATACCTACAGCATGAGCCAACTCACGCACTTTCATTCTCCGATCATCCAAAATCATTTCATGGATTTTATTGACGAATTCCGGCGTGATCACTTTTTTTGGGCGACCTGGACGTTCGGCGTCACTAGTGTTGTTACGACCACAACGGAACTCTGTAAACCACTTCCTAACCATTGAAATTGATGGTGCCAAGTCCCTGAAGTATTTATTAAGTATTTCCTTAGTTTCAGTGATGGATTTTTTACGTAAAAAGTAATGCTTAATCAGCACATGAAATTCACTTTTTTCCATTTTCGTAAAAATTCACGAGGTTGTCTGCTTTGAACGGCTATCAAACACCAACTGCACGACGTAGCTTGCTCAAAATTAGAAAGTTGCCCACGGCAGCATTTGGAGTAACTGCGCGGGAAATTCAAAAAGTCACTTACTTATCAAACTGCCCTCGTATTTTAATAACGGTAAATAGATAATTTTTGTTTAGTAACTACAATATGTTAGAATGGGTAGCCCATTAAGGACAATAATAGATTTAAATAAAATATGACGGGTTGTATGTACCCAACCATAATAAAAGCTTGCTGATAACATTGTATTTATAACAATAAATTCAATGCTTAAAGTTTGCACTAAAATTAAAAGCCGTTACTGTTATAAAGTTGGTAAATAACATTTAAAAAGTCATTATTTTAAAAAAAAAATTGTAAAATTTTCGCCCAAAATTACTGCGATACATTTTTAAACATCAGATATAGATGTGTAGAAATATTATAACGCAGTTTTTGAGTAAGTATCAAATGTGAACAGGCTTGTTTCAAATACTCCAATAACAGTTTAGTGAACGGTCACGGTAATACGTAATTGATTTTTCTCTATAATACTGTTAAGGATTACGGCCGGCGATCACAATAGAAAAATATGTCTATGATTTATTATGAAGGAGCTTTTTTTAAACGAATTACCAATAAATAGCATGATAGCTGACTCTCTGTTACAATGACATCGCCTCCTGTCAAATTTATAATATGTGTTTAGTTACAAGAAATTACCAAATAGAAGAGTTTGTTGGACTATCCATTTTATTTGGTTATATTAAGTTGGTACACTTGTAGTTATGCGTTACGTATTGAATAAATGTTTGTCAATATCCTGTCAGTGTTATTTTTTAATTTTAAATAATAGGTATAGAATTACTACATAGAAAACTCTTATTTTACTACTTTTCTAACATTTTATTGCAAATTTTAGAAATAAAATCATAATTTTTGTATTTTTTATCGTAACTATTAGGGAAAAAAAAAAAAACAATAGTATTATTTAAACAAAGTAAGATATTAAAAAAATTTTTTGTTTTAAATAATTTTGTAAAAACAGAAAATACAGTAACATACAATGTGGGTTACAAATAGAATATATTTAAAAAACGAACTAAAAAATATTAAAAAAAAAAGGAAAATTTTTAGATTTTAGGAAAAGGGTACATTTAAAAATGGGTACGATTAAACAATTTTTTACTTTTAATAAATTATTTAAAGTCCTTTTGCATTAAAAAAAAATTAAATACAATATTTGTAAAAAATATACTTAAAAGATAAATCAAATAAGTGCCAATAAATCTTTAGCAACAATAACAGTCATCAAATTTTACATACATGTTAAAATATTTAAAACACATTGTAAACCAAATAAACAACCTAACAATTAAAATAAATGTTTTTTTAACAAATTTTGTAATTTGTAATTATTTTTAAAATTATTTTTACAATTTTCTGTTACTGGTATAATGTCTTACTTTTAATTTTAATATTATAATATAAAAGTCTATAAAACGTATTACAAAAGTGTTAAATTATATTGATTTCTGTCGTCTTCTAAACAGTGCTGTCCATATTGTTCCCGTTGAATATTTACAGTTTGTCCAGATCCAAAATCTCTCTGTTCATAAACATTAACCATTTCTTCGTAGTTTGGCAATATTAAAGAACTAGCATTTTCGGAACATGGATAGTAGTTATTAGTGTTATCAGAATAACTAATAGTTCCTTGCGACTCTAAATATGTGTTGGAACTGTAGTTTGCCACATTCTGATTGAAATAATTTGTTCTTTGAAGACCCCACTGGGAACAGTCCTGATTTGAACTATCGTTAGTTGTTGATTGGGGCATATATTGGTTTAAAGCAGCAACTGTATGATTTAAAATGCTTTCGCTTGCAACAGAGTCTTCATAATGTAATTGAATTCTTGATCCGGACAAATACGATGAGCTGTGATCGGGAGAGCTCAATTTTTTTATTTGTTCCTTTTTATCTTTCATTCTTCGGTTTTGGAACCATATTTTTATTTGACGCTCCGTGAGATTATATTCTGCTGCTATATGTATTCGTTTAGTTCGAGAAATATATTTGTTGTTTGCAAACTCTTTTTCCAATTCTACTAACTGGGAGGAAGAGTAAGAAGTGCGTGCTCTTTTTGTTTTAGAACTGGTCACCATGTTTGTGCATTCTGTAAAAAATTTATCAATAAATTAATGATGTAAAATTAAGCAGAGCTTTAAATTTTACTTTGTAGGCAAACAAGTTTTGTTTATTATAGTTTAAAAATATAGTTTATCATATTTTCTTTAAAATCTTTTTTTTAATTAAATAAGTAATTAAAACCATTATTAATACGAGTACGTATATTGTTTTAAACAAAGTTATACTAAAAACAGATTTTAAGTATTTTTAAAAAATGGAATTGTGCGCAGTTTAAATTAAAGTAGTAATAAAGCAAAAAAAAATGACTATTACCAGTTATAGATAACGCAGCTGATATTGGTGGATTTACTTCAGCGGATATCTGCGTGCTAAAGAACGGATTGTTATTTATTACCACTTGGTTATTCGAGTCGTATAATAACTCATTTTCTGCTCTTCTATAATTTTGATGTGATATGAGGATATCATCTATTGCCTAAAGAAAAAAAATTATTAATATAAAACAACATTTATTTAAAACTTATGTTATGGTAACAATTTACGAGCAATTTTAGATTGAATGGTTACGAAGAATGCATTTCAAAAAGAATATCATTTTTAAAAATACAATGAAAAACCTTTTAATTGAAATATCACAATTTCCCACGTTGCAATAAAAAATTTGCAACAATTTGAACTAAATAAAATGGGTACCTATTTAAAATTATAATGCTCTTAACTTTAAAGAAATGTAAAACATAAAAAAAAATTTTTCGAAAATTTATTAGTTCAAAACACTAGTTAAATCAAAATTTAAATAATTTAATAGGAAAGATAAAATGAGTTTGGCAAAAAATAATTATTCTTTTGATATTTTATTACGTTGGTTACTGACCATTATCAAGTAAAAATGTTTTTATTACTGCACCTGTTAAGACAAAGCATTCTTTATAGCTACATTAAAAAAGGTATTTATTGGTTTTGTAAAGTTTAAACTCACCATTTGATTATTTTCATTAAAGCTGCATTGGAAAGACATCTTAGCTTCTGCTTGATTTGGTAACTCCAACGGTGTAGTTGTAATGTTCAAAACACAATGTAGTAAGTAGTAGCGTCACTGGGCTCTGTACGCGAATGACTTACCTATAGGACTTCTTAAAGACATGTATTTATAGGGATATAACTGTAAACAAGTGTTTTTCATGAGCCAATGGGATAAGGGCTGTCTTTTGTGAATAAGAAAGTTGTTGACAAATAGCAATTTAATTTAAATATTAATCTTAACCATTGGTCGTGTTTGGGTATAAAGAGGGGATGGTGTCGTTAAGCATTTAATTAACATATTTTTGTTATTTACTTCATCACACTAAATTTAAAAAAAGTTAAAAACAGAAAACAAATTACGTTACAATAGTTTTACACAAAAACTTTTATACATACAGTTCCAGAAAGGAAAAAAAATCGTTAAAAAATTTTATTTTCTTTAAATAACTAATTTGTATTCTTTATATATTAAAATTTTTATAATTAAATTTTCTGTTTAAATACACTTAAAACTAAGAAATCAACAAAATTCGTAAATTTGCCTGTTTGGTAGGCATATTAATGGGGACCATAGGACCAAATAGATTTCAGTATCGTCTTGTATAGCAATAATTTTTTTTCTATAGTTAGCGCAAATTGTCGACCGATTAGGCAATACATATTATAAAGCTTAAGCCCAATTTGTTTTATTTTTGTCCATATATGTTTACGCCAGTTAAGCCCGCAATCAAGTTGTATGCCAAAGTATTTAACATCATCAATTCGTAGCATTGGTAGATAATTTAGAGTAACTGCTGGACAGGTTTCTTTGCAAAGTGTAAGTGGACTTATTCTCGTTGACTTTGATATGCCATTTTTCTAGTCATTGTTGGATTTTATTAAAATGTAGGAGGTTTGATGCAGTCGCCAAATATCGCTGTATCATCAGCGAATGTTGTGACAGTCGTATGATTGGTTGTTGGTAAATCGGCAGTGAATAAAAGGTATAGTACGATGCCCAAAACACTACCCTGTAGAACACTAGTAAATATCGGATGTAATTCAGAAATGCGTCAACATATTTGAGGTAGTGTTACCTTTAATTTATAAAGTAGTGCATGACTTTATCGAAGGCACTTTAAACGTCGAGAAAAGCGGCTGAGCAGTAATGTTGAGCTACGAACGCTTCGTTAATTTTTCTGACCACTCTATGGGTTTATTTTATGGTGTCGTGATGATGGCAGAAACCAAACTGGTGTTCAGGAATTATATTAGACTTTTCTAATATCAGTGTTAGTCTCTTTAAAATTACCTTCTCAAACACTTTTGATAAAGGTAGTAAGTAAACTAATTGGTCTGTAGAATGTCGTTTGATAAAGGAATATAAAGGGATATGGATGACTTGTGCAATTTATAAAGTAGTGCATGACTTTATCGAAGGCACTTTAAACGTCGAGAAAAGCGGCTGAGCAGTAATGTTGAGCTACGAACGCTTCGTTAATTTTTCTGACCACTCTATGGGTTTATTTTATGGTGTCGTGATGATGGCAGAAACCAAACTGGTGTTCAGGAATTATATTAGACTTTTCTAATATCAGTGTTAGTCTCTTTAAAATTACCTTCTCAAACACTTTTGATAAAGGTAGTAAGTAAACTAATTGGTCTGTAGAATGTCGTTTGATAAAGGAATATAAAGGGATATGGATGACTTGTGCAATTTATAAAGTAGTGCATGACTTTATCGAAGGCACTTTAAACGTCGAGAAAAGCGGCTGAGCAGTAATGTTGAGCTACGAACGCTTCGTTAATTTTTCTGACCACTCTATGGGTTTATTTTATGGTGTCGTGATGATGGCAGAAACCAAACTGGTGTTCAGGAATTATATTAGACTTTTCTAATATCAGTGTTAGTCTCTTTAAAATTACCTTCTCAAACACTTTTGATAAAGGTAGTAAGTAAACTAATTGGTCTGTAGAATGTCGTTTGATAAAGGAATATAAAGGGATATGGATGACTTGTGCAATTTATAAAGTAGTGCATGACTTTATCGAAGGCACTTTAAACGTCGAGAAAAGCGGCTGAGCAGTAATGTTGAGCTACGAACGCTTCGTTAATTTTTCTGACCACTCTATGGGTTTATTTTATGGTGTCGTGATGATGGCAGAAACCAAACTGGTGTTCAGGAATTATATTAGACTTTTCTAATATCAGTGTTAGTCTCTTTAAAATTACCTTCTCAAACACTTTTGATAAAGGTAGTAAGTAAACTAATTGGTCTGTAGAATGTCGTTTGATAAAGGAATATAAAGGGATATGGATGACTTGTGCAATTTATAAAGTAGTGCATGACTTTATCGAAGGCACTTTAAACGTCGAGAAAAGCGGCTGAGCAGTAATGTTGAGCTACGAACGCTTCGTTAATTTTTCTGACCACTCTATGGGTTTATTTTATGGTGTCGTGATGATGGCAGAAACCAAACTGGTGTTCAGGAATTATATTAGACTTTTCTAATATCAGTGTTAGTCTCTTTAAAATTACCTTCTCAAACACTTTTGATAAAGGTAGTAAGTAAACTAATTGGTCTGTAGAATGTCGTTTGATAAAGGAATATAAAGGGATATGGATGACTTGTGCAATTTATAAAGTAGTGCATGACTTTATCGAAGGCACTTTAAACGTCGAGAAAAGCGGCTGAGCAGTAATGTTGAGCTACGAACGCTTCGTTAATTTTTCTGACCACTCTATGGGTTTATTTTATGGTGTCGTGATGATGGCAGAAACCAAACTGGTGTTCAGGAATTATATTAGACTTTTCTAATATCAGTGTTAGTCTCTTTAAAATTACCTTCTCAAACACTTTTGATAAAGGTAGTAAGTAAACTAATTGGTCTGTAGAATGTCGTTTGATAAAGGAATATAAAGGGATATGGATGACTTGTGCAATTTATAAAGTAGTGCATGACTTTATCGAAGGCACTTTAAACGTCGAGAAAAGCGGCTGAGCAGTAATGTTGAGCTACGAACGCTTCGTTAATTTTTCTGACCACTCTATGGGTTTATTTTATGGTGTCGTGATGATGGCAGAAACCAAACTGGTGTTCAGGAATTATATTAGACTTTTCTAATATCAGTGTTAGTCTCTTTAAAATTACCTTCTCAAACACTTTTGATAAAGGTAGTAAGTAAACTAATTGGTCTGTAGAATGTCATTTGATAAAGGAATATAAAGGGATATGGATGACTTGTGCAATTTATAAAGTAGTGCATGACTTTATCGAAGGCACTTTAAACGTCGAGAAAAGCGGCTGAGCAGTAATGTTGAGCTACGAACGCTTCGTTAATTTTTCTGACCACTCTATGGGTTTATTTTATGGTGTCGTGATGATGGCAGAAACCAAACTGGTGTTCAGGAATTATATTAGACTTTTCTAATATCAGTGTTAGTCTCTTTAAAATTACCTTCTCAAACACTTTTGATAAAGGTAGTAAGTAAACTAATTGGTCTGTAGAATGTCGTTTGATAAAGGAATATAAAGGGATATGGATGACTTGTGCAATTTATAAAGTAGTGCATGACTTTATCGAAGGCACTTTAAACGTCGAGAAAAGCGGTTGAGCAGTAATGTTGAGCTACGAACGCTTTGTTAATTTTTCTGACCCCTCTATGGGTTTATTTTATGGTGTCGTGATGATGGCAGAAACCAAACTGGTGTTCAGGAATTATATTAGACTTTTCTAATATCAGTGTTAGTCTCTTTAAAATTACCTTCTCAAACACTTTTGATAAAGGTAGTAAGTAAACTAATTGGTCTGTAGAATGTCGTTTGATAAAGGAATATAAAGGGATATGGATGACTTGTGCAATTTATAAAGTAGTGCATGACTTTATCGAAGGCACTTTAAACGTCGAGAAAAGCGGCTGAGCAGTAATGTTGAGCTACGAACGCTTCGTTAATTTTTCTGACCACTCTATGGGTTTATTTTATGGTGTCGTGATGATGGCAGAAACCAAACTGGTGTTCAGGAATTATATTAGACTTTTCTAATATCAGTGTTAGTCTCTTTAAAATTACCTTCTCAAACACTTTTGATAAAGGTAGTAAGTAAACTAATTGGTCTGTAGAATGTCGTTTGATAAAGGAATATAAAGGGATATGGATGACTTGTGCAATTTATAAAGTAGTGCATGACTTTATCGAAGGCACTTTAAACGTCGAGAAAAGCGGCTGAGCAGTAATGTTGAGCTACGAACGCTTCGTTAATTTTTCTGACCACTCTATGGGTTTATTTTATGGTGTCGTGATGATGGCAGAAACCAAACTGGTGTTCAGGAATTATATTAGACTTTTCTAATATCAGTGTTAGTCTCTTTAAAATTACCTTCTCAAACACTTTTGATAAAGGTAGTAAGTAAACTAATTGGTCTGTAGAATGTCGTTTGATAAAGGAATATAAAGGGATATGGATGACTTGTGCAATTTATAAAGTAGTGCATGACTTTATCGAAGGCACTTTAAACGTCGAGAAAAGCGGCTGAGCAGTAATGTTGAGCTACGAACGCTTCGTTAATTTTTCTGACCACTCTATGGGTTTATTTTATGGTGTCGTGATGATGGCAGAAACCAAACTGGTGTTCAGGAATTATATTAGACTTTTCTAATATCAGTGTTAGTCTCTTTAAAATTACCTTCTCAAACACTTTTGATAAAGGTAGTAAGTAAACTAATTGGTCTGTAGAATGTCATTTGATAAAGGAATATAAAGGGATATGGATGACTTGTGCAATTTATAAAGTAGTGCATGACTTTATCGAAGGCACTTTAAACGTCGAGAAAAGCGGCTGAGCAGTAATGTTGAGCTACGAACGCTTCGTTAATTTTTCTGACCACTCTATGGGTTTATTTTATGGTGTCGTGATGATGGCAGAAACCAAACTGGTGTTCAGGAATTATATTAGACTTTTCTAATATCAGTGTTAGTCTCTTTAAAATTACCTTCTCAAACACTTTTGATAAAGGTAGTAAGTAAACTAATTGGTCTGTAGAATGTCGTTTGATAAAGGAATATAAAGGGATATGGATGACTTGTGCAATTTATAAAGTAGTGCATGACTTTATCGAAGGCACTTTAAACGTCGAGAAAAGCGGTTGAGCAGTAATGTTGAGCTACGAACGCTTTGTTAATTTTTCTGACCCCTCTATGGGTTTATTTTATGGTGTCGTGATGATGGCAGAAACCAAACTGGTGTTCAGGAATTATATTAGACTTTTCTAATATCAGTGTTAGTCTCTTTAAAATTACCTTCTCAAACACTTTTGATAAAGGTAGTAAGTAAACTAATTGGTCTGTAGAATGTCGTTTGATAAAGGAATATAAAGGGATATGGATGACTTGTGCAATTTATAAAGTAGTGCATGACTTTATCGAAGGCACTTTAAACGTCGAGAAAAGCGGCTGAGCAGTAATGTTGAGCTACGAACGCTTCGTTAATTTTTCTGACCACTCTATGGGTTTATTTTATGGTGTCGTGATGATGGCAGAAACCAAACTGGTGTTCAGGAATTATATTAGACTTTTCTAATATCAGTGTTAGTCTCTTTAAAATTACCTTCTCAAACACTTTTGATAAAGGTAGTAAGTAAACTAATTGGTCTGTAGAATGTCATTTGATAAAGGAATATAAAGGGATATGGATGACTTGTGCAATTTATAAAGTAGTGCATGACTTTATCGAAGGCACTTTAAACGTCGAGAAAAGCGGTTGAGCAGTAATGTTGAGCTACGAACGCTTTGTTAATTTTTCTGACCCCTCTATGGGTTTATTTTATGGTGTCGTGATGATGGCAGAAACCAAACTGGTGTTCAGGAATTATATTAGACTTTTCTAATATCAGTGTTAGTCTCTTTAAAATTACCTTCTCAAACACTTTTGATAAAGGTAGTAAGTAAACTAATTGGTCTGTAGAATGTCGTTTGATAAAGGAATATAAAGGGATATGGATGACTTGTGCAATTTATAAAGTAGTGCATGACTTTATCGAAGGCACTTTAAACGTCGAGAAAAGCGGCTGAGCAGTAATGTTGAGCTACGAACGCTTCGTTAATTTTTCTGACCACTCTATGGGTTTATTTTATGGTGTCGTGATGATGGCAGAAACCAAACTGGTGTTCAGGAATTATATTAGACTTTTCTAATATCAGTGTTAGTCTCTTTAAAATTACCTTCTCAAACACTTTTGATAAAGGTAGTAAGTAAACTAATTGGTCTGTAGAATGTCGTTTGATAAAGGAATATAAAGGGATATGGATGACTTGTGCAATTTATAAAGTAGTGCATGACTTTATCGAAGGCACTTTAAACGTCGAGAAAAGCGGTTGAGCAGTAATGTTGAGCTACGAACGCTTTGTTAATTTTTCTGACCCCTCTATGGGTTTATTTTATGGTGTCGTGATGATGGCAGAAACCAAACTGGTGTTCAGGAATTATATTAGACTTTTCTAATATCAGTGTTAGTCTCTTTAAAATTACCTTCTCAAACACTTTTGATAAAGGTAGTAAGTAAACTAATTGGTCTGTAGAATGTCGTTTGATAAAGGAATATAAAGGGATATGGATGACTTGTGCAATTTATAAAGTAGTGCATGACTTTATCGAAGGCACTTTAAACGTCGAGAAAAGCGGTTGAGCAGTAATGTTGAGCTACGAACGCTTTGTTAATTTTTCTGACCCCTCTATGGGTTTATTTTATGGTGTCGTGATGATGGCAGAAACCAAACTGGTGTTCAGGAATTATATTAGACTTTTCTAATATCAGTGTTAGTCTCTTTAAAATTACCTTCTCAAACACTTTTGATAAAGGTAGTAAGTAAACTAATTGGTCTGTAGAATGTCGTTTGATAAAGGAATATAAAGGGATATGGATGACTTGTGCAATTTATAAAGTAGTGCATGACTTTATCGAAGGCACTTTAAACGTCGAGAAAAGCGGTTGAGCAGTAATGTTGAGCTACGAACGCTTTGTTAATTTTTCTGACCCCTCTATGGGTTTATTTTATGGTGTCGTGATGATGGCAGAAACCAAACTGGTGTTCAGGAATTATATTAGACTTTTCTAATATCAGTGTTAGTCTCTTTAAAATTACCTTCTCAAACACTTTTGATAAAGGTAGTAAGTAAACTAATTGGTCTGTAGAATGTCGTTTGATAAAGGAATATAAAGGGATATGGATGACTTGTGCAATTTATAAAGTAGTGCATGACTTTATCGAAGGCACTTTAAACGTCGAGAAAAGCGGTTGAGCAGTAATGTTGAGCTACGAACGCTTTGTTAATTTTTCTGACCCCTCTATGGGTTTATTTTATGGTGTCGTGATGATGGCAGAAACCAAACTGGTGTTCAGGAATTATATTAGACTTTTCTAATATCAGTGTTAGTCTCTTTAAAATTACCTTCTCAAACACTTTTGATAAAGGTAGTAAGTAAACTAATTGGTCTGTAGAATGTCGTTTGATAAAGGAATATAAAGGGATATGGATGACTTGTGCAATTTATAAAGTAGTGCATGACTTTATCGAAGGCACTTTAAACGTCGAGAAAAGCGGCTGAGCAGTAATGTTGAGCTACGAACGCTTTGTTAATTTTTCTGACCCCTCTATGGGTTTATTTTATGGTGTCGTGATGATGGCAGAAACCAAACTGGTGTTCAGGAATTATATTAGACTTTTCTAATATCAGTGTTAGTCTCTTTAAAATTACCTTCTCAAACACTTTTGATAAAGGTAGTAAGTAAACTAATTGGTCTGTAGAATGTCGTTTGATAAAGGAATATAAAGGGATATGGATGACTTGTGCAATTTATAAAGTAGTGCATGACTTTATCGAAGGCACTTTAAACGTCGAGAAAAGCGGCTGAGCAGTAATGTTGAGCTACGAACGCTTCGTTAATTTTTCTGACCACTCTATGGGTTTATTTTATGGTGTCGTGATGATGGCAGAAACCAAACTGGTGTTCAGGAATTATATTAGACTTTTCTAATATCAGTGTTAGTCTCTTTAAAATTACCTTCTCAAACACTTTTGATAAAGGTAGTAAGTAAACTAATTGGTCTGTAGAATGTCGTTTGATAAAGGAATATAAAGGGATATGGATGACTTGTGCAATTTATAAAGTAGTGCATGACTTTATCGAAGGCACTTTAAACGTCGAGAAAAGCGGCTGAGCAGTAATGTTGAGCTACGAACGCTTCGTTAATTTTTCTGACCACTCTATGGGTTTATTTTATGGTGTCGTGATGATGGCAGAAACCAAACTGGTGTTCAGGAATTATATTAGACTTTTCTAATATCAGTGTTAGTCTCTT
This sequence comes from Agelastica alni, assembly GCA_950111635.1. NCBI lineage: Eukaryota > Metazoa > Arthropoda > Insecta > Coleoptera > Chrysomelidae > Agelastica > Agelastica alni. Next base: position 46,763,392 of record OX467712.1, on the reverse strand, counting down.
TAAAATTACCTTCTCAAACACTTTTGATAAAGGTAGTAAGTAAACTAATTGGTCTGTAGAATGTCGTTTGATAAAGGAATATAAAGGGATATGGATGACTTGTGCAATTTATAAAGTAGTGCATGACTTTATCGAAGGCACTTTAAACGTCGAGAAAAGCGGCTGAGCAGTAATGTTGAGCTACGAACGCTTCGTTAATTTTTCTGACCACTCTATGGGTTTATTTTATGGTGTCGTGATGATGGCAGAAACCAAACTGGTGTTCAGGAATTATATTAGACTTTTCTAATATCAGTGTTAGTCTCTTTAAAATTACCTTCTCAAACACTTTTGATAAAGGTAGTAAGTAAACTAATTGGTCTGTAGAATGTCGTTTGATAAAGGAATATAAAGGGATATGGATGACTTGTGCAATTTATAAAGTAGTGCATGACTTTATCGAAGGCACTTTAAACGTCGAGAAAAGCGGCTGAGCAGTAATGTTGAGCTACGAACGCTTCGTTAATTTTTCTGACCACTCTATGGGTTTATTTTATGGTGTCGTGATGATGGCAGAAACCAAACTGGTGTTCAGGAATTATATTAGACTTTTCTAATATCAGTGTTAGTCTCTTTAAAATTACCTTCTCAAACACTTTTGATAAAGGTAGTAAGTAAACTAATTGGTCTGTAGAATGTCGTTTGATAAAGGAATATAAAGGGATATGGATGACTTGTGCAATTTATAAAGTAGTGCATGACTTTATCGAAGGCACTTTAAACGTCGAGAAAAGCGGCTGAGCAGTAATGTTGAGCTACGAACGCTTTGTTAATTTTTCTGACCCCTCTATGGGTTTATTTTATGGTGTCGTGATGATGGCAGAAACCAAACTGGTGTTCAGGAATTATATTAGACTTTTCTAATATCAGTGTTAGTCTCTTTAAAATTACCTTCTCAAACACTTTTGATAAAGGTAGTAAGTAAACTAATTGGTCTGTAGAATGTCGTTTGATAAAGGAATATAAAGGGATATGGATGACTTGTGCAATTTATAAAGTAGTGCATGACTTTATCGAAGGCACTTTAAACGTCGAGAAAAGCGGCTGAGCAGTAATGTTGAGCTACGAACGCTTTGTTAATTTTTCTGACCCCTCTATGGGTTTATTTTATGGTGTCGTGATGATGGCAGAAACCAAACTGGTGTTCAGGAATTATATTAGACTTTTCTAATATCAGTGTTAGTCTCTTTAAAATTACCTTCTCAAACACTTTTGATAAAGGTAGTAAGTAAACTAATTGGTCTGTAGAATGTCGTTTGATAAAGGAATATAAAGGGATATGGATGACTTGTGCAATTTATAAAGTAGTGCATGACTTTATCGAAGGCACTTTAAACGTCGAGAAAAGCGGTTGAGCAGTAATGTTGAGCTACGAACGCTTTGTTAATTTTTCTGACCCCTCTATGGGTTTATTTTATGGTGTCGTGATGATGGCAGAAACCAAACTGGTGTTCAGGAATTATATTAGACTTTTCTAATATCAGTGTTAGTCTCTTTAAAATTACCTTCTCAAACACTTTTGATAAAGGTAGTAAGTAAACTAATTGGTCTGTAGAATGTCGTTTGATAAAGGAATATAAAGGGATATGGATGACTTGTGCAATTTATAAAGTAGTGCATGACTTTATCGAAGGCACTTTAAACGTCGAGAAAAGCGGTTGAGCAGTAATGTTGAGCTACGAACGCTTTGTTAATTTTTCTGACCCCTCTATGGGTTTATTTTATGGTGTCGTGATGATGGCAGAAACCAAACTGGTGTTCAGGAATTATATTAGACTTTTCTAATATCAGTGTTAGTCTCTTTAAAATTACCTTCTCAAACACTTTTGATAAAGGTAGTAAGTAAACTAATTGGTCTGTAGAATGTCGTTTGATAAAGGAATATAAAGGGATATGGATGACTTGTGCAATTTATAAAGTAGTGCATGACTTTATCGAAGGCACTTTAAACGTCGAGAAAAGCGGCTGAGCAGTAATGTTGAGCTACGAACGCTTCGTTAATTTTTCTGACCACTCCATGGGTTTATTTTATGGTGTCGTGATGATGGCAGAAACCAAACTGGTGTTCAGGAATTATATTAGACTTTTCTAATATCAGTGTTAGTCTCTTTAAAATTACCTTCTCAAACACTTTTGATAAAGGTAGTAAGTAAACTAATTGGTCTGTAGAATGTCGTTTGATAAAGGAATATAAAGGGATATGGATGACTTGTGCAATTTATAAAGTAGTGCATGACTTTATCGAAGGCACTTTAAACGTCGAGAAAAGCGGCTGAGCAGTAATGTTGAGCTACGAACGCTTCGTTAATTTTTCTGACCACTCTATGGGTTTATTTTATGGTGTCGTGATGATGGCAGAAACCAAACTGGTGTTCAGGAATTATATTAGACTTTTCTAATATCAGTGTTAGTCTCTTTAAAATTACCTTCTCAAACACTTTTGATAAAGGTAGTAAGTAAACTAATTGGTCTGTAGAATGTCGTTTGATAAAGGAATATAAAGGGATATGGATGACTTGTGCAATTTATAAAGTAGTGCATGACTTTATCGAGGGCACTTTAAACGTCGAGAAAAGCGGCTGAGCAGTAATGTTGAGCTACGAACGCTTCGTTAATTTTTCTGACCACTCTATGGGTTTATTTTATGGTGTCGTGATGATGGCAGAAACCAAACTGGTGTTCAGGAATTATATTAGACTTTTCTAATATCAGTGTTAGTCTCTTTAAAATTACCTTCTCAAACACTTTTGATAAAGGTAGTAAGTAAACTAATTGGTCTGTAGAATGTCATTTGATAAAGGAATATAAAGGGATATGGATGACTTGTGCAATTTATAAAGTAGTGCATGACTTTATCGAAGGCACTTTAAACGTCGAGAAAAGCGGCTGAGCAGTAATGTTGAGCTACGAACGCTTCGTTAATTTTTCTGACCACTCTATGGGTTTATTTTATGGTGTCGTGATGATGGCAGAAACCAAACTGGTGTTCAGGAATTATATTAGACTTTTCTAATATCAGTGTTAGTCTCTTTAAAATTACCTTCTCAAACACTTTTGATAAAGGTAGTAAGTAAACTAATTGGTCTGTAGAATGTCGTTTGATAAAGGAATATAAAGGGATATGGATGACTTGTGCAATTTATAAAGTAGTGCATGACTTTATCGAAGGCACTTTAAACGTCGAGAAAAGCGGTTGAGCAGTAATGTTGAGCTACGAACGCTTTGTTAATTTTTCTGACCCCTCTATGGGTTTATTTTATGGTGTCGTGATGATGGCAGAAACCAAACTGGTGTTCAGGAATTATATTAGACTTTTCTAATATCAGTGTTAGTCTCTTTAAAATTACCTTCTCAAACACTTTTGATAAAGGTAGTAAGTAAACTAATTGGTCTGTAGAATGTCGTTTGATAAAGGAATATAAAGGGATATGGATGACTTGTGCAATTTATAAAGTAGTGCATGACTTTATCGAAGGCACTTTAAACGTCGAGAAAAGCGGCTGAGCAGTAATGTTGAGCTACGAACGCTTCGTTAATTTTTCTGACCACTCTATGGGTTTATTTTATGGTGTCGTGATGATGGCAGAAACCAAACTGGTGTTCAGGAATTATATTAGACTTTTCTAATATCAGTGTTAGTCTCTTTAAAATTACCTTCTCAAACACTTTTGATAAAGGTAGTAAGTAAACTAATTGGTCTGTAGAATGTCATTTGATAAAGGAATATAAAGGGATATGGATGACTTGTGCAATTTATAAAGTAGTGCATGACTTTATCGAAGGCACTTTAAACGTCGAGAAAAGCGGTTGAGCAGTAATGTTGAGCTACGAACGCTTTGTTAATTTTTCTGACCCCTCTATGGGTTTATTTTATGGTGTCGTGATGATGGCAGAAACCAAACTGGTGTTCAGGAATTATATTAGACTTTTCTAATATCAGTGTTAGTCTCTTTAAAATTACCTTCTCAAACACTTTTGATAAAGGTAGTAAGTAAACTAATTGGTCTGTAGAATGTCGTTTGATAAAGGAATATAAAGGGATATGGATGACTTGTGCAATTTATAAAGTAGTGCATGACTTTATCGAAGGCACTTTAAACGTCGAGAAAAGCGGCTGAGCAGTAATGTTGAGCTACGAACGCTTCGTTAATTTTTCTGACCACTCTATGGGTTTATTTTATGGTGTCGTGATGATGGCAGAAACCAAACTGGTGTTCAGGAATTATATTAGACTTTTCTAATATCAGTGTTAGTCTCTTTAAAATTACCTTCTCAAACACTTTTGATAAAGGTAGTAAGTAAACTAATTGGTCTGTAGAATGTCGTTTGATAAAGGAATATAAAGGGATATGGATGACTTGTGCAATTTATAAAGTAGTGCATGACTTTATCGAAGGCACTTTAAACGTCGAGAAAAGCGGTTGAGCAGTAATGTTGAGCTACGAACGCTTTGTTAATTTTTCTGACCCCTCTATGGGTTTATTTTATGGTGTCGTGATGATGGCAGAAACCAAACTGGTGTTCAGGAATTATATTAGACTTTTCTAATATCAGTGTTAGTCTCTTTAAAATTACCTTCTCAAACACTTTTGATAAAGGTAGTAAGTAAACTAATTGGTCTGTAGAATGTCGTTTGATAAAGGAATATAAAGGGATATGGATGACTTGTGCAATTTATAAAGTAGTGCATGACTTTATCGAAGGCACTTTAAACGTCGAGAAAAGCGGTTGAGCAGTAATGTTGAGCTACGAACGCTTTGTTAATTTTTCTGACCCCTCTATGGGTTTATTTTATGGTGTCGTGATGATGGCAGAAACCAAACTGGTGTTCAGGAATTATATTAGACTTTTCTAATATCAGTGTTAGTCTCTTTAAAATTACCTTCTCAAACACTTTTGATAAAGGTAGTAAGTAAACTAATTGGTCTGTAGAATGTCGTTTGATAAAGGAATATAAAGGGATATGGATGACTTGTGCAATTTATAAAGTAGTGCATGACTTTATCGAAGGCACTTTAAACGTCGAGAAAAGCGGCTGAGCAGTAATGTTGAGCTACGAACGCTTTGTTAATTTTTCTGACCCCTCTATGGGTTTATTTTATGGTGTCGTGATGATGGCAGAAACCAAACTGGTGTTCAGGAATTATATTAGACTTTTCTAATATCAGTGTTAGTCTCTTTAAAATTACCTTCTCAAACACTTTTGATAAAGGTAGTAAGTAAACTAATTGGTCTGTAGAATGTCGTTTGATAAAGGAATATAAAGGGATATGGATGACTTGTGCAATTTATAAAGTAGTGCATGACTTTATCGAAGGCACTTTAAACGTCGAGAAAAGCGGTTGAGCAGTAATGTTGAGCTACGAACGCTTCGTTAATTTTTCTGACCACTCTATGGGTTTATTTTATGGTGTCGTGATGATGGCAGAAACCAAACTGGTGTTCAGGAATTATATTAGACTTTTCTAATATCAGTGTTAGTCTCTTTAAAATTACCTTCTCAAACACTTTTGATAAAGGTAGTAAGTAAACTAATTGGTCTGTAGAATGTCGTTTGATAAAGGAATATAAAGGGATATGGATGACTTGTGCAATTTATAAAGTAGTGCATGACTTTATCGAAGGCACTTTAAACGTCGAGAAAAGCGGTTGAGCAGTAATGTTGAGCTACGAACGCTTTGTTAATTTTTCTGACCCCTCTATGGGTTTATTTTATGGTGTCGTGATGATGGCAGAAACCAAACTGGTGTTCAGGAATTATATTAGACTTTTCTAATATCAGTGTTAGTCTCTTTAAAATTACCTTCTCAAACACTTTTGATAAAGGTAGTAAATAAACTAATTGGTCTGTAGAATGTCGTTTGATAAAGGAATATAAAGGGATATGGATGACTTGTGCAATTTATAAAGTAGTGCATGACTTTATCGAAGGCACTTTAAACGTCGAGAAAAGCGGCTGAGCAGTAATGTTGAGCTACGAACGCTTTGTTAATTTTTCTGACCCCTCTATGGGTTTATTTTATGGTGTCGTGATGATGGCAGAAACCAAACTGGTGTTCAGGAATTATATTAGACTTTTCTAATATCAGTGTTAGTCTCTTTAAAATTACCTTCTCAAACACTTTTGATAAAGGTAGTAAGTAAACTAATTGGTCTGTAGAATGTCGTTTGATAAAGGAATATAAAGGGATATGGATGACTTGTGCAATTTATAAAGTAGTGCATGACTTTATCGAAGGCACTTTAAACGTCGAGAAAAGCGGCTGAGCAGTAATGTTGAGCTACGAACGCTTCGTTAATTTTTCTGACCACTCTATGGGTTTATTTTATGGTGTCGTGATGATGGCAGAAACCAAACTGGTGTTCAGGAATTATATTAGACTTTTCTAATATCAGTGTTAGTCTCTTTAAAATTACCTTCTCAAACACTTTTGATAAAGGTAGTAAGTAAACTAATTGGTCTGTAGAATGTCGTTTGATAAAGGAATATAAAGGGATATGGATGACTTGTGCAATTTATAAAGTAGTGCATGACTTTATCGAAGGCACTTTAAACGTCGAGAAAAGCGGCTGAGCAGTAATGTTGAGCTACGAACGCTTCGTTAATTTTTCTGACCACTCTATGGGTTTATTTTATGGTGTCGTGATGATGGCAGAAACCAAACTGGTGTTCAGGAATTATATTAGACTTTTCTAATATCAGTGTTAGTCTCTTTAAAATTACCTTCTCAAACACTTTTGATAAAGGTAGTAAGTAAACTAATTGGTCTGTAGAATGTCGTTTGATAAAGGAATATAAAGGGATATGGATGACTTGTGCAATTTATAAAGTAGTGCATGACTTTATCGAAGGCACTTTAAACGTCGAGAAAAGCGGCTGAGCAGTAATGTTGAGCTACGAACGCTTCGTTAATTTTTCTGACCACTCTATGGGTTTATTTTATGGTGTCGTGATGATGGCAGAAACCAAACTGGTGTTCAGGAATTATATTAGACTTTTCTAATATCAGTGTTAGTCTCTTTAAAATTACCTTCTCAAACACTTTTGATAAAGGTAGTAAGTAAACTAATTGGTCTGTAGAATGTCGTTTGATAAAGGAATATAAAGGGATATGGATGACTTGTGCAATTTATAAAGTAGTGCATGACTTTATCGAAGGCACTTTAAACGTCGAGAAAAGCGGCTGAGCAGTAATGTTGAGCTACGAACGCTTTGTTAATTTTTCTGACCCCTCTATGGGTTTATTTTATGGTGTCGTGATGATGGCAGAAACCAAACTGGTGTTCAGGAATTATATTAGACTTTTCTAATATCAGTGTTAGTCTCTTTAAAATTACCTTCTCAAACACTTTTGATAAAGGTAGTAAGTAAACTAATTGGTCTGTAGAATGTCGTTTGATAAAGGAATATAAAGGGATATGGATGACTTGTGCAATTTATAAAGTAGTGCATGACTTTATCGAAGGCACTTTAAACGTCGAGAAAAGCGGCTGAGCAGTAATGTTGAGCTACGAACGCTTTGTTAATTTTTCTGACCCCTCTATGGGTTTATTTTATGGTGTCGTGATGATGGCAGAAACCAAACTGGTGTTCAGGAATTATATTAGACTTTTCTAATATCAGTGTTAGTCTCTTTAAAATTACCTTCTCAAACACTTTTGATAAAGGTAGTAAGTAAACTAATTGGTCTGTAGAATGTCGTTTGATAAAGGAATATAAAGGGATATGGATGACTTGTGCAATTTATAAAGTAGTGCATGACTTTATCGAAGGCACTTTAAACGTCGAGAAAAGCGGTTGAGCAGTAATGTTGAGCTACGAACGCTTTGTTAATTTTTCTGACCCCTCTATGGGTTTATTTTATGGTGTCGTGATGATGGCAGAAACCAAACTGGTGTTCAGGAATTATATTAGACTTTTCTAATATCAGTGTTAGTCTCTTTAAAATTACCTTCTCAAACACTTTTGATAAAGGTAGTAAGTAAACTAATTGGTCTGTAGAATGTCGTTTGATAAAGGAATATAAAGGGATATGGATGACTTGTGCAATTTTTCATTGCTTGGAAAAGTAATTTAAAAGAAGTAAACAATTTTACATTGCACTAATTAAATCATATTCAGGTGACTTTTTTGGATTGAGCCCAAATAATATAACAAATTTTACATGACTTACAGTGAACTATGCTATAAGTAAAGACATTTGGTGTAGATCCTACAGAAATTTGTATAGGTCCTCTTCTACATTGGGGATTTCTATCTTTCGCAATATATATAGTTGCGAATGTGGTAGCTTTATCTTGATTGACTCTTGCCCATTATCCATTTGGCTTTTTTATAAAATCATTTGTTATTGTGATTGTTATTTGTGGCTCTTTCAGTTTTTAAGTTGCTTTCCACAATGGGTGATTGCAGCGTTTTGAATATTTGGTTTTTTTATCTGGTTTAGTACGTTTTTAAGTTCCCTTGTTCCTGTGTTCATTCTTTGTTTATACGTAGGTGACCTTGTTTTTTGCCAATTTTTTTTAAACTAATAATTTGTCACTGTTAATTTAAAGATATATGAAATTTTTAAAATAACGTACAAAGGCTAAAAAGAGAATTTAACTTAGTTATTTGTTGATCAATTCGATAAACAATAAAAAGGAGAGTCCAAGTCATTATCAATCGCCTTCGATTAGGACATACTCTCCAAGTTACTTATACATCTCACAGAGGAATTCTTTTCCTGTAGCAATTTTGGTATGTAAATCACAGACAAACACCTATTGGTTAAGTGCTCACTCAAGCAAAAACAGTAAAACAATCCCCAACAGTCACCTTAAGTCAGAAAGTGCTAAGATTTCTTATACCTGTACATATTTTTTAAAAGATAATTTATAATTAAAACGTGTTTTTGTTTTGTCTGTCTCTGCTTGAAATGCATTGAGGTTAATGCGTGGTTTTTTTTTGTTGAAAGAAAAAAAAGTTACAAAATAATCTTTTCAAACTCTTATCTTGGTCAAAAAGTTGTAAGTGTAGCATTAAAAAAGATTTGCAAAATTGGTCATTATCAATATAATCTCCTTTAAAAATGATACATTAATTTCAACAATTTGATCATTTTCTTATAAATTAAATAATCAAAACCTTTTAAAAAGGCTTTAGTTTCCGATAAAACTTTATTAAATATTTCAAATTTTTCTGTTTAAAATATTCTTCCAAAACTTTCAACAATTTAATAAATTTTTTAGTTTCGCATTGACTTATTTTTTGTGAGCATACAAAATTCTGTTATTTTCGTTATTTTAACAATAATAGCTTTTCAGAAATCCCTGTTAGTTTAAGGTGGTTAGTATTAATAATAAAAATGGAAAAACTTTCTATTTAAAGTGCTGATATGATGAATAATATAACTATTTTAATAACGGTAAATAGATAACTTTGGTTTAGTAACTACAATAAGTTAGAATGGGACAATAAGAGATTTAAATAAAATAAAATTTAAAACTCAAGTACTTTTCAATTGATTGTTGGTTTCTGTCGAGTTTATCTTTTGTACCCAAACATAATAAAAGTGTGCTGATAGCATTGTATTTATAACAATAAACTTAAGGGTAAAAGGTTGCATTAAAATTTAAAGCCGTTACTGTCATAAAGTTGGTAAATAACATTTACAAAGTCATTATTTTTAGAAATATTTTGCAAAACTTTCCCCCAAAATTACTACGATACATTTTTAAACATCAGATATAGATGTGTAGAAATAGTATATTATAACGCAGTTTTTGAGTAACGCATTTTAACAGTACAGGAATGGTATAAGATGATACGTTTTTTGTCCCAAACAAACTTGGAATCATTTGTTAATAAGTTTTTTTAAGGTTATTTCGGTGCATTATCAAATGCAGGATCTGGTTGGACTTATATGAGTATTGGGTGTTTATTTATCTGTACTGGACTTAAGTATTTAAAATAAAAACAATCTCATTGTAAAATTTTATTGCAACATTTAATTTTTGTTTATCGTATACAAAATGATGTGATAAAGTACACTATATGTATAAATTAAACCATATAATTATTAACATACATAATTTAACATTCCACATAATTCAAAAAGTAAAATATCAGTGGTCTGGGTGCGACCCGAGAGGTCCACATGAAAAAATACCATATTTTTTTTGTTATAATAATTATTATTTTCATTAAAATTATTATAAAAAACAATTTCAAATTGTTTGTAACAAATTATAATTGTCATAAACAATATTCTTTTTATGTCAACCGTATTCTTTTAAACTTTTTCGTATCATTTCGTAAGCGGGAGATATTTTTAATTGTTGTCAACAATTAAATTTTTTTTTAAATTATGATCAATAATCATTTATAAGTAACAATATTCAATTGCTTGATTATAGCTAACAATAATTTTTCACTGTTATAGCGTCTTTAATGCTATTCTCCCAATACTGACACAAGTTTAAAATTCTCCAATTCCTATTTTTGTTTTTTAAAACTATCTCTTTTAATAAAATATTGTCACCATATTTTTCATAAAAATATTTCTACTATGCAATATTTATATTATTGAAAAGATCTTAAAATTCTGTATTAAAAATAGTATAATTTATAAATTGTAACATTCAGGTAGTTTTTTAAGTTTTTCTCCATAAAAAACAGCTTCACCGATTATGCTGAAAATCTAATCAGTTCAAAGTTGCGTAATTATGCGTCGAATGCAGTCGGTCTCGCCTCGATATCGTTTTTTGTTCTTGAGATAATCGAGACGAAAAATAATTCCAAGCGCACATACGAACATACGCACATATGTACATACACACAGAGACGTCCGCTTAAAAACTATTGTATTCGACTCTGGGGAACTTGAAATGTAGAGATATGTCAAAATTCGGGATTCGCAAAATCGGACCGATTACCATATTTCTATATTTCTATTTATAATACTTATTAAAGATCGAATCTGCAACCAATCTTGTTCTGTAATGCGTTTGCAAGCATTCAACTGAGCCACGAACACTTTCCTATTATAGTAAGAATTCTAACATCAATTGAACGTTTTTTTTAACTAAGTAAACAAATCTTTAATAAAAATTTATAATTAATACATAATTTTCTAACCTTTTTTGCGAGATGAATGTTATTAGGAACTATTGTGATGAACTGGTTGATTTCATCAGCAGTGAATATCTTCGCTTTCTTTGGCATATATCCATCAGATTTCCTTTTCAGAAATGCCCATAATTTCAAATATTTGTCAATATTCACATTATTTTTTATTGAAATTGTGCTTTTTCGTAAGAAAACTGTGACCACAATGAGGAAGCTTTATATTAAACTGCTAATTAGCCAAAATAGGCTATCATTACATTCTCCGAAAACGAATGTACATGTTTTGCTTTTTGCCAAACAATGAATATCTGGTAAACCATTGTGTACCTTTTTTTAGAATTTTCGGGCAAAAGGCTGATAGTACTTAAACTGGCAGCTTGTAGAACTTCTGGTATGTTTTACATGCCAGACTTTATCAAAGGCACTTGAAACGTCAAGAAATGCGGTTGAGCAGTAATGTTTAGCTACGAATGCTTCGTTAATTTTTCTGACCACTCGATGGATTTATTTTATGGTGTAGTGATGATGGCAGAAACCAAACTGGTCTTCAGAAATTATATTGGCCTTCTCTAATATCAGGGTTGTTTTTTTCAAAATAAGCTTTTCGAATACTTTTGATACAGGTAGTAAACTTATTGATCTGTAGATTGTCGTTTGATAAAGGGGTTTGCCAGGTTTTGGGATATGGATGACTTGTGCAACTTTTTATTGCATGGAAAAGTAATTTAAAAGAAGTAATCAATTTTACATTGCAGTAAAAAAATTTATATCTTTTTTTGGTAGCACTTTTAATAATTTACCAGTGATTAAATCATATTCAGGTGACTTTTTTGTATTGAGCCTAAACTTCTATATAGGTAAACATTTGGAATAGAGCCTACAGAAATTTGTATATTTCCTTTTCTATTGGGGGGATTTCTATCTTTCGCAAATTGCGAATGTGATACCTTTATCTTGATTGTCTTTTGCCCATTCTCCATTTGGCTTTTTTGTAAGAACACTTGGTTTTTGAGGTTGTTTCATTTTCTTAGATGCTTTCCACAAGGAGTGGTTGTAGCGTTTTAAATATTTTGGTTTTTTATCTGATTAAGTACGTCTTTAAGTTCCCTTGTTGCTGTAATTAGCTTTTGTTTATACGTGACCTTGTTTTTTGCCAACGTTTTTTTTATATTTTTATTTAATGATTTTAATGAACTAATTATAAAATTGTAATATTTAATAGTAAAATAAGTTTAAAAATCCAGAAAAACCACTGTTATTTTATATTTTAAATCTTTCACTTCTGTCGTCAATCCCAGTTATTGCCAATTTTTCGTTAATTTATAGGTAAATGAAATTATCAAAATTTAGTACAATTCTATAAAGAGTAATCAAGTTAGTTATTTGTTGATCAATTTGATAAATGTTAACAAAAAACGTGGAGTACGACAAGGCTGTGTTCTATCGCCGAGCCTTTTTAACCCATACTTAAAAGAAATATTCAAGGAAGCTTTAGATGACAGACAAGAAGGTGTAAGACTCGGCGGAGAAACAATCAATAATATTAGATACGCAGGCGATACAGCCCTTCTGGCGGAGAATCTGGAGGACCTCCAAACATTAGTAAATCTAGTGAACGAAGCAAGTCATCGGAGAGGTCTCAAAATCAACATAACAAAAACAAAAAGGATGGCAGTCGGAAAAATAAATGTACATTAGAGGCAGATTTGGATCGGTGGGGAAAAGATAGAACGTGTACACCATTTTAAATATCTGGGCAGCTGGCTTAAAGCGAATGCGGACTCTGATGAAGAGATAACAACACGAATTAAAATATCACGCAAGGCCTTTAAGACATGAAAACCAGTTCTATGTAATAGAAATTATTCAATGTCTCATAATACAGGAAAAAGTGGAAGGTAAAAAGTGCATTGGGCGAAAAAAGCTTTCCTGGCTACGCAATATCAGGCAATGGTGTGGTCTTTCGGCCGAAGAACTGTTCCGTGCGGCAGCCGATAGGCAAAGATTTCAGGAAATTATAAGCATGATGATAGCCAACGTCTAAAGACAGACAGGGCACCAAAAAAAGAAAAAGAAGAACAATTAACGTAATTTTATTTATTTTAATAATAGCAATTTTATGTTTTAACAAAATGAACAAATACTGATTGACAACAAATGCCAAATTCATTGAAATAAAACAACTACTCAATGAGCAGGTATCAATCAATAAAAGAGTCCAAGTCATTATCAACAGCCTTCGATTGGGACATACACTCTTAAGTCACTAATATATCTCTCAGAGGAATTATTTTTCTCTGTAACAATTTTAATATCTACATACATACATACATAAAGTCATGCCTTTTTCTAATAGGGGTAGGCAGAGACCACTTCCTTCCACTTGCTACGGTTCTTGCACACATCTTTTGCTTCCTCTACTTTAATCAGTGCTCTTATACATGCTCGTCGGTTGTTGGTACTCTTGACCTGGCCTTTCTTAAAAACAATGTTGATCTGATCGAGATATGTTCTCCGAGGTCGACCGCTACCGACTTGTCCATTTACACTCGCCTTATAAATTTGTTTCGTCAATCTTCCTTCATCCATCCTTTCTACGTGTCCAAACCATCTAAGCATTCCTTTATTTATCTTTGTAGCCACATCTTCTTTTACACCACAGCGTTCTCTTATCTCACTATTCTTTACTTTATCCAACCGAGTCACTACGGCTGTACTTCTCAGACTACTCATCTCCGCAGCATTAATCCTATTTTCATGCTTTTTCTGCGAAATCCAACATTTACTACCATACATAAGTGTAGGAACCAACACACCTCTATGCACAGCCAGACGTGCCTTTTTTGACACTTTCTGGCTATTCATAAAGCTATGCAGTGCTCCATTCATTTGTTTTCCTGCCAACACCCTTCGCTTAATGTCACTGTCTAACTTTCCATCTTTAGTAAACTTTGAACCCAAGTACACAAATTCATTTACTTGTTTCACTCTTTCTCCCTCAATCGAAACTTTACAGTTTGTCATGCTTTCTTCTCTTTCAAAAACCATTACTTTCGTTTTGCTCACATTTAATTTCATCCCTTTGATTTTCAGGGCATCATGCATAACATTAACCATCGCCTGCAATTCCTCTTCAGATAACGCTAAATCTCTAAATCACAGTAAAACACCTCGTGGTTAGGTGCCCACTTTGCGATAAATTAAGAAAGTGCTTAGATTCTCAGACAAGAACATATTTTGTAAAACCTAATTTTTAATTAAAACGTGTTTTGTATCTCTCTGCTTAAAATGAATTGAGGTTGATGCGTGGTTATTTATAGTTGAAAAAAAATTACAAAATTATCTTTTTAAACCCTTATTTTGGTTGAAAAGTTACAAGTCTAACAATAAAAAAGATTTGCAAAATTGGTTATTATCAGTAGTAATATCCCTAAGACATTGATAATAGACGAGATAATTTTATAATAATCAAAATCTTGTTCCTCTCAGCCTTTGGCTTCGGGCTGTTACCAAGCAATGAGCTAGAGAAATTTGTCATAAAATTATGAGGCGGATAATTTTTTGACAAAAAAATTTATAACTCAACAAAACGAAACATTTATTTATTTATTAAAAGTTTAGTTAGTGAAAGTACAATTATTAAAATTTAACTTAACATTAGATTCGTTTCCCCATTCAGATAAACGGTAAGCGGGGTCCTGGAAGACGAAGAATTTCGTGGCTAAAAAATCTACGCACATGGTTCAACATAACAACTGTGGGTCTGTTCAGAGCAGCTGCGAACAAGATACAGATTACCATGATGGTCGCCAACATCCGAAACGGATAGGCATTGTAAGAAGAAGATTCGTTGCTGATCTCTACTATAGAAGATCTGTTAATATTTATGATCTTGTTGTGGTGTTCTAGATCAAGATTTAAAAATGGTTCTTTAGAATTTTGACTGCTATGACCAGTAATTTTCAGCAATTGTTGTCCTTCTACACCACCTTTTGCCAATTTGCTAACAGCAGTTGATCTATTCGAGTGATTTGTTATCTTTTTGTCCTTTACATTCAAACTTATTGCCTCAGCAGTAGATTTAGTCCATCCATTTATAGTATTTTTTCCAACAGGTATATTATTATACCATTTGTCAGTTTTATTTTTTCGATTTGGTTTAAGAATAGTCACGCTGAGGTAATATTGTTTTCTTGTTTTGATATCAGTTTATAAAAAAGACGTATAGGGCAGCTGTGTCTATTACTATATGAAACCAACCATTAACTTTTTGTCGGCTATTGGAACCATCTTGGCACGTTTTACTGAACACCGTATTATATGCCATGCTAATTCTACAGCAGCTATATGGTAAAATTTACGAATAAGACCTTCAGGAGTATTTTCATCCAATAGCAATATTATTTTGTTATCTTCAGGCAAATTTAACGAAACTGAACTGGACTAACAATTACATGGATCTGCTTGTAGTTTCTTTCTGATTGCATCGCGGGCATTTTGGGATAGTTAAAATACTATATTGTTAAACGGGTCAATAAAAAAATAATAGTCATTAAAGTACTTTTCTTGCAAAAGTTTGCACGAAACGTTCCACATAATCTTCACCGTTTCTTCTTTAAATTTGTTCCCGTCTTTTTTTTCTCACATTAACCGCCCCCAATATTTTAGTATCAACGACAATTCTAAGCTTTTATGTTTATTTAATTCATATTCCTGTTCGCAAAAAAATTCCATAAATATGACTCAAATATATTTGTGACTGTAGGTTGTATTTCTGGGGACTTTTTCTTTGATTAGCGCATTTATACTTTGAACATTCGCATTGCCAAAACGTGACATATTGAAATTTATTAAAATAGCTTTTCAAAAACCCCTGTTAGTTAAAGGTGGTTAGTATCAATTAAAAATGGAAAAACTTTCTGATGTACAATATAACTATTTTTATAACGGTAAATAGATAATCTTGTTTTGTAACTACAATAAGTTGGAATGAGTAGCCCATTAAAGACAATAATAGATTTAAATAAAATAAAATTTAAAACTCTAGTACTTTTCAATTGATTGTTGCTTTCTGTTGAGATTATCGGTGGTATCCAAACATAATAAAAGATTGCTGATAGCATTGTATTTATAACAATAAGTTCAATGCTAAAAGATTGCACTAAAATTTAAAGCCGTTACTGTCATAAAGTTGGTAAATAACATTTACAAAGTCATTATTTTTAGGAATCCTTTGAAAAATTTTGCCCAAAATTTCCACGATTCATTTTTAAACATCAGACATAGATGTGTAGAAATAGTAAATAACGCACTTTTTGAGAGAATCTAATATAAACAGGCTTGTTTCAAATACTCCAAAAACCGTTTAGTGAACGGTCACGGTAAAACGCAATAGAAAAAACGCATTTTAACGGAACAGGGATAGTATAAGATGATCCGTTTTTTGTTCCAAATAAACTTGAAATCATTCGTTAATAAGTTTTTAAAGGTTAGTTCGGTGCATTGTCAAATGCAGGATCTGGTTGGATATTTAATTCTTGTTTATCGTATACAAAATGATGTAATATAGTACACTATATGTATAAATTTGACCAATGTATTACATATTACATATTTTAACCTCCAACGAAATTCAAAAGGTAAACAATTTTTAAAAGTCCTAACTCGATACTTTGTTATTAAAAAAATTTTCGGGCAAAAGGCGAATTGTACTTAAACTGGCAGCTTGTAGAATTTCTGGTAGTGTGCAGTTGAATTCATTTTCGCTTCCTGAATCCATTTTTACAAAAAGTCAGTTTTAAATAACCCCAGGTAAGTATTTTGTCAAATTATGACATTACATAGTAATCTTATTCAAACATTGCACTGCATGTCAATTGTTTTGTAGGTAATAAATCTACTTTGTCTCTGATTGGCCATACCACGTTGTGTAAAGTCTCTTACACACAGGGTGTGGCTACTAGGCATTATTTTCTACATTTCCAAAAAACAGCTGTATTTTCAAATTTAAATACGAATCTAATAAAACATTTTTTGTCAGAAGCATCGCTGAAGCAATTTGTATTGGCAAACAAGGTTATATCACTATTATTGATTTTTTATTCGATAATTTGCCTTGAAGCGACGGCATGTCAATCACAGTAAAAAAATATGTTTATGATTTATTATGGAGGAGTTTTTTTTTGAACGAATTACCAATAAATAGCATGGTAGCTGACTCTCTGTTACAATGACATTTACCCCCTGTCAAATTTATAAAATGTTTTTAGTAACAAGAAATCACCAAATAGAAGGGCTTGTTAGAATATCTATTTTATTTGGTAATATCAAGTTGGTACACTTGTAGTTATGCGTTAAGTATTTTTCTAGAACATAGAAGAAGAGTTGCAGACCAGTCATTGCTCTACAGATATTTCCATGGCAGATGCTCCAGAGAAATAAAAACTCTTGTACCACCATTGGCCACATTCGGCCGAAGAACTCAGCACGCTGATCAGTCTCACCCATTTACTCTCAAGATTGACACTACAAGGACCAATCTTCATCAAGAATCCTTCTTTTACAGGGCTGCTACGGAATGGAATAAGCTTCCAAAAACAGTTTTTTCAGAGAACCATGACCTGCAACTTTTTAAAAAGCGTGTCCACGATCATTTTCCTTCTATAATCCCTTCCCCTTCTAATAGTCGCAGTGCGGGCCGTCCGCGGCCCACACGATAGGTCTACCCTTTTTGCGACTATTTTCTTAAAAAAAAAAAAAACATGGCTACTAGGCATTATTTTCTACATTTCCAAAAAACAGCTGTATTTTCAAATTTAAATACGAATCTAATAAAACATTTTTTGTCAGAAGCATCGCTGAAGCAATTTGTATTGGCAAACAAGGTTATATCACTATTATTGATTTTTTATTCGATAATTTGCCTTGAAGCGACGGCATGTCAATCACGATAAAAAAATATGTTTATGATTTATTATGGAGGAGTTTTTTTTGAACGAATTGCCAATAAATAGCATGGTAGCTGACTCTCTGTTACAATGACATTTACCCCCTGTCAAATTTATAAAATGTTTTTAGTAACAAGAAATCACCAAATAGAAGGGCTTGTTAGAATATCTATTTTATTTGGTAATATCAAGTTGGTACACTTGTAGTTATGCGTTAAGTATTGAATATATAGTTGTCAAGTTCCTGTCAGTGTTTTTTTTTAATTTTCCCCTCTAAAATAATATGTATAGAATTACTACAAAGAAAACTCTTATTTTAATGCCTTTCTAACATTTTATTGCAAATTTTAAAAAACAAATTATAATTTGTGTATTTTTTATCGTAACTATTATGGAAAAAAAAATCAATAGTATTATTTAAACAGAGTAAAATATACAAAAAACATTCTCTTTTAAATAATTTTGTAAAAAGGGAAAATACAGTAACATACAATGTAGGTTACAAATACAATATATTTAAAATACGAACTTAATAATATTAAAACAAAAAAGTAAACTTTTTTGATTTTTTTAGGAATGTAATTGCAAAAAACTTGCAAAGGGTACATTCAAAAATGGGTACGATTAAAAAATTTATTTAAAGTCTTTTTGCATTACAAAAAAATTAAATAAAATATTTGTAAAAAATATACGTAATAGATTAATCAAATGTGACAATAAATCTTTAGCAACAATAATAGGTATAAATTTTTTTATAGCATGTTAAAATATTTAAAACACAATGTAAAAAAAATAAACAACCTAACAATTAAAATAATTTTTTTTTTAACAAATTTTGTAATTTGTAATTATTTTTAAAATTATTTTTACAATTTTCTGTTACTGGTATAATGTCTTACTTTTAATTTTAATATAATAATATAAAAGTCTATAAAACGTTTTACAAAAGTGTTAAATTATATTGATTTCTGTCGTCTTCTAAACAGTGCTGTCCATATTGTTCTCGTTGAATATTTACAGTTTGTCCAGATCCAAAATCTCTCTGTTCATAAACATTAAACATTTCTTCGTAGTTTGGCAATATTAAAGAATTTTCGGAACATGGATAGTAGTTATTAGTGTTATCAGAATAACTAATAGTTCCTTGCGACTCTAAATATGTGTTGAAACTGTAGTTTGCCACATTCTGATTGGAATAATTTATTCTTTGAAGACCCCACTGAGAACAGTCCTGATTTGAACTATCGTTAGTTGTTGATTGGGGCATATATTGGTTTAAAGCAGCAACTGTATGATTTAAAATGCTTTCGCTTGCAACAGAGTCTTCATAATCTAATTGAATTCCTGTTTCGGACAAATAGTTGGAGTTGGTCGATGGGGATGATATAAGTAACGATGAGCAGTGATCGGGGGAACTCAATTTTTTCATTTTTTCCTTTTTATCTTTCATCCTTCTGTTTTGGAACCATATTTTTATTTGACGCTCCGTAAGATTATATGCTGTTGCCAAATGTATTCGTTTAGTTCGAGAAATATATTTGTTGTTTGAAAACTCTTTTTCCAATTCTAGTAACTGGGAGGAAGAGTAAGAAGTGCGTGCTCTTTTTGTTTTAGAACTGGTCACCATGTTTGTGCAATCTAAAAAATTAATGTTGTAAAATTAGGCAGAAATTTAAATTTTTCTTTGCAGGCAAAAAAGTTTTGTTTATTATAGTTTAAAAATATAGTTTAACAATCTTTTTTTTAATTTAATATGTTAATATACCATTATCAATACGAGTACGTATATTGTAAACAATGTTATACTAAAAACAGATCAAATTTTAAGTATTTTTTTAAACTTAAAAATGGTATTGTGCACAGTTTAAAATGAAGAATTAATAAAGAAAAAAAAATTGACTATTACCAGTTATAGATAACGCAGCTGATATTGGTGGATTTACTTCAGCGGATATCTGTGAGGTAAAGAACGGATTGTTATTTATTACCACTTGGTTATTCGAGTTGTATAATAATCCATTTTCTGCTCTTCTATTATTTTGATGTAATATGAGAAAATCTTCTATTGCCTAAAATAAAAAAAATTATTTATATTAACACGACAATTATTTAAACTTATTGTTATGTTAACAATTTACGAGCAATTTTAAATTGAATGGTTACGAAGAATGCATTTCAAAAAGAATATCATTTTTAAATATATAATGAAAAACCTTTTAATTGAAATATCACAATATCCCACGTTGCAATAAAAAATTTGCAACAGTTTGAACTAAATAAAATGGGTACCTATTTAAAATTAGAATGCTCTTAACTTTAAAAAAATGTAAAACATAAAGAGAATTTTTTCGAAAATTTATTAGTTCAAAACACTAGTTAAATCAAAATTTAAATAATTTAACAGGACAGATAAAATGAATTTAGCAAAAAATAATTATTCTTTTGATATTTTTATACGTTGGTTACTGACCATTATCAAGTAAAAATGTTTTTATTATTGCACCTGTCAAGGCATAGCAGTCCTTATAGCCACATTAAAAAAGTGTAATTATTGGTTTTGTAAAGTTCAAACTCACCATTTGATTATTTTCATCAAAGCTGCATTGAAAAGACATCTCAGCTTCTGCTTGATTTGGTAACTCCAACGGCGTAGTTGTAATGTTCAAAACACAAAGTAGTAGTAGCGTCACTGGGCTCTGTACGCGAATGACTTACTTACCTATCGGACTTCTTAAAGACATGTATTTATAGGGTTATAACTGTAAACAAGTATTTTTCATAAGCCAATGGGATAAGGGCTGTCTTTTATGAATAAGAAAGTTGTTGACAAATAGCAATTCAAATATTCAAAATATTTTTAAATTTATTGTAAGGGCAAGTAAAAACCATGTTGGTGTTCTTTTTGAACTGTATATATTTTATAGCAAAATGGATCACCGCCACATAATCTTATTAATTTTCTGCAATACCTTGACCTTATATTCCCATTTCGATTTATAGGGAGGCAAGGTTTAATAGAATATCCAGCACAATCAGCTTATCTTATGCTAGTTCTTTTTCACGGTGTTAATTAATAGTATTTTTTACAATTTCAAGCATCAAACATTATTACTTCTTAAGTAATAAATACATTAGATAACCTGAGACATTTTTTAAAATGAAATAACGTTAAAATTTTTGTGGGCATAATTAATAATAGTTTTAAATTAGATTTGAGAAAAAGTATAAATATTTAAATAAAACAGATCTTATAGTAGTATGTTTGGTTTAATAAAAGCAAATTTACAAAAAAATTGTATTTTTAATGTGTTATTTTTTTTTGTTTTCTTTATTGCTTCGACAAGATCTCTGATCTCCAATATAAATATAAAACAATATAATTAGGTATACAAAAAATGTATTTACGTTAAACATCATCACCTTATTTTATTTATAAAAAATAAAATCAAGCATGAATATATTTGGCATCATTGCAAACGTATTTAAAGCACTTGAAAGACGACAACATTCAACATCTCTGTCTTTTTCTTGCAGTCAATTTTAATAATTCTCCCGGGCAGTCGTAGTTAGTAGATGACGAATTTTTCAATGCTAATTGGAATTTAATAGTAGTAAATTCTTTCCATAGACATGGTTAATAAAAATTACCTATTTTTGTTGCTGGCTTTAAATGGAAAATTTTATTGAAAAAATATTTGGTAAGAATTGATGTATATTTATGTACAGTTAAATTAAAAAACGAATTTAAAAATATTAGTTAAATCTTAATCCTTTGATAACCACCACTGTAACCACCGAAAAACATGAAAAAGTTTTTTTCTGCTATGAAAGAAAGACAAAATAAGATCACTGCGTCCTATTTTGGAAATTTTGTTTAATAAAAATTTATATAATAGATAGTGGATGTTTTAGTGGTAAATAAAGTTTATTCTTCTGGTACCAGCTCTAATAAATATAAGTCAAGAACAAACAAATAATAAAATAAAAAAAAAATTTCAATTTGAAAATAATTTTTATATTAGATATTTTAAATGCAAGCAAGATAAAAGTAATGGTTTTTGTTAGAGAATAAATCATGACAAATTACGAGGTATTCTTTTGAAAGGAGAAAGAGTGGAACAAGTCAATGAGTTTGTATACTTCGGTTCAAAGTTTACGAGAGACAAAAGGTATGACTGTGACATTGAGCGAAGGGTGTTGGCAGATGGAACAGAGCCCTGCATAACTTTATGAGCAACCAGAACGTGTCAAAAAAGGCACGTCTGGCTGTGCATAAAGGAGTACTGATTCTTACACTTATGTATGGTAGGCATTGTTGGGTTTGGCAGAAGAAGCATGAAAATAGGATTCATGCTGCGAAGATGAGTAGTCTGAGAAGTATAGCCGGAGTGACTCGGTTGTATAAAGTTAAAAATAGTAAGATAAGGAAACGCAGTGGTGTAAAAGAAGATACATGAAAATTTAAAATACAGTGCGAAATTTTCTAAATCAGTCATATTTAATTTTACGGTAAAAGGATGGCCTGGATTTTTTTCACGACCTTGTCAAAGAACAATGGAGACTAGAAAAGATAGAAAATTTCCAGAAACTTCGTCACCTTAGATGATTTTAAAAACTACAATGAAAAGAAATGAGACAGGGCTACTATGGAAAAAAAAATATTTGGTGTTACCAGAAAGTAAGACAAATGCCTTAAAAAGACTTTGCTGTGTCAAACAGAAAATGGATAAAGACAAGGAATATGCTAAAATGTATAGTAAAAAATTGATAAATAAAAATAAAACTAAAGAAAAAGGAATGGTATAAGATTGTTACTCACAAATAATACTGTGGAGGGAAATGGATAAACACGTGAAACCTGATATCTACGAAATCACAGTAGTATTCTTTGGTTCAACAATTTTACATTGCAGTGATAAATTTTATTCCTTTTTCTGATAGCACTTTTAATAATTTATTAGTGATTAAATCATATTCAGGTGACTTTTTTGGATTGAGCCCAAATAATATAACAAACTTAACATGACTTACAGTGAACTTTACTATAGGAAAAGACATTTGGTGAAGATCCTACAAAAATTTCTATAGGTCCTCTTTTACAGAGGGGATTTCTATCTTCCGCAATATAACTTGCGAATGTGGTAGCTTTATCTTGATTGACTTTTGCCCATTCTTCATTTGGCTTTTTTATAAAATCATTTGTTTTTTGTGGCTGTTTTAGTTTCTAAGTAGCATTCCACAATGGGTGGTTGTAGCGTTTTGAATATTTTGGTTTTTTATCTGGTCTAGTAAGTCTTTAAGTTCAGTCTTTGTTTATACGTAGGTGACCTTGTTTTTGCCAATGTTTTCTTAGTATTCTTATTAAATGATTTTAATAAACAAATTATAAAATTTTAATACTGAATTAAGTTTAAAAATTCAGAAATACCATCGTTATTTTATAGTTTTAATATTTCACTTTTGTCGTCAGTTCCAATGATTGCCATTTTTTTTTAAACTAATAATTTGTCACTGTTAATTTAAAGGTATATGAAATTTTTAAAATATAGTATCAAGGCTAAAAAGAGAAATTAACTTAGTTATTTGTTGATCATTTCGATAAATGTTAACAAAAAACGTAATTTTATTTATTTTAATTATAGCAATTTTATATTTTAACAAAATTAACAAAAAATGGTTGGCAACAAAAACCAAATTCAATGAAATCAAAGAGCTGTTCAATGAGCAGTTATCACTAACACTAAGAAGGAGAGCCTAAGTCATTATTAATCGCCTCCGATTAGGACATACGCTTCAAGTCACTAATATATCTCACAGAGGAATTCTTTTCCTATCTGTAACAATGTTGGTATCTAAATTACAGTCAAACACCTCTTGGTTAAGTGCTAACTTGAGCAAAAACATTAAAACAATCCCCAACAGTCATCTTAAGTCAGAAAGTGCTAAGATCTCTCATACATGAAAATATTTTGTAAAAGGTAATTTATAATTAAAACGTGTTTTCGTTTTTTCTATCTCTGCCTGAAATGAATTGAGGTGGTCATTTTTTGTTGAAAGAAAAAAAAGTTACAAAATTATCTTTTCAAACTCTTATTTTGGTCAAAAAGTGTAAGTCTAACAATAAACAAGATTTGAAAAATTGCTCATTATCAATATAATCTCCTTTAAGAGTGATACATTAGTTACAACAATTTGATCATTTGCTTATAAAATAAATAATCAAGACCTTTTAAAAACGTTTTAGTTTCCGATGAAACTTTAATAAATATTTTAAATATCTCTTTTTAAAACATTCTTCCAAAACTTCCAAATTAAAACGTGTTTTTGTTTTGTCTGTCTCTGCTTGAAATGCATTGAGGTTAATGCGTGGTTTTTTTTTGTTGAAAGAAAAAAAAGTTACAAAATAATCTTTTCAAACTCTTATCTTGGTCAAAAAGTTGTAAGTGTAGCAATAAAAAAGATTTGCAAAATTGGTCATTATCAATATAATCTCCTTTAAAAATGATACATTAATTTCAACAATTTGATCATTTTCTTATAAATTAAATAATCAAAACCTTTTAAAAAGGCTTTAGTTTCCGATAAAACTTTATTAAATATTTCAAATTTTTCTGTTTAAAATATTCTTCCAAAACTTTCAACAATTTAATAAATTTTTTAGTTTCGCATTGACTTATTTTTTGTGAGCATACAAAATTCTGTTATTTTCGTTATTTTAACAATAATAGCTTTTCAGAAATCCCTGTTAGTTTAAGGTGGTTAGTATTAATAATAAAAATGGAAAAACTTTCTATTTAAAGTGCTGATATGATGAATAATATAACTATTTTAATAACGGTAAATAGATAACTTTGGTTTAGTAACTACAATAAGTTAGAATGGGTAGCCCATTAGAGACAATAAGAGATTTAAATAAAATAAAATTTAAAACTCAAGTACTTTTCAATTGATTGTTGGTTTCTGTCGAGTTTATCTTTTGTACCCAAACATAATAAAAGTGTGCTGATAGCATTGTATTTATAACAATAAACTTAAGGGTAAAAGGTTGAGTTAAAATTTAAAGCCGTTACTGTCATAAAGTTGGTAAATAACATTTACAAAGTCATTATTTTTAGAAATATTTTGCAAAACTTTTCCCCATAATTACTACGATACATTTTTAAACATCAGATATTGATGTGTAGAAATATTATATTATAACGCAGTTTTTGAGTAACGCATTTTAACAGTACAGGAATGGTATAAGATGATACGTTTTTTGTCCCAAACAAACTTGGAATCATTTGTTAATAAGTTTTTTTAAGGTTATTTCGGTGCATTATCAAATGCAGGATCTGGTTGGACTTATATGAGTATTGGGTGTTTATTTATCTGTACTGGACTTAAGTATTTAAAATAAAAACAATCTCATTGTAAAATTTTATTGCAACATTTAATTTTTGTTTATCGTATACAAAATGATGTGATAAAGTACACTATATGTATAAATTAAACCATATAATTATTAACATACATAATTTAACATTCCACATAATTCAAAAAGTAAAATATCAGTGGTCTGGGTGCGACCCGAGAGGTCCACATGAAAAAATACCATATTTTTTTTGTTATAATAATTATTATTTTCATTAAAATTATTATAAAAAACAATTTCAAATTGTTTGTAACAAATTATAATTGTCATAAACAATATTCTTTTTATGTCAACCGTATTCTTTTAAACTTTTTCGTATCATTTCGTAAGCGGGAGATATTTTTAATTGTTGTCAACAATTAAATTTTTTTTTAAATTATGATCAATAATCATTTATAAGTAACAATATTCAATTGCTTGATTTTAGCTAACAATAATTTTTCACTGTTATAGCGTCTTTAATGCTATTCTCCCAATACTGACACAAGTTTAAAATTCTCCAATTCCTATTTTTGTTTTTTAAAACTATCTCTTTTAATAAAATATTGTCACCATATTTTTCATAAAAATATTTCTACTATGCAATATTTATATTATTGAAAAGATCTTAAAATTCTGTATTAAAAATAGTATAATTTATAAATTGTAACATTCAGGTAGTTTTTTAAGTTTTTCTCCATAAAAAACAGCTTCACCGATTATGCTGAAAATCTAATCAGTTCAAAGTTGCGTAATTATGCGTCGAATGCAGTCGGTCTCGCCTCGATATCGTTTTTTGTTCTTGAGATAATCGAGACGAAAAATAATTCCAAGCGCACATACGAACATACGCACATATGTACATACACACATAGACGTCCGCTTAAAAACTATTGTATTCGACTCTGGGGAACTTGAAATGTAGAGATATGTCAAAATTCGGGATTCGCAAAATCGGACCGATTACCATATTTCTATATTTCTATTTATAATACTTATTAAATATCGAATCTGCAACCAATCTTGTTCTGTAATGCGTTTGCAAGCATTCAACTGAGCCACGAACACTTTCCTATTATAGTAAGAATTCTAACATCACTTGAACGTTTTTTTTAACTAAGTAAACAAATCTTTAATAAAAATTTATAATTAATACATAATTTTCTAACCTTTTTTGCGAGATGAATGTTATTAGGAACTATTGTGATGAACTGGTTGATTTCATCAGCAGTGAATATCTTCGCTTTCTTTGGCATATATCCATCAGATTTCCTTTTCAGAAATGCCCATAATTTCAAATATTTGTCAATATTCACATTATTTTTTATTGAAATTGTGCTTTTTCGTAAGAAAACTGTGACTATCTGGTAAACCATTGTGTACCTTTTTTTAGAATTTTCGGGCAAAAGGCTGATAGTACCTAAACTGGCAGCTTGTAGAACTTCTGGTATGTTTTACATGCCAGACTTTATCAAAGGCACTTGAAACGTCAAGAAATGCGGTTGAGCAGTAATGTTTAGCTACGAATGCTTCGTTAATTTTTCTGACCACTCAATGGATTTATTTTATGGTGTAGTGATGATGGCAGAAACCAAACTGGTCTTCAGAAATTATATTGGCCTTCTCTAATATCAGGGTTGTTTTTTTCAAAATAAGCTTTTCGAATACTTTTGATACAGGTAGTAAACTTATTGATCTGTAGATTGTCGTTTGATAAAGGGGTTTGCCAGGTTTAGGGATATGGATGACTTGTGCAACTTTTTATTGCATGGAAAAGTAATTTAAAAGAAGTAATCAATTTTACATTGCAGTAAAAAAATTTATATCTTTTTTTGGTAGCACTTTTAATAATTTACCAGTGATTAAATCATATTCAGGTGACTTTTTTGTATTGAGCCTAAACTTCTATATAGGTAGACATTTGGAATAGAGCCTACAGAAATTTGTATATTTCCTTTTCTATTGGGGGGATTTCTATCTTTCGCAAATTGCGAATGTGATACCTTTATCTTGATTGTCTTTTGCCCATTCTCCATTTGGCTTTTTTGTAAGAACATTTGGTTTTTGAGGTTGTTTCATTTTCTTAGATGCTTTCCACAAGGAGTGGTTGTAGCGTTTTAAATATTTTGGTTTTTTATCTGATTAAGTACGTCTTTAAGTTCCCTTGTTGCTGTAATTAGCTTTTGTTTATACGTGACCTTGTTTTTTGCCAACGTTTTCTTAATATTTTTATTTAATGATTTTAATAAACTAATTATAAAATTGTAATATTTAATAGTAAAATAAGTTTAAAAATCCAGAAAAACCACTGTTATTTTATATTTTAAATCTTTCACTTCTGTCGTCAATCCCAGTTATTGCCAATTTTTCGTTAATTTATAGGTAAATGAAATTATCAAAATTTAGTACAATTCTATAAAGAGTAATCAAGTTAGTTATTTGTTGATCAATTTGATAAATGTTAACAAAAAACGTGGAGTACGACAAGGCTGTGTTCTATCGCCGAGCCTTTTTAACCCATACTTAAAAGAAATATTCAAGGAAGCTTTAGATGACAGACAAGAAGGTGTAAGACTCGGCGGAGAAACAATCAATAATATTAGATACGCAGGCGATACAGCCCTTCTGGCGGAGAATCTGGAGGACCTCCAAACATTAGTAAATCTAGTGAACGAAGCAAGTCATCGGAGAGGTCTCAAAATCAACATAACAAAAACAAAAAGGATGGCAGTCGGAAAAATAAATGTACATTAGAGGCAGATTTGGATCGGTGGGGAAAAGATAGAACGTGTACACCATTTTAAATATCTGGGCAGCTGGCTTAAAGCGAATGCGGACTCTGATGAAGAGATAACAACACGAATTAAAATATCACGCAAGGCCTTTAAGACATGAAAACCAGTTCTATGTAATAGAAATCTGTCAATGTCTCATAATACAGGAAAAAGTGGAAGGTAAAAAGTGCATTGGGCGAAAAAAGCTTTCCTGGCTACGCAATATCAGGCAATGGTGTGGTCTTTCTGCCGAAGAACTGTTCCGTGCGGCAGCCGATAGGCAAAGATTTCAGGAAATTATAAGCATAATGATAGCCAACGTCTAAAGACAGACAGGGCACCAAAAAAAGAAAAAGAAGAACAATTAACGTAATTTTATTTATTTTAATAATAGCAATTTTATGTTTTAACAAAATGAACAAATACTGATTGACAACAAATGCCAAATTCATTGAAATAAAACAACTACTCAATGAGCAGGTATCAATCAATAAAAGAGTCCAAGTCATTATCAACAGCCTTCGATTGGGACATACACTCTTAAGTCACTAATATATCTCTCAGAGGAATTATTTTTCTCTGTAACAATTTTAATATCTACATACATACATACATAAAGTCATGCCTTTTTCTAATAGGGGTAGGCAGAGACCACTTCCTTCCACTTGCTACGGTTCTTGCACACATCTTTTGCTTCCTCTACTTTAATCAGTGCTCTTATACATGCTCGTCGGTTGTTGGTACTCTTGACCTGGCCTTTCTTAAAAACAATGTTGATCTGATCGAGATATGTTCTCCGAGGTCGACCGCTACCGACTTGTCCATTTACACTCGCCTTATAAATTTGTTTCGTCAATCTTCCTTCATCCATCCTTTCTACGTGTCCAAACCATCTAAGCATTCCTTTATTTATCTTTGTAGCCACATCTTCTTTTACACCACAGCGTTCTCTTATCTCACTATTCTTTACTTTATCCAACCGAGTCACTACGGCTGTACTTCTCAGACTACTCATCTCCGCAGCATTAATCCTATTTTCATGCTTTTTCTGCGAAATCCAACATTTACTACCATACATAAGTGTAGGAACCAACACACCTCTATGCACAGCCAGACGTGCCTTTTTTGACACTTTCTGGCTATTCATAAAGCTATGCAGTGCTCCATTCATTTGTTTTCCTGCCAACACCCTTCGCTTAATGTCACTGTCTAACTTTCCATCTTTAGTAAACTTTGAACCCAAGTACACAAATTCATTTACTTGTTCCACTCTTTCTCCCTCAATCGAAACTTTACAGTTTGTCATGCTTTCTTCTCTTTCAAAAACCATTACTTTCGTTTTGCTCACATTTAATTTCATCCCTTTGATTTTCAGGGCATCATGCATAACATTAACCATCGCCTGCAATTCCTCTTCAGATAACGCTAAATCTCTAAATCACAGTAAAACACCTCGTGGTTAGGTGCCCACTTTGCGATAAATTAAGAAAGTGCTTAGATTCTCAGACAAGAACATATTTTGTAAAACCTAATTTTTAATTAAAACGTGTTTTGTATCTCTCTGCTTAAAATGAATTGAGGTTGATGCGTGGTTATTTATAGTTGAAAAAAAATTACAAAATTATCTTTTTAAACCCTTATTTTGGTTGAAAAGTTACAAGTCTAACAATAAAAAAGATTTGCAAAATTGGTTATTATCAGTAGTAATATCCCTAGGACATTGATAATAGACGAGATAATTTTATGATAATCAAAATCTTGTTCCTCTCAGCCTTTGGCTTCGGGCTGTTACCAAGCAATGAGCTAGAGAAATTTGTCATAAAATTATGAGGCGGATAATTTTTTGACAAAAAAATTTATAACTCAACAAAACGAAACATTTATTTATTTATTAAAAGTTTAGTTAGTGAAAGTACAATTATTAAAATTTAACTTAACATTAGATTCGTTTCCCCATTCAGATAAACGGTAAGCGGGGTCCTGGAAGACGAAGAATTTCGTGGCTAAAAAATCTACGCACATGGTTCAACATAACAACTGTGGGTCTGTTCAGAGCAGCTGCGAACAAGATACAGATTACCATGATGGTCGCCAACATCCGAAACGGATAGGCATTGTAAGAAGAAGATTCGTTGCTGATCTCTACTATAGAAGATCTGTTAATATTTATGATCTTGTTGTGGTGTTCTAGATCAAGATTTAAAAATGGTTCTTTAGAATTTTGACTGCTATGACCAGTAATTTTCAGCAATTGTCGTCCTTCTACACCACCTTTTGCCAATTTGCTAACAGCAGTTGATCTATTCGATGTTATCTTTTTGTCCTTTACATTCAAACTTATTGCCTCAGCAGTAGATTTAGTCCATCCATTTATAGTATTTTTTCCAACAGGTATATTATTATACCATTTGTCAGTTTTATTTTTTCGATTTGGTTTAAGAATAGTCACGCTGAGGTAATATTGTTTTCTTGTTTTGATATCAGTTTATAAAAAAGACGTATAGGGCAGCTGTGTCTATTACTATATGAAACCAACCATTAACTTTTTGTCGGCTATTGGAACCATCTTGGCACGTTTTACTGAACACCGTATTATATTCCATGCTAATTCTACAGCAGCTATATGGTAAAATTTACGAATAAGACCTTCAGGAGTATTTTCATCCAATAGCAATATTATTTTGTTATCTTCAGGCAAATTTAACGAAACTGAACTGGACTAACAATTACATGGATCTGCTTGTAGTTTCTTTCTGATTGCATCGCGGGCATTTTGGGATAGTTAAAATACTATATTGTTAAACGGGTCAATCAAAAAATAATAGTCATTAAAGTACTTTTCTTGCAAAAGTTTGCACGAAACGTTCCACATAATCTTCACCGTTTCTTCTTTAAATTTGTTCCCGTCTTTTTTTTCTCACATTAACCGCCCCCATTATTTTAGTATCAACGACAATTCTAAGCTTTTATGTTTATTTAATTCATATTCTTGTTCGCAAAAAAATTTCATAAATATGACTCAAATATATTTGTGACTGTAGGTTGTATTTCTGGGGACTTTTTCTTTGATTAGCGCATTTATACTTTGAACATTCGCATTGCCAAAACGTGACATATTGAAATTTATTAAAATAGCTTTTCAAAAACCCCTGTTAGTTAAAGGTGGTTAGTATCAATTAAAAATGGAAAAACTTTCTGATGTACAATATAACTATTTTTATAACGGTAAATAGATAATCTTGTTTTGTAACTACAATAAGTTGGAATGAGTAGCCCATTAAAGACAATAATAGATTTAAAAAAAATAAAATTTAAAACTCTAGTACTTTTCGATTGATTGTTGCTTTCTGTTGAGATTATCGGTGGAACCCAAACATAATAAAAGATTGCTGATAGCATTGTATTTATAACAATAAGTTCAATGCTAAAAGATTGCACTAAAATTTAAAGCCGTTACTGTCATAAAGTTGGTAAATAACATTTACAAAGTCATTATTTTTAGGAATCCTTTGAAAAATTTTGCCCAAAATTTCCACGATTCATTTTTAAACATCAGACATAGATGTGTAGAAATAGTAAATAACGCACTTTTTGAGAGAATCTAATATAAACAGGCTTGTTTCAAATACTCCAAAAACCGTTTAGTGAACGGTCACGGTAAAACGCAATAGAAAAAACGCATTTTAACGGAACAGGGATAGTATAAGATGATCCGTTTTTTGTTCCAAATAAACTTGAAATCATTCGTTAATAAGTTTTTAAAGGTTAGTTCGGTGCATTGTCAAATGCAGGATCTGGTTGGATATTTAATTCTTGTTTATCGTATACAAAATGATGTAATATAGTACACTATATGTATAAATTTGACCAATGTATTACATATTACATATTTTAACCTCCAACGAAATTCAAAAGGTAAACAATTTTTAAAAGTCCTAACTCGATACTTTGTTATTAAAAAAATTTTCGGGCAAAAGGCGAATTGTACTTAAAC
Organism: Agelastica alni; assembly: GCA_950111635.1. Classification (NCBI taxonomy): domain Eukaryota; kingdom Metazoa; phylum Arthropoda; class Insecta; order Coleoptera; family Chrysomelidae; genus Agelastica; species Agelastica alni. The sequence continues at coordinate 46,731,135 of OX467712.1, read as the reverse complement.
TGGCAGCTTGTAGAATTTCTGGTGGTGTGCAGTTGAATTCATTTTCGCTTCCTGAATCCATTTTTACAAAAAGTCAGTTTTAAATAACCCCAGGTAAGTAAGTATTTTGTCAAATTATGACATTACATGGTAATCTTATTCAAACATTGCACTGCATGTCAATTGTTTTGTAGGTAATAAATCTACTTTGTCTCTGATTGGCCATACCACGTTGTGTAAAGTCTTTCACACACAGGGTGTGGCTTGTTTTGTTTAATGCATCCAGTAGTCAACAAAAATATTTTATAAAAAGTGTCCATTTTTTAACAGTCATAGAGGAAAATATTTGCTATCATCTCTGATAAATAAAGATATAACAATAAAATGTCTTTAAATTGAGTAATTTTATGTGCGCTCTGGTTATTGTAAAACAATTTAACTGCTTTGGAAGCTCCAACATCTCAAACATATAGTTTATAAATAAATTGATCTCTTGGTACAATTACACAATGCAATGTATACAGCTTTACTAGAGAAATTTGAGGTAATCCATGACAGACAATATGGATTTCGACAACTTCGGTCTACTGGAGATTTGCTGGCTTATGTCACTCAGCTCTGGACAAACACTATTGAAAAGTTTGGTAAATCCCGTGCAATAGCCTTGGATATATCTAAAGCCTTTGACTGCGTTTGGCACCAGGCAATTTTAAGTAAATTATCTGCCTACGGTCTCCCAACCAAACTGCGCCAATGGCTCTTGAGCTTTATGCAAGATCGCTCCTTACATGTGGCAGTTGACGGTATTTCTTCTGATGCGTTTAAAACCAATGCCGGGGTCCCCCAGGGTTCCATCCTGTCCCCCACCTTATTTCTTTTACACATCAACGACCTTTTGAAAACCACCACGAACCCCATTTACAGTTTCGCAGACGATAGCACACTTGTCTCAACTTTCACATCCTATCGATCACTTTCGGTGAATGATACAAATAGACTAAGGCAGGAACAGGTTGATTCCATCAATAGAGATCTTAAAGCAATCGTCGAGTGGGGAACTAACAATCTTGTTCAGTTCAACGCCCAAAAAACACAAAGCACCACGTTTTCCAAGAAAGTGAATTTCTCAAATCATCCCATCACAATGTCCGGAAATACCCTTGAACCAAGTCCCTCCATCTCGATTTAGGAGTCACGGTGTCCAATAATATGTCTTGGCATGACCATGCTGCTAACATCGCAAAGTCGGCAAGCCAGAGGCTAGGTTTTCTGTGGAAAACCAGAAAGTTTTTTACTTCTGATCAACTGTTGACGACGTACAAGGCTCAAATCCAACCTCTACTGGAGTATTGCTCGCCCATTTGGGGTTCAGCACCAAGGCATTCTCTTCGTCTTCTAGATTCCATTCAGAAAAGAGCCATTCGCTTGATAAACAGCTCAACTCTCACAGATACCCTTCACCCTCTAGAACATAGAAGAAGAGTTGCAGACCAGTCATTGCTCTACAGATATTTCCATGGCAGATGCTCCAGAGAAATAAAAACTCTTGTACCACCATTGGCCACATTCGGCCGAAGAACTCAGCACGCTGATCAGTCTCACCCATTTACTCTCAAGATTGACACTACAAGGACCAAGAATCCTTCTTTTACAGGGCTGCTACGGAATGGAATAAGCTTCCAAAAACAGTTTTTTTAGAGAACCATGACCTGCAACTTTTTAAAAAGCGTGTCCACGATCATTTTCCTTCTATAATCCCTTCCCCTTCTAATAGTCGCAGTGCGGGCCGTCCGCGGCCCACACGATAGGTCTACCCTTTTTGCGACTATTTTCTTAAAAAAAAAAAAAAACATGGCTACTAGGCATTATTTTCTACATTTCCAAAAAACAGCTGTATTTTCAAATTTAAATACGAATCTAATAAAACATTTTTTGTTAGAAGCATCGCTGAAGCAATTCGTATTGGCAAACAAGGTTATATCACTATTATTGATTTTTTATTCGATAATTTGCCTTGAAGCGACGGCATGTCAATCACAGTAAAAAAATATGTTTACGATTTATTATGGAGGAGTTTTTTTTTGAAAGAATTACCAATAAATAGCATGGTAGCTGACTCTCTGTTACAATGACATTTACCCCCTGTCAAATTTATAAAATGTTTTTAGTAACAAGAAATCACCAAATAGAAGGGCTTGTTAGAATATCTATTTTATTTGGTAATATCAAGTTGGTACACTTGTAGTTATGCGTTAAGTATTGAATATATAGTTGTCAAGTTCCTGTCAGTGTTTTTTTTTAATTTTCCCCTCTAAAATAATATGTATAGAATTACTACAAAGGAAACTCTTATTTTAATGCCTTTCTAACATTTTATTGCAAATTTTAAAAAACAAATTATAATTTGTGTATTTTTTATCGTAACTATTATGGAAAAAAAAATCAATATACAAAAAACTTTCTCTTTTAAATAATTTTGTAAAAAGGGAAAATACAGTAACATACAATGTAGGTTACAAATACAATATATTTAAAATACAAACTTAATAATATTAAAACAAAAAAGTTTTTGATTTTTTTAGGAATGTAATTGCAAAAAACTTGCAAAGGGTACATTCAAAAATGGGTACGATTAAAAAATTTTTTACTTTTAATAAATTTATTTAAAGTCTTTTTGCATTACAAAAAAATTAAATAAAATATTTGTAAAAAATATACGTAATAGATTAATCAAATGTGACAATAAATCTTTAGCAACAATAATAGGTATAAATTTTTTTATAGCATGTTAAAATATTTAAAACACAATGTAAAAAAAATAAACAACCTAACAATTAAAATAATATTTTTTTTAACAAATTTTGTAATTTGTAATTATTTTTAAAATTATTTTTATAATTTTCTGTTACTGGTATAATGTCTTACTTTTAATTTTAATATAATAATATAAAAGTCTATAAAACGTTTTACAAAAGTGTTAAATTATATTGATTTCTGTCGTCTTCTAAACAGTGCTGTCCATATTGATCTCGTTGAATATTTACAGTTTGTCCAGATCCAAAATCTCTCTGTTCATAAACATTAAACATTTCTTCGTAGTTTGGCAATATTAAAGAACTAGCATTTTCGGAACATGGATAGTAGTTATTAGTGTTATCAGAATAACTAATAGTTCCTTGCGACTTTAAATATGTGTTGAAACTGTAGTTTGCCACATTCTGATTGGAATAATTTATTCTTTGAAGACCCCACTGAGAACAGTCCTGATTTGAACTATCGTTAGTTGTTGATTGGGGCATATATTGGTTTAAAGCAGCAACCGTATGATTTAAAATGCTTTCGCTTGCAACAGAGTCTTCATAATCTAATTGAATTCCTGTTTCGGACAAATAGTTGGAGTTGGTCGATGGGGATGATATAAGTAACGATGAGCAGTGATCGGGGGAACTCAATTTTTTCATTTTTTCCTTTTTATCTTTCATCCTTCTGTTTTGGAACCATATTTTTATTTGACGCTCCGTAAGATTATATGCTGTTGCCAAATGTATTCGTTCAGTTCGAGAAATATATGCACATTATTCAAATGTTCTCTTAATGGTCCCATTTAAAATATTTTTTTAAATTTATTATAATGGTAAGCAAAAATCATTTTGGTGTTCTATTTGAACTGGATATATTTTATAGCAAAATGGATCACCGCCACATAATCTTATCAATTTTCTGCAATAATAATAATATTCTCATTTCGATTTATAGGGAGACAAGGTTTAATAGAATATCCAGCACAATTAGCTTATCTTATGCTAGTTCTTATTCACGGTGTTAATTAATAGTATTTTTTACAATATCAAGCATCAAACATTATTACTTAATAAGTAATAAATACATTAGATTACCTGAGACATTTTTTAAAATGAAATAACGTTAAAATTTTTGTGGGCATAATTAATAATAGTTTTAAATTAGATTTGGTACAAAAAAAGTATAAATATTTAAATAAAAAAGATCCAATAGTAGTATGTTTGGTATAATAAAAGCAAATTTACAAATAAATTGTATTGTTAATGTGTTATTTTTTTTGGTTTTTTTTATTGCTTCGACAAGATCTTTGATCTCCAATATAGATTAGGTTAGGTATCATGTGAGTGGGGCGGATTCGCCCCTCCACTGCGACCTTAAGTAGGTCTATTGTGGCTTACCCCTAGAGGTCACAGTTCACCGCACAATCCAGCCCTTCTCACGAAGTTCATGGTATATCCAAATATTTGAACCTTATTCTTCCCAGGCCGGGGCATGAACATAGTATATGTTCAGCAGTTTCGTCTTCCACGCAGCAGAACCGACAGTCCGTTTGTTGGTTCAGACCTATCTTCCTGAGGTGGTATCTTAGACGACAGTGTCCTGTAAGCAGTCCTGTTAAAGTTAAAGTTAAAGTTAAATCTTAATCCTTTCATAAATATGACCCTGTAACCACCGAAAAACACGAAAAACAAACGCTTTTTTTGCTATGTAAGAAAGACAAAATAAGATCACTGCGTCCTATTTTGAAAATTTTGTTTAATAAAAATTAATTTAATAGAAAGTGAATGTTTTAGTGGAAAATGAAGTTCATTTTTTTAGTACCAGTTCTAAAGAATATGAGTCAAGAACAAACAAATACTAAAAATAAAAAAAAATTGTCAATTTTAAAATAATTTTTATATTAGATATTTTAAATGCAAGCAATATGAAAGTAATGGTTTTTGTTAGAGAAAAAATCATGATAAACTACAAGGTGTTTATTTAAAAGAAAAAAGAGTGAAAAAGAAGGTACACGGAAATTTAAAATACAGTGCAAAATTTTCTAAATTGGTCATATTTAATTTTACGGTAAAAGGATGACCTGTATTTTCTTCACGACCTTGTCAAAGAACAATGTAGACTAGAAAAGATAAAAAATTCCCAGAAACCAGCTTCGTCACCTTAGATAATTTTAAAAACTACAATGAAAAGAGTAGAAGAAAGATATAAGACAAGGCTACTATGGTAAAGAGAACATTTGGTGTGACCAGAAAATAAGATAAATGCCTTAAATAGACTTTGCTATGTCAAACGGAAAATGAATAAAGACAAGGAATATGCTAAATTGTACAGTATAAAATTGGAAAAAATGGAAAAAAAGAAGTACATAAAATGACTTTCAAAGAATGAAACTAAAGAAGAAGGAATAATATTAGTCTTACTTATTGTCTATTTACTGGATCAAACCTTTACAACTCCCTACAAGTCATACTTTTGAACTTTAGGATAGAGAATATGCCTTTACATCGGACATAAAGAAGACGTTTCTTTAAGTGAGAGTCAGAAAAAAGATTGTCACTCATAAATAATACTGTGGAGGGAAATGCATAAACACGTAAAACCTGATATCTACGAAATCACAGTAGTATTCTTTGGTTCAACAATTTTACATTGCAGTAATGAATTTTATACCTTTTACTGGTAGCACTTTTAATAATTTATTAGTGGTTAAATCATATTCAGGTGACTTTTTTGGATTGAGCCCAAATAATATAACAAACTTAACATGACTTACAGTAAACATCGCTGTAGGTAAAGACATTCAGTAAAGATCTTACAAAAATTTCTATATATCCTCTTCTATTTCCGCAATATTAGTTGCGAATGTGGTAGCTTTATCTTGATTGACTCTTGCCCTTCTCCATTTGGCTTTTTTATAAAATCATTTGTTTTTTGTGGCTGTTTTAGTTTTTAAGTTGCATCCCATAATGAATGGTTTTAGCGTTTTGAATATTTTGGTTTTTTATCTGGATTAGTACGTCTTTAAGTTCCCTTGTTCCTGTGTTCAGTCTTTGTTTATACGTAGGTGACCTTGTTTTTTGCCAACGTTTTCTTAGTATTCTTATTTAATCATTTAAATTATAAATTTTTAATACTGAATTAAGTTTTAAAAATCCAGAATAACCATCGTTATTTAATAGTTTTAAGATTTCACTTCTGTCGTCAGTCCCAATAATTGCCAATTTTTTTTAAACTATTAATTTGTCACTGTTAATTAAAAGGTATATGAAATTATTAAAATCAAGTACAAAGGCTAAAAAGAGAAATTAACTTAGTTATTTGTTGATCAATTCGATAAATGTTAACAAAAACGTAATTTTATTTATTTCAATAATAGCAATTTTATGTTTTAACAAAATTAACAAAAAATGGTTGGCAACAAAAACCAAATTCAATGAAATCAAAGAGCTGTTCAATGAGCAGTTATCACTAACACTAAGAAGGAGAGCCTAAGTCATTATTAATCGCCTCCGATTAGGACACACACTCCAAGTCACAGAGAAATTCTTTTCCTATCTGTTACAATTTTGGTATCTAAATCACAGTCAAACACCCCTTGGTTGAGTGCTCACTTAAGCAAAAACATTAAAACAATCCCCAACAGTCATCTTCAGTCAGAAAGTGCTAAGATTTCTCATGCATGAACATATTTTGTAAAAGATAATTTATAATTAAAACTTGTTTTCGTTTTATCTCTCTCTGCTTGAAATGCATTGAGGTTGATGCGTGGTTATTTTTTGTTGAAAGAAATGAAAATTACAAAATAATCTTTTCAAACTCCTATCTTGGTCAAAAAGTTGCAGGTCTAGCAATAAAAAAGATTTGCAAAATAGGTCATTATTATTATAATCTACTTTGAGAATGATACAATAATTTCAACAATTTGATCATTTGCTTAAAAAAAAAGACCTTTAAAAAACGCTTTAGTTTCCGATAAAACTTTAATAATAATTTTAAATTTATCTTTTCAAAATATTCTTCCAAAACTTGCAACAATTTAATAAATTTTTTAGTTTCGCATTGACTTATTTTTTGTGAGCACACAAAATTCTGTTATTTTCGTTATTTTAACAATAATAGCTTTTCAGAAATCCCTGTTAGTTTAAGGTGGTTAGTATTAATAATAAAAATGGAAAAACTTTCTATTTAAAGTGCTGATATGATGAATAATATAACTATTTTAATAACGGTAAATAGATAACTTTAGTTTAGTAACTACAATAAGTTAGAATGGGTAGCCCATTAGAGACAATAAGAGATTTAAATAATATAAAATTTAAAACTCAAGTACTTTTCAATTGATTGTTGGTTTCTGTGGAGTTTATCTTTTGTACCCGAACATAATAAAAGCTTGCTGTTAACATTGTATTTATAACAATAAATTTAATGCTAAAAGGTTGCAATAAAATTAAAAGCCGTTACTGTCATAAAGTTGGTAAATAACATTTACAAAGTCATTATTTTTAGGAATCTTTTAAAAAATTCACCCAAAATTACAATACATTTTTAAACATCAGATATAGATGTGTAGAAATAGTATATTATAACGCAGTTTTTCAGAATCTAATGTTAACAGGCTTGTTTCAAATACTCGAAAAAGCGTTTATTAAACGCAATAAAAAACGCATTTTAATAGAAAAGGAATGGTATAAGATTATTCGTTTTTTGTTCCAAACAAACTTGGAATCATTCGTTAATAAGTGATTTAAAGGTTATTTTAGTGCATTGTCAAATGCAGGATCTGGTTGGACATTTAATTCTGATTTATCGTATACAAAATGATGTAATATAGAACACTTTACAGTGTGGAATAGCCAAATGGAAAAATTCGATAACGAATAAATGAGAGCGTCTTGGGAAAAACGCTTGGACACGTCGATTTGTATTTTTAGAAGCGCGTTTTTTTAAAAAAATATTATTATATGGGGTGTGTCATGATACAGTGGCCGATACCAACTTTCTTATTTTAAATACAAACCCCTGTATATTATTTATTTTTTCGATTCTTTAGAAAATTCTAGACAAAATTCATGCACAATGTTCCATACCTATCTTCAACTGTTTCGGAAATATTAAGTGTTTTTAGATGTATTACAAAAATTAACATTAAAAAAAGAAAATTATTTTATTTCACAAATTCCCAATATCCCAAGGAACAATTAGCAAAATAGAAAAACAGTTTCGCGAGCTTGGTCATGTAAGACAGACAAAAAAAGTAGTTGCCAATGAACTAAGCGATGATGCGAAATTGGATGAGTTTCAAGAAAACCCACATAATTCTGGTCGAAAAGCAGCCTCACTGTTCAACATTAGCCACACATCAATTTTTCGAATATTAAAGGAAAGTAAAATGCATCCTTATTAAATGATGCCAACTCAGGAGCTCATGAAAGACGATTTCGACAGGAGAACCTATTTTTGTGAACAAATGATGGAAATGTTAGATAACAATGTGATCCAATTAGAAGATGTTTTGTTTTCTGATGAGAGCACATTTACACTTCACGGTCATCTTAATCGTTAAAATTGCCGCTATTGGTCTAATGAGAATCCTCACTGGATGAGAGAGGAACATACGAAATATCCTGAAAAAGTTAATGTTTGGGCAGGAATTGTTGGAAATCATATCGTAGGTCACTTTTTCATTGATGGCAACTTGAATAGAGATAAATATTTAGAACTGCTCCAAAATAATGTCGTGCCAACTTTGACTAACTTATATCCTGATCCAGCAAATCCACAAGTTCCTGCCAATATACTATGGTTTCAGCAAGATGGAGCACCGCCCCATTACCAAATCAATGTCCGGCAATACCTGAACCAAAATTTTCCAAATCGGTGGATAGGGAGGCGCGGATCGATAGAATGGCCAGCACGATCTCTTGATCTGACGCCATTAGACTTCTTTTTGTGGGGATATGTCAAAAGTATTGTATACAAAACTAAACCACTCAACTTACATGACTTGAAAAGACGAATCACGCTTGCGATTAGATCAGTCACGCCTAAAATGTTGAGTAACGTTAGAAGACATTTCTATACCAGATTAGTATGTTGCCAAGACGTTCGCGGCGAACATTTTGAACATCTCTTACATTGAAATTAATGTTTTTTTTTTTTACATTATTTGTGAAATAAAATAATTTTATTTTTTTAATGTAAATTTTTGTAATACATCTGAAAACACTTAATATTTCCGAAACAGTTAAAGATAGGTATGAGACATTGTAGATGAATTATGTCTAGAATTTTCTGAAGAATCCAAAAAATAAATAATATACAGTGGGTTGTATTTAAAATAAAAAAGTTGGTATTGGCCACTGTCACATGACACGCCCTATACAATTTTTTTTTGAAAAAAATGCGCATCTAAAAATACAAATCAACGTGTCCGAGCATTTTTCCCAACACGCTCTCATTTATTCGTTATCGAATTTATTCCATTTGACTGTTCCACACTGTATATAAGTGTAGGGATCAGAATTCCTCTGTGCACAGCCAGATGTGCTATTTTTGACACGTTTTAGCTGCTTAAAAAGTTATACAGGGTTTCATTTATTTGTTTCCCTGCCGACAACCTTCGCTCAATGTCATTGTCCTACTTTCCGTCTTGTCAATTGCCTATTCTGTTTTTGGCTTTTTTATAAGTGGATTTGTGTTTTATTTTAGTTTCTTAGTTGCTTTTCACAATAAGTAATAATGTGCACAATGGCATCTAGATTTTCTTTTAAACAATTTTCTAAAAACAGAAAATACAGTAACATACAATGGTGGTTACAAATACAATATATTTAAAAAACGAACTTAATAATATTAAAACAAAAAAGTAAAATAGTTAGATTTTTTTAAGGAATGTAATTGCAAAAAACTTGCAAAGGGTATATTCAAAAATAGAACAATCAAACAATTTTTTACTTTTAATAACTTTATTTAAAGTCTTCTTGCATTACAAAGTTTTTCAATAAAATATTTGTAACTGATATACTCAATAGATAAATGAAATAAATGACAATAAATCTTTATCAACAATAACAGGCATCAAATTTTTCATCACATGGTTAAATATTTAAAACACAATGTAAACAAAAAAAACAACCTAACAATTAAAATAATTGTTTTCTCAACAGATTTTGTAAATAAGTAATTATTTTTAAAATAACTTTAACAAGTTACTGTTACTGGTATAATGTCTTACTTTTAATTTAAATACCAATAATAATATAACGGGCTATGAAACGAATCACAAATGTGTTAAATTATATTTATTTTTGTCGTTTTCTAAACAGTGCTGTCCATATTCTTCTCGTTGAACATTTACAGTTTTTCCAATGCCAAAATCTATCTGTTCAAAAACATTAATCATTTCACGTAGTTTGACAATATTAGAGAACTAGCATTTTCAGAAAATGGATAAAAGTTACCAGTGTTGTTAGAATAACTAATAGTTCCTTGCGACTCTAAATATGTGTTGGAACTGTAGTTTGCCACATTTTGATTGTAATAATTTATTCTTTGATGACCCCACTGGGAACATTTCTGATTTGAACTATCGTTAGTTGTTGATTGGGGCATATATTGGTTTAAAGTGGCAACCGTATGATTTAAAATGCTTTCGCTTGCAACAGAGCTTTCATAATGTCATTGAATTCTTGTTCCGGACAAATAGCTGGAATAAGTCGATGGGGAGGATAGAAGTTACGATGAGCTGTGATCGGGAGAACTCAATTTTTGAAGTGAAAACTTCTTTAGCGGCGTTGTACACAATTTTTGTAATGGGTTAAAAATGTTAAACTCGCGTCAGGACACGTGACCTGATCGAAAATTCGTAAGACGGATGGAGAGTAGACAGCTGGCGTGGCGTAGGAGAGGAAGTATCCCCCTCTCTTTCTACGGCGCGGCGAAAATGTATGCCTGCGCCGGCTGTTTCGTTTAGGCGAAACGAAATATAAAATATAAAACTGCTATTGATGCGGTCTTTATTAGACATTTAAATAGGTTCGAATCAAAACTGTTCGTTTCTTACTTCAGCTATCATAAACCGATCGTATCAATTTTAGAGATTGGCGATGATGGTTCTGGTAATAATGATAGTGAAAAAGTCGTCGAAATTATGGATAGAAGTTGATTTTTCTGAGGGATAAACTTTTTAATGTAATATAAATTGTCATGTTTGTGTACGATAGCGCAATAAATAAATATTGTATTCTACCACATAAAAGATAGTACTTTTATTCTGATAATTAAAGCAATTCGTGCAAAATTATTCCATAACCATTCCAAAATATCCAAAACGCACAACGTTAATACTTAAGTTTTCACTTCTGCCGGCACTCCCAGAGTGCAACCCGTCGTTTTTTTATTTGTTCCTTTTTCTTTTCATTCTTCTGTTTTCGGAACCATACTTTTATTTGACGCTTCGTGAGATTATATTCTGTTGCTAAATGTATTCGTTTAGTTCGACAAATATATTTGTTGTTTGGAAACTCTTTTTCTAATTTTACTAACTGGGAGAAAAAATAAGAAGTACGAGCTCTTTTTATTTTAGAACTGGTCACCACCGGATTGTTATCATTTATAACCACTTGGTTATTTGCGTTGTATAAAAATTCATTTTCTGCTATTCTATTATTTCGATGTGATATGAGGATATCATCCATTACCTGAAAGCAAATAAAAATATTTATATGAACACGACATTTATTTAAAAAAAAATTTATGGTAACAATTTCCCTGCAATTTTGGTTTAAATGGATTTTAAAAAGAATATTATTTGTAAATATATAATTAATAACCTTTTTATTAAAACATTACAATCTCCTACATTGCAATAAAATATAATCTAGGATCTGCTTTATATATTTATTTAGATAGTTTTAAGATTATTTTATTAATTCGTTATTATAGTTTTTATATAAAAAGTTACAACAGTTTAAACTAAATAAAATATTTACCTATTTAAGATTATAATGCTCCTAAATTTAAAAAAATGTAAAACATTAGGAGAATTTTTTCGAAAATATATTAGTCCAAAACACTAGTTTAATTAAATTATAAATAATAAAATATATATAATTTAATAGGTTAATTAAAATGAATTCGGCAAAACATAATAAATAATTATTCTTTTGATTATTTGTTTACTTTATGACCATTACCAAGTAAAAATGTTTTTATTAATGCACCTGTTAACGTTGCGAGGACGTTTTAAACAAAATCTTTATTATTGTAAGGAAGCTGGCGGTCATCAGTTTGAACATTTATTTAATTTAGTAAGTAAGAAACTAAAATAAATGGAATTTTAACATCTGTAAGCAAAACAAAAGTAATGGTTTTTGAAAGAGAAGAAAGCATGACATACTGTGGAGTTTCGATTGAGAGAGAAAGAGTGAATCAAGTAAATGCATTTGTGTACTTGGGTTCAAAGTTTACGAGAGATGGAAAATATGACAGTGACATTGAGCGAAGGGTGTTGGCAGGAAAACATATGAATGGGGCACTGCATAGCTTTATGAATAGCCATAAGTGTCAAAAAAAAGCACGTCTGGCTGTGCATAGAGGTGTGTTGGTTCCTACACTTATGTATGGTAGTAAATGTTGGGTTTGGCAAAAGAAGCATAAAAATAGGATTATTGCTGCGGAGATGAGTAGTCTAAGAAGTATAGCCGGAGTGACTCGGTTGGATAAAGTAAAGAATAGTGAAATAAGAAACCGCTGTGGTGTAAAAGAAGATGTGGTTACAAAATAGATAGAAGGAATGCTTAAATGGTTTGGACACGTAGAAAGGATGGATAAAAAAGATTGATGAAACAAATTTATAAGGCGAGTGTAAATGGACAAGTCGGTAGAGGTCGACCTCGGAGAACATATCTTGATCAGATCTACATTGTTTTGAAGAAAGGCCAGGTCAAGAGTACCAACAACCAAGGAGCATGTATGAGAGCACCGATGAAAGTAGATGAAGCAAAAGATGTGTGTAAGGACCGTAGCAAGTGGAAAGAAAAGGTCTCTGCCTACTCCTATGGGAAAAAGGCGTGACTTTATGTGTGTATGTATGTTTCTTTTCAAAGTATTGATAGAAAATGTAAAATTTAAATTGTTAATAAATTTATCATATCTTTCAAAAGACATCTTATTTGACCCACAATACTATTTAAAAATTTTAGGGTAATTCTTACCCTTGCTCGGGGTTAAAAAATGTAAAGTTAAACATACAGGAAAATAGTGTCCCATTTTAATCAAAAATCGACGGATCTGAGCGTTTTTTAAAAATATTGACGAGGTTCCTGCAAATGGCTGTTTCGTATTCGGTTAGCCACCCTGTATATTTGCCTGTTTGGTAGGCATGTTGATGGGGACCATAGTTCCAAATAGATTTCAGTATGGCCTTGTATAACATTAATTTTTTTTCTATAGTTAAATCAAATTGTCGACCGATTATCCAATACATATTATATAGCTTAAGCCCGATTTCCTTTATTTTTGTCCATATATGTTTACGCCAGTTAAGCCCGCAATCAAGGTGTATGCCAAGGTATTTAACATCATTAGATAATTTAGAGTAACTGCTGAACAGGTTTCTTTGCGAAGTGTAAGTGGACTTATTCTCGTTGACTATGATATGCCATTTTTCTTGTCATTGTTGGATTAATTCAAATGTATTTGTTGGAGGTTTAATGCAGTCGACAAATTTGGTCAAAAGCAAATAACGCTGTATCATCAGCGAATGTTGTGACAATCGTATGAGTGGTTGTTGAAAAATCGGCAGTGAATAAAAGGTATAGTACGGTGCCCAAAACACTGCCCTGTAGAACACTAGTAAATATCGGATGCAGTTCAGAAATGCGTCAACATGTTTTACGAGGTATGACTTTGATATTTGGTAAATCCCATAAAGTAGTGTTACCTTTAATACATAAAGTAGTGCCAGCTTTATCAAAAGCACTTGAAACGTCGAGAAAAGCGGTTGAGCAGTAATGTTTAGCTACGAACGCTTCGTTAATTTTTCTGACCACTCTATGGGTTTGTTTTATGGTGTCGTGAATATGGCAGAAAACAAACTGGTGTTCAAGAATTATATTGGTCTTTTCTAATATCAGTGTTAGTCTCTTTAAAATTACCTTTTTAAACACTTTTGATACAGGTAGTAAACTTATTGGTCTGTAGAATGTCGTTTGATAAAGAAGTTTGCCAGGTTTAGGGATATGGATGACTTGTGCAACTTTTCATTGCTTAAAAAAGTAATTTAAAAGAAGTAAACAATTTAACACTACAGTGATAAATTTTATACTTTTTTCTGGTTGCACTTTTAATAATTTATTAGTAATTAAATAATTTTCAGGTGACTTTTTTGGATTGAGCCCAAATAATATAACAAACTTTACAAGACTTACAGTGAACTTCGCTATAGGTAAAGACATTATGTATAGATCCTACAGAAATTTGTATAGGTCTTCTTCTACAGGGGGGATTTCTATCTTCCGCAATATAAGTTGCGAATGTAGTAGCTTTATCTTGATTGACTCTTGCCCATTCTCCATTTGGCTTTTTTATAAAATCATTTGTTATTTGTGGCTGTTTTAGTTTTTAAATTACTTTCCACAATGGGTGGTTGTAGCGTTATGAATATTTTGGTTTTTATCTGATTTAGTACGTCTTTAAGTTCCCTTGTTTCTGTGTTCAGTCTTTGTTTATACGTAGGTGACCTTGTTTTTTGCCAACGTTTTTTTAGTATTCTTATTTAATGATTTTAATGAACACATTATAAAATTTTAATCTTTAATACTGAATTAAGTTTAAGGATCCAGAAAAACCATCGTTATTTTATAGTTTTAAGATTTCACTTCTGTCGTCAATCCCAATGATTGCCAATTTTTTTAAACTATTTATTTGTCACTGTTGATTTAAATGTATATCAAATTATTAAAATTTTTTTTTAAAAACCTTAGGCAAAAACATTAAAATCCTCAACAGTAATTTTCAGTCAGAAATTACTAAGATTTCTCAGACATAAATATATTTTTTAAAACCTAATTTTTAATTAACACATGTTTTGTCTTTTTCTGCTTGAAATGCATTGAGGTTGATGCGTGGTTATTTTTTGTTGAAAAAAAAGAAAATTACAAAATTATCTTTTCAAAGCCTTATTTTGATCGAAAAGTTGCAAGTCTTACATTAAAAAGATTTGCAAAATTGGTTATTATCAGTAGTAATATCCCTAGGACATCGATAATAGACGAAATAATTTTATGACAATCAAAAGCTCGTTCCTTAGTAACAGCCCAAAGGCTTCTTTCTCTTTCTCAGCTTCTGTTTGATTTGGTTGCTTGGTAACGGTGTACGGATCGTAGTTGTAATTTCCATAGGACGACCTAAAATTAGTGCCACTGGGCTCTTACCTATTGGACTTAAATACATGTATTTATAGGGATATAACTGTAAACACGTGTCTTTCCTTAGCTAGGGGATAAGTGTTTCAGTTAAGTGTTTCAGTTAAGTTTAAAAATAATAACAACGAAATTTAAATAATTACCTCAACCTTTGGGTATAAGAAGGGGAGGGTGACGTAAAGCATTTAATATACCCATATTTGATATTTACGTCACCACCCTTATTTAAAATAAGTTAAACAAAAAACAAAGTACGTGTCAATAGCTTTACACAAATTCTTTTTATAAATGTTGCAAAAAAAATTTAAATTTTGTTAAATTTATTTCTTTATATAGACAACAGTTGTAGTTAACTAATTTAAATATTTTTTACTACTCTACTTACGTAGAGTGTGGTTCATCCAAATGATTTAAATAAATTTTTTTGAATTATTCAGCATATTTGGGAAAAATAACCGAAATACATTAATTTTAGATTATGAAATAATATCCTGCAACATAAAAAATGTCATTTCGACATTGAACCTTCTTTGATTGACAGTTAGACCTCCCAATATTTTAAATGTAATTAAGCTGCCTGTGATACATCAATTAAATGGTCCATTTATTGTCCAATTTAAAATATTTTTAAATGTATTGCAAAAAAAATTATGCAATTGACGAAATTCTTTGCAACAATTACCACTATTGCCGTTTCTTAATAATGCAATAGTAAGCAAAAACCAATAATGTCTTTTTTCTTAATTCTTTAAGTTTTTTTTGTTCTTCTACAAATTATCAAATCTCAAATGTTATAAAATGTTGGTATCCAAAAGATTTTAAAGATTAGGCATCACCACCCAATTTTATATTTGGCATCATTGCAGACGTTTTAAAAGCACTTGAAAGACGACAAAATATGACATCTCTGTCTTTTTCTTGTAGCCAATTCTAAGAATCCGCTCGTACAGTCGTAGTTAGTAGATGACGAATTTTCCAATGCTTATTGGAATTTAATAGTTTCGTAAATTTCTTCCATAGACGTGGTAATATACCTATACGAATTCGATTTAGTCACCAAGGCATCAACTAAACGAGCGCACTGTGTTGAGAGGCACATTAGCAAATTCCCCTAGGATTTAAATTCGAAAATGTCTTGTTTATTATTAAGCTTTTTTGATAGGTTATTTTTTTGGTAAGAATTAGGCACATATTTATTTATGTTTAAAGGGAATGCAACAAAAATAAAATATCGGTACAAATTTAATAAAAACAGGGTCAACTAAAAACGAAACAGAGCCATTTGCAGGAACCTCGCCAGCATTTTTTTAAAAACGCTTAGACCCGTCGATTTTTGATTAAAGGATGACACTCTTTTCCGGTATTCTTTTAACCCCAAGCGAGGGTAAGAATTACCCAAAAAATTTTAAATGGCATTAAGGGACCAATAAGGTCTTTTAAAAGTTTAAACAATTTTCTTTACAATAGCCTTTAACATCTTTACATTTCCTCCAATATTTTAAAAACATTTTATGTTAAAATTTTAATTATTTTGGTTTCTTACTTACTACTTAATTGATTAAATGTTTAAACTAATGACCACCCGCTTCTATACAACAATAAATATTTTGTTCAAAACGTTCACGCATATTCCAAAGAATTTCCGGAGTAATTCGACGGCATTCGTCAACGATTCCTTGACGCAAATATTCCAAAGATGCTGGTTGTGTTTGATAGATATTACTTTTTAGATGTCCCCACAAAAAGAAATCAAAAGGCAATAAATCTGGCGATCGTGAAGGCCATTAATTGCTGCCTCTTCTCCTAATCGAATGCCGCATAATGCGGAGGAGCACTGTCCTGTAGAAAATAAAAATGATCTTCGTCATACTGTGGATGCAAGTGCCATCGAATTACTCCGGAAATTCTTCGGAATGTGCGGGAACGTTTTGAACAAAATCTTTATTTTGTATGGAAGCGGGCGGTCATCAGTTTGAATTAAGAGTATTTGGAGGAATTTTAAAATTGTATAGAGAATTGTAATAGCTTTTAAAAGTCACCACCAATGCTGTGTGTGTGTGTGTGTGTGTTTGTGTGTGTGTGTTTGTGTGTGTGTGTGTGTGTGTGTGTGTGTGTGTGTGTGTGTGTGTGTGTGTGTGTTTGTGTGTGTTTGTGTGTGTGTTTGTGTGTGTTTGTGTGTGTTTGTGTGTGTGTTTGTGTGTGTGTGTGTTTGTGTGTGTGTGTGTGTTTGTGTGTGTGTGTGTGTTTGTGTGTGTGTGTGTGTGTTTGTGTGTGTGTGTGTGTGTTTGTGTGTGTGTGTGTGTTTGTGTGTGTGTGTGTGTGTTTGTGTGTGTGTGTGTTTGTGTGTGTGTGTGTTTGTGTGTGTGTGTGTGTGTTTGTGTGTGTGTGTTTGTGTGTGTGTGTGTGTTTGTGTGTGTGTGTGTGTGTGTGTGTGTGTGTTTGTGTGTGTGTGTGTGTGTGTGTGTGTGTTTGTGTGTGTGTGTGTGTGTGTTTGTGTGTGTTTGTGTGTGTGTTTGTGTGTGTTTGTGTGTGTTTGTGTGTGTGTTTGTGTGTGTGTGTGTGTGTGTGTGTGTGTTTGTGTGTGTGTGTGTGTGTGTGTGTGTGTGTGTGTGTGTGTGTGTGTGTGTGTGTGTGTGTGTGTGTTTGTGTGTGTTACTTTCTCCTTAATTTTAATCGACTCGATTAGAAATTCTTCTGCTGTGATCCTAGTTATGTTTTTGTTCCTGATGTCGGCATGTGTCCTCAGCACTGCAAAAGTCTTTAAGGAAAAAGTAACAATCTATCGTTTTTAAAGAGCGTACTCCTATCGGGTTGAAGCAGCACACTATGATTTGTATACCTGTATCTTGGAAAATAACTTTCAACATGCATTTTACGACCATTTAGTCCAGTTTTTTCAACCCATGGCCTATCTCGGGTACAACCAATTTCTTTATGTCATAATGGCATGAAACCCTCTTTAAATGAATGATTGGGTTTACTAGTTTACATTAATTTTTGAAAAGTTGTAAATAAAAGGTTTAAAAGGTGCATTGCAGAATGAGTACATACAATAAAACAATTCTTTTTTTGTAATAAATTTATTTAAAAGCGTTTATCTTTTTTTAAATTATAAAATACAATATTTGTAAATAATGTAGGTATCAATTTATTAAACATGATTGTGACATGAAATCTTTATTAAATATAACAGGACATTATATTGTTTATCCCCTGTTTAAAATATTTAAAACACAACGTTAACCCTATAATATTGTTGTCACCCGAAAATGATAGATACATTGTATAAAAAATAATAGATTGAATAAAGTTATTTTTTTACATTTCAGTCGTTTAAATTAAACAATCATTTTTAAGTATTTTACTAATTTCATTTAGCTAAATATGATAAATAAATGTTTAAACTGCAGAAAAGAGTATGTAAATTTAATTCTTAATTTATTATTTAATTGCATAAATTATAATATTAATTTAACCTTATAAATAATAAACATATGTAAATTAATTTCATCAAGATTAAAAAGATAACAGTATTTCATTTTTAAAAAGAAATTAAAAAAATTACTTTTATATTAAACATACTTCTTTCTGCGCAGTGTCTTAAAAATCTAAAATATGTGTACTTACACAGTAAGAATTCTAATTTTAGAATTTTTAAAAACCAGCAAATTACATTTGCGTGTCTTTTTTAAAATACATTAATATTTAGTGCAAAAAAGATCTACAAATTATTATAAAGTTTTTTAACAAATTTTTTAAATAAGTAAATATTTTTAAAATCATTTTAAGTTACTGTTACTGGTATAAACTTTTGACGAAATGTCTTACTTTTAATGTAAATACCTTCTTCTTCCACTTGAAGAAGGCGCACCGCCTGTAATTCAATGATTTTTTTCTTATGAGGTGGACAGCCAGCTGTCTCTCCCTCTTTTTGATGGTCTGCCTAGGGGGCTTCTTCCTGTCGGTATGTTGTCCCTGACGATTCGTGGTTATCTGTCCTGCTGATGTGTGCGTTCCAGTATCGTCGTCCAGCTCTGCACCGTCTTACGATATCACTGGTGTCAGTTTGTTTTCTTAGGTCTTCGTTCCTTTCCTTATCCAGAAGGGTGTTGCCTGTTATTTTGCCTGTTGTTCTGAGCATTTGTTTCGTTGTTGATGAATCGACTTTTGTGTCTGCTCCGTAGGTCATTACTGGCCTTATAGATTAATATAAATACCGATAATAAAATAACCAGCTATCAAACGTATCACAGCTGTAGTTCAAGCAATACGGCATGAAATGAGTGATTTTTTGACATTAATACTACCTGAAAACTCAATATGCCATTATGTTCAGGTAAGTGGAGACATTAATTGTATCATGTTTTCGACTCTCAAATGTGGTCACCCTATTTTTACAAATATTTTAAACAAAAAAAAGGGAAAATGTAGGTAATTAAATTACGAAAAAACCAAGCTTTCAAGCGACTAGATCAGATAATTAAAAGCCGAGAAAACTACGGAAAAGCGGGAAATTCGACGTTTTTTTAAAAATTCATATCTTCGTTGTTTATTATTTTGTAGAATCGAATCTTTGCAAAAATGTTTTAGTACTTATGCACTTTACGTGTGCAAAAAACTGTTGCTGTGAATCAATTGGTTTGGGTGTAATTGTAATTCAAAGTTTTTTAATCGATATTTTGCAAAATCGCTGGATGCGTCTGAAATAATCCGATTTTAAATTTTAAAGCGGTTTTTAAAAGTATAAGATCTGTACAACAAAACGTATATTTTTGTTATCAATTCAAATGATGGAAAGTGCCTTAAAAACGCTGGGAAAGTCGGTTCGAAACGGCGGAACGGGCGGAAACGCTCGAGTAGTGGGGGGAGACGGAGCGAAGGTAAGGCTATTTATACCATTTCGATTACTTCATTATTTGTTGACTAAAAAAAAAACTAAAAAAAGTGCATTTTTTTTTTGTTTAAAATGTTTATAGTAAATAGGGTGACCACATTTGGGAGTCGAAAATATGATACAATTAATGTCTCCACTTACCTGAACATAATGGCACAGTCGGTTTTCAGGTAGTATTAATGTCACGATTAAACCCCTATTGCTTGACCTACTGTGATAAATCATCTTGATCACTGTCCTTTTCTACATACTGCTGTCCATATTGTTTCCATTGAAAATGCCAACAGCGCCAAAATCTCTCTGTTCATAAACACTAATAACCATTTCTTCGATTGCATAATAGTTACCAATGTTGTTAGAATAACTATTAGTTTCTTGCGGCTCTGAATATATGTTAGAACCGTAGTTTGCCACATTCTGATTGAAATAATTTATTTTTTCACGACCCCACTGGGAACAATCCTGATTTGTACCGTAGTTGGTAATTGTTTGCGGAATATATTGGTTTGGAATAGCAACCGAATGATTTAAAAGTGTTTCGCTTACAACAGAGTCTCCATTATGTGATTGAATTATTGACTCAGACAAACGGCTGGAATTAGTCGAAGATATCAGTGATGATGAGCTGTGATAAGAACCCATTTTTTTTATTTGTTCCTTTTTATGTTTCATTCTTCGGTTTTGGAACCATACTTTTATTTGCCTCTCATTAAGATTAAGTTTTGCTGCTAAGTGTATTCTTCCGGTTCTACAAAGATACTTACTGTTTTTAAATTCTTTTTCCAATTCTAACAACTGAAAAGAAGTGTAAGCAGTGCGAGCTCTTTTTGGCGTCGTGCTAGTCGCCAATTTCGGATTACTGGATTGAGGACTTCTTATACATCCTAAAAAGAATTTATTTATAAATAAATAATGTAAAGTTAGGTAAACCTTAATATTATTCTTTCTACATGCATTACAAAATTTTGTTACTTGCAGTTATAAATATAGGGTAACATGGTTCACAGGTGATCATTCCTACCACAAAGCCATCTGCTGTTTGATATTCTATATGTCATACATTCGTATATAATCTTTATACCTTTTTTCCCATTTAGTAAGTTTGGGGTAGTCACGACGAATAGATAAGTTAGGAGAGAAAAGTTAAGTTTGTGACAGTCGCCAAAAAAAAACGTGAGTAATATTTTCTCAAACACGTTCTTTATATTGCGTTTAAAGTATGTGTCTAAACTTAGACATTAAACGTAGTTATTTATTTTCATTACAAAGATAAAAATTATGTAACAGCCATTTTTTGTTTTCAAAAATAACTAAATCGAATGGTACACAGTGGATCAAACGCTAGTGGTACACAACGGATCACGATTCACTGTGTACCATATGATTTATAACGAAATAGTGCTAATATTATTTATGAATTCAGGCTATTTTCGTTACAGAATGCCTCGAAATAAAAAAATTTAAGTAAAATAGGTGCTCATACCAAAGAGAAAATACAATTAGCTCTTGATGCTATTAATAAGGGAAACGGTATACAACACGTATCCTCATAAACAAACATACCTTTTACTACCCTACAAAGATATTGGACAAAGACAAAAAGAGCTGTCTTTTAAGGGGATATAAAAATAACACCAAACTATGAAGTAAATAGAGTTTTTTCCCAAACACAATAAAATATGCTTCGGCACTAATACAAAAAATGTGCATTATTATTTCATAGACTTACTACCAAAGATTGTCGTTAAGTAGCCTTCGAAATGGCAAGGCATAATAATATTAAAATGCCTTCGTCTTTGCAAACCAATCAAATTGCCGGTATGGACTGGGTTATGGGTTGAACCGTTTGAATAAATCTTAAATATGTTAAAATATCATTTGTGTTTTTATTTTGTAATTTAACATAATCTCTACCTTTGATCCACTGTTGACCACTGAGCGATTCAGTGAGTACCATCTGGGATACACAGTGGATCAATTACATTTTTTTTAAACAAACTTTGTCTTTTTTTAAAACTTTCTACGATGTTGGAATCATTATAATTAGATGCATTAGTCGACCTCTGCTGGAATTTACAGCAATCTCGGCTGTAAATGTGGAAAGTAAGGGCTCGTAAAAAATACTGATCCACTGTTAACCATGTTACCCAATAGAGTAACGAAATTATATTTATATCAAATATAAAATCAATATAAAATTGTGAAGAAACTTTATGTTGATATATTGTGTTTATTTTAAAATTATTTAAAAAAAATAAGATAATTTCGTTACACAATGAAAATTTTTACCTATCTGTATAACTGTTGATCGCCAATTGTTTTTTTTTTAAAAACATTAAAAAAAATATATTACTATTATTATTTTTCCTCTTTTCTTTTAATTTATTACTATTTTTAAAAGCTAAGATATCTTTATCCCCTGTAGGCGGTTCAAAAGTTTGAAAGAAATAAATATAAAAATATTAACTTGTTTATTACACTTAAATGTTTTTTAAAAATTTTACATGAATGAAAAAAACCGAAAAACAAGTAAATTAAACAACAGATTTGTAAACAAAAGGTAAACAAAAATAAAATTTAATAGCTACAATTTACGTTTATTCTCACACTCATTCATGATTTAACTTATGCTATTAGATTAAATTTAAAACAAATTATTATTATTTTTAATAGCTTTAATTTGAATAAAAAACTAGATACTGAAATTAGCGAAACACAATTCGGATTTCGCAATGGGCTTGGCAATATGTTCTGACGCAATGCTGCCTCAACGTTAATAAAGATGTGCTTCGTAGACTATGAAAAGGCCTTTGACAGGGTTTGACATTATTTGCTCATGGAGATTTAACGACAGAAAGAACGGGACACTTGAGATATTAACATTACTGAAAACCTATATTACAACCAGAAAGCAAACATTGAGCATGGAAATACAAAAACTGAAGATATTGAAATTAAACGTGGACTGCAAAAAGGTTGCATCTTAACGTTACTACTTTTCAACTTGTATTCGATAGCTATTATGAAAGAAGCGTTGGACCAAGAGACAGCCGCTGTGGTCGTAAATGGGAAGCCTATCATTAACATAAGATATGCGGACGACAAAGTCTTGCTTACAGAGAACATTGATGACTTACAAAGGGTTGTTCATAAGGTGTATACAACATGTTCTAAATATGTCCTGAAAATGACTCTGAATACAACAAAAAATTTGGTATTTTCTAAAACCGAAAATACAAACGTCCATATGACCATAAACAACCAAGTTATAAAAAAAGTTTTTACTTATAAAAATCTAGGATCAATAATAGACTTGCAATGACTCTTCAAAAGAATTAAGATCAAGGATCGAAATAGCGCGTAACGCGTTTCTAAGGATGAAGCAGTTCTTTTGTAACCGATCGTTGAATCAAAGGCTGAAAATACGAATGAAAAAATGTTGCATATTCTCTATTCTTCTTTAAATTTTGATATTTTTCTGTAGTGGCATATAAATTAGTAACGCAAATATAATACAGGGTATTTCATAACTTTTATGTTTATTTCCATAATTTATTATTCTCATTTTAATTGAAATTATATGTTTTAGGCATACCGTACTTTCTTTCTTTGGTTTTTTTCGGGTCTCTGTAGAATACAAGTAAAAAGAGAAATCTCGCACAAAAAAATAAGTTGAGCGTGGTCTGGGGAATACGAAACATTAGATGCGAAATCTGAAAATGTCAAAGCAAAGAGAATTTAATTTTTGATTAGTTTTCACCGCTAGATGATGCTTCCTGATACGCAACTTTTTCTCCTTTTAACCGACCTTTTAACCAGTATCGTTTAGAAGTTACCAATACAATCCCATTAAAAAAGTGGCCACCCTGTATACATACCGTTTCATTAAAATCTAATGGGAAATTAAAATTATTAATAATACGAGTATATTTTTTGATCAAAGTTATCTATACTTAATACTAATATATTTTTAAACATTTTCTAATCCTGAAAATGGTGTAAAACACAGTATAAAATTTAAAAGAAAAAAAATAAAACAAATATTGATTATTACCAGCTAAGGAAAAGGAAGTTATATCTGGTGTTGGTGAATTAACGAACGGAATCTGGTTACTTAAGTATGGATTGTTATCAATACCCTCTTGGTTATTTAAGTAGCATAATATTTCCTTTTCCGCTAATGTTTGATCCCAACATGATGGGTGAAAATTATCCATTCTCTGAAAGTAAAGAAAATATTTATATGAAAATGACATATGTTACCTCTTTACTGGAGATACCCCTTAAATTTTTTCAAATAGCGTTAGGTAACAAGTCATATATCATTTAAAAGGTCTGGTAAATCTTCATTCAATCATATTGTTTTGCTTATGATACCAGCCTTCCATTATTATTAAATCGTTGTTTAAAATTGTTCATTTAAAAAGGACCCACCTTCTTAACATTTCAGAAATGAGACATACAAAGATATGTTGAAACACATCAACTGTTAACTTTAGGGGGACACTTTTTAGCCAGGTCAAATATAAACAAATTAAAATTAAAATTAAAAAGTCTAGCCATTTAGGTTAAAATTTTAAAATCAAGCGATAATTTAAGTTAACAAATATACAGAAAATATTATAAAAAATATTACAAATACTAGAAACACACACGTACATCAAATATTAAGATCAAACAAAGTATATGTTACTTTTTAGAAATAATTCAACGAGTATTTTTAAAATATTCTTTAACCGAAACATTAAAACATTGTGGGAGACTATTATAAAGTTTAATTCCCATTACTATGGGTGATTTCTTACAGATTTCTATACGCTGGTAAGTCATGAGCATAAATATTATATTCCGTAAATAATCGTTTTGTGTTGTAGATAATTTTATTATGTTTAATGGAAAAATTGGACAAATGGCGCCTAGAAGCAGTTTTTTGACAATATCTCTTTTCCGACTTATTTCACGATAAAAACATTTATATACAAAATGAAACCAAAAAAAAAAATTCCTACAATTTATGCTACTATCTTTTTTTCTGTAAAATCAATAATTTTGGCGCATATACATTTTTCACATTCATTCACGCTGTCGAAAAATGTTGATAGTTTATTATAATAATATTTTAGTTTTCTATAAATTTAGCAGATTACAATACTTCTTCACAGAAGCTATTTACCGGAAGTGCTTGTTAAAATGTATAGATGTCGTGACTGGCGCTTTTTGCGTAGCACTTCATGTATACTTGGTAGGAGTCGAAGCTGTTGATGTATCCAGTCGAGGTAGACCTGCCCTATGCTGATGAGGGGCAACACACCCCAAAACCGGTCCATAGGTGGTCAATTCGGATGGATAAATCTAATAGTTCCTTCTCTTACTTAACAAGCATCTGCATATTGTCACCCGAAATGTGGTATTATACACGATTATGTATTAGATGTAATTCAATGCCTGTCACGGTATATATCCAGAGGAGTAGATGTTTTTTGATACAAAATTCAAAATTGACCCACATGAACCTATAATATACTTAACATACAGCGAAATAAGCTGATTTTTTAAGAATCATTTATACATTTTTCACATCTATTCACGCTGTTGAAAAATGTTTATAGTTTACTATAATAATATTATGGTTTTCTATAAATTTTGCAGATATATATATTTGTTGCGGCCACAATATGCCGTTTTTTCAACGCATAGTAAGGTATTTTTTGTTAGCATAATTTTTTGATTTAAGTTAATTTTATAATTCATAAATATAAGCAGTATACACATTCTGTGTCACTGCCCGATGCTAGCGGTGTACAGGTAGGGATTCAAGCGATCTAAATGAGACAAGGCCAATAGAAATCCTGAGGTTCGCCAAAATCAGCGGACTGGAATTCTGATGCCCTGAAGACACAGTGGTAGTCACAGAGGATCAAAAGATCTAGGTGATTTTTGGCAAAAAAAGGTTATTACATAAATTGTAGGAATTTTTTTTTTTTTTATTTTGTCTATAAATGTTTTTATCGTGAAATAAGTTAAAAAAGGGGATATTGTCAAAAAACTGCTTTTAGGCGCCATTTTTACAGTATGGCGGCGCGAGCGGCAAAGATACGAGGTGGCAAATGTGAAATTTAGAAAGAGCACATCGAAATCCATAAATTCACAAATTTCTAAAACTCCCGGAAAACTTTACAGGTAGCCTCCGTTTTAAGAACTAACTGACTGTACTGTAAAGATACATTTTAAATAATAAAATTTCCATGATGAATTTCTGAAGTCGCTTCCGAGAACAAATAATATTGGATTTTTTAAATAAGATTTTAATTTTAAAATTTTTAAGTTTTTTAAAATAATTAAATGGGTATCTACTTAGTTTTAATAAAACAAATTTATTTACCAGCAGCCTGATTTTTTTTAAACCTATTATAATTTGTGCCTAATAATACTTTAAAGTTTACCTATTTGAACACGTGAATTATTTTACAAAAAGTTAACAATATTTTCTAACAATGATTAAAAATAGTAATAAATAGTTTTTTCTTGCAAGAAATGTATAAATTACATTGAATTCAAAAATTATTTATTTACCAATTGTTTAATTATTTTCAAAAAGTAATATACTATTACTATCATGTATTAAAGTATGGGTACCGATAAAAATTCATTAAATATAATTTTATTCAATATTACCCGTGTATCAAAAATACTTAATTAAAAGTTAAAAAAGTGAAAGAAGTAAAATTATTTGTAAAGATATACGCATTATTTTTTATTAAATAAACTGGATTTATTTTATTTTTTCGTAAGGTTTAAAATTATGGTTAATAAAATAACTCAGCTGTAATAAAATTAATAAACAATAAAAGCTTGATAAATTTTATTTTATTTAATCATTGAAATTATTGTTACTTAAGTTTTAAATTGTGACAACTCACCACTGGATTTCTTGAGCTATATAAGTAGCAAATTGAGTTTTTATGAGCACTGCACCGCGCACCGTATTACTCACACAGCCAAGTTGTCATTTCGACCGTATTAATAATAATGATTAGTTACGCATACTAAACTTATCCATTTATATTAGTTGTTGGTCTCTTTTCTATCAAGTGAGTAAATATATGAAGAGAATATTTGCTTTACATCATTATTAAGGTGGTAACAAACAATAATAATTTTTGATAAAGATAACATTGTCGTTATTTGTTTAAAGAACTAATATTTTGAACATTAAAATATTGTGCCGACCATAAATTACGTCATACGTTAATTGGTTGACCAAGTGTAACAAGGTGGAAGGGGGGAAGGCAAATAATAAGCTTTGTTAAGTCACCTGTATAAATCTAAAGCTTTAAAACTCCTAACGAAAAACTTAAAAATATAACCAGCTTAATGTTTTATTTGGTATTATGAAAAAAATGTTTAGTTAAAAACATAAACAAATTGTAACAAAACTAGGGGGCGCTTCAAAAATCATTAAATTTGTGTGACGTAACTTGTGAATGCCACTTTGATGTAAATAATTAAAAAAATATTAAAAATCATTTTCCTGTCTTCATGCCTTCAAAAATATTACTTAAACAGATTTATAAAACGTTAATATAATTTTTAATTAAGCACAAATAAAGAAATACAATGCTTTCATTTCGAAAACCAGCCAGTCCAAATAACTTTTTATTTTGCGTGAATGCAAGAAAAACATATACGTCGAATTTTAAATCAAGAGATAGGTTTAAAAATGATATTCTGCTGTTTGCAAGTGGCACCCTTTTAATATCACCCATCCCTTCTTTAAATAGCATAAATAGTAACCCCTACCTTGGTTTAAAAAAAAAACAAGAAAAAATGCAAATCAGTCCTATAAACCAGCGTTTCTCAAACTTTCTTTAAAATGTCAAATTGCAACCCCTACCTTATAATACATCAAAGAAAAACCCAAAAAAAATGCAAATCAGTCATGTAAACAACAATTTATTCCATTGATTAATTTTACAGATAACATAAAATATAGCGAAATTACAACAAAAACTAAAATGAAGTTAATTACAAACAGCTCCTTAAATGTATTTACAGTAACTGTTCAAATAATATAACCTATTTTAAAATTCTTCTTGAACTCTGCAAATTTTTGCTAGTAATTCGTCTACATTCATCAGTTAAGCTTTGGTTCTTTAATGTCTTTGGGAGAAGTTTTGTAAACTAATGTTAATACATAGTCCCACAGAAAAAACTCAAGTGAAGTTGGATCTGGAGATCTCGCCAGCCATTGTATATAACCCCTTCTACCAATCCAATGCCTTGGAAATTGTTTGTCTAGCCATTGTCTTACAGCTAGTGCGTAATGTGGTGTAGCTCCTGTTAAAGGTATAATATTATGTTCATCTAGCACCATATTTCCCTTTTCATCAACTTGTCTTTCCAGTGATTGAGTAATAAGTAAATTAATTTCATTTTCTAATAATTGTAGGTACAATGCCGTGCCGCCCTGAATGAGCTAAGAACTAAGTTTAGAAAATTGTCTGGGTACCTGGACAAAGGGACATACCAGGCAACTGTAAGGCGGACGAGCTAGCAAGAGAAGGCACCATTCTCCCAGCTAAATCTGTTTTATCTTAGCAAGGAGTACCGATTGCAAATTGCCGGCTCCTCCTGCACAGCAAAGTAGTTCAAAAAGCCAACTTGAGCCGGCAAAATGAACCCACATGCACATCATCGAAACAGATCTGACTTAAACTAAATCTACGTCAAACTAAGGATTCTTTAAGTCTATCCAGGGAGTCCATTGGAAATGCGATCGCGGCCATAACAGGACACTGGGCCAGTGGATCCCATGCACGGCACATGGGAATCGCAGAGCTACGACACGACTTCTGTAGAAGAGGAGAAAACAATGGTACATCTTCTCTGCCACTGCCCTAGACAGAAAACGGCTTTCTATACTAAGGCAACCGAAGTTTGATGATTTAACTGATCTCAGCTCAGTTAGCATCAAGGACCTTACACTTTTTATTAAAAGTTCAAACTGGTTCTCACGGTAGAGGGGGAAGGCACCGCCGTCCATCACGGTATCACAACGGGCCAAAAGGCCTAAGTGGGTTCACTTCGAACCGCCGTTTTAACCTAACCTAACCTAGGTACAATTCTCCCGTTAGGTTTTGGTCAACAACAAAGTGGTCTAATTATCTTATTTTCCTAGAATACCAGCCCATTCATTGATCTTCGCTGAAAACTAAGTATTATCCTGTTAAAACACGTGAGGATATTCGTCATCCCAATACCTACAATTATGTTTGTTAACAAATCCATTTATATAAAACGTTGATTCATCACCGAAACAAATATTTTCAAGCAAATTTGCGTCTTCTTGTTTTTTTTTTGGACATTGTTTTACAAAATTCATTTCTGGGGTCGTAGTCATTTGCACTAAGCTGATGAGGAATTTTTATTTTATAAGGAAAAATGTAAGTTTTGATACTTTTGGAATAGAAAACGTAGAATCTATAGAAAAATGACCCTTTAATTTGTGCAGCTTCGTCGAGATTTTTTTTTTAATATTAAAACAGATCCAGTTTCTTCAAATTTCAGTACTATCTTAATGATGGTCTGGTGGCCCATATTTCTATCAGGATGCCTTTTATTAAAAACTCGAGCAGTTCCTTGAGCGCACTTGTTTTGATAACCAAAAATAAATATTATTTTTATTCGTTCTTGCAGAGAATACACAATTTTAAGATTCTACAGCTAAAAATAATGGTTAATTTAACGTCGCGAATATCTAACTATACTATTAATATTTTTGAAACAAAGAAACAAAATGACAAAAAATGTCAAAAAGGTGACATATATTCAGAAGTAAGTTAATTGATCCTTAATTAGATATCTACCTGTCCAACAGTAGCGTAGGTCGTTTTTGTTATGGTCTCATGTTATTTCACAAAATTTGTGGTTATCAGCAAAATAAATTGTTGTTTATAGCAGCGGTTCTCAAACTTTTGTTATTCACGCCCCCCTGTTTTAATTTAAAAAATGTTGCGCCCCCCAAATCCGTAGACCTAGGAATTTGGACTAAAATAGGCAACATTGTCTCGTCGAGAGCGCCAAAGATGCTGTCGGAAAGTTCGCGGCGTTCGTGCCACGTATTCAAGCTTCCCGATCTTTCTCGAACTGTCTGAACGCGACTATAAATACAGAAGCGCACATACGGTATTCTCAGTCTCTCAGTGAAGGTGTTTTAACACTAAGCAAGCATTATTGTGAAGTGTGAGTGTATAAGTAGATGTAGTATGGATAAATTTTTAAAACGAAAACTTGAGGATGACGGGGCTTGTACATCGACAGGTTCAGGTGGAAATCGTCCGAAATCTAAAACAAGAAAATATGACCCATCATACCTAAATTTGGGCTTTACTAGCCTTGAAGTAGGTGGCGAAGAAAAACCACAATGCGTTATCTGTTTAAAAGTATTGGCTGCAGATAGCATGAAACCAAATAAATTACAGAGGCATCTAGAAACGCTGCACAGAGAATATGTCAATAAACCGCGAGATTTTTTTGTGGAGACACTCAGATTGTTTAAAAAACAAAAATCCAGCTTCCAGAGAGTACTGGCAGTAAATGAGAAGGCTCTCTTGGCATCATATAAAGTGGCATACAAAGTAGCTAAATGCAAATAACCGCACACTATTGCAAAACAACTTATTTTACCCGCTTGCAAAGACATTGTAGAAATAATGTTTGGTGAAAATTTTACTTCACAACTTAACAATATTCCTCTGTCAAATGATACAATCTGTCGACGAATTAACGATATATCAGTTGATATGCAGCAGCAGCTCGAATCTGAGCTTACTGGAAACTTGTTTGCTATACAACTTGACGAAGCAACTGACTCTAGTAATGATTCCCATTTGATTTGCTACATTAGATTCTGTCAATGTTCTAAAATATGTGAAGATTTATTGTTTTGTAAACAGATTGAAGGAAGAACTACAGCCACCGAGTTGTTCAAGATTACAAATGATTCTATTACTAAAATGAATTTGCAATGGAAAAATTGTGTTTCGATTTGCACCGATGGAGCTCAAGCCATATCTGGTAAATACAACAGTTTACAAGCGCTAGTAAAAAAGGAATCCTCAGAAATTATCTGGACGCACTGCACGATACATCGGGAAGCGTTAGCATCAAAATCGCTAAGCCCTGGACTAAACATGATTTTGACAGTAGTTATTGAAGTTGTTAACTTTATAAAAACCAGACCACTAAAAACAAGGATGTTCTCTGTTCTGTGTGAAGATATGGGAGCTGAGCATCAATCTTTGTTGTTTTATTCCTCATCCAGATGGTTGTCACGCGGTAAGACGGTTAAGCGTGTCTTTAAATTAAGAAGGGAAATAGCGATATTTTTAAGCGAGGAAGGTCACAAGCATTCAACAGATTTTTTCGACAAATTATTTTTACTTGCTGTCGTGAAATCTAAATACAGAAATAAACTTCAAGTAGAAAATGAACTCAGAGTGGCCATCTCTAACATAGAACCAAATTTAGAGAAGTTGTGCGCCTTAAAACAAGCTCATGTTAGCCATTAGTCCTTAGAATGTTTCTTTGTCATCATTAAGTAAGTAAAATTTTAATAAAGATTTTTTAAAAATCTATCTGTAGCATTTTATCATTACCATTTTATTTTTAATATGTACTGCGCCCCCCCCAATCATGTAAACGCGCCCCCCTTAGGGGGCGCGCCCCACTGTTTGAGAAACGCTGGTTTATAGGACTGATTTGCATTTTTTCTTGTTTTTTTTTTAAACCAAGGTAGGGGTTACTATTTAAGCTATTTAAAGAAGGGATGGGTGATATTAAAAGGGTGCCTCTTGTAAACAGTAGAATACCATTTTTAAACCACCCCTTTAAGTTAAAATTCAAAGTGTTTTTTGGTATTCTTACATTTATGCAAAAAAAGTTGTTTGGACTGGCTTGTTTTGAAATAAAAGCACTGTAAATTTTCACTGTGCTGCAGGCGTTTTGTATAATTTTTATAATTTTTTGCAAGGAAAAAAAATTTGTTATATACATATAAACAGATAAAAAGTACTATTTAACTAAAAAAAATAAGAACAAATAAAGTTAAAATTTTTATCGGCAAAAGTAATTGCAGGTTTAAAATAAAAAAAAAGTAAAAAAATAAACAGTACCCTTAATTTTTTAAATAAAACAGATCAACTACGTTTTGACTTATAAAATAAAAAATATATATATATATATAACATTTTATTGTTAATTTTTTTATATTTTCTTTTAGTTCTTTTACGATGTCTTTAACTCAAAAATAAAATAGTTTTATAATACACCAGACATCACCAGCTAATTTGGTTAATAAATGATAAAAGCAAGTATACATACATTTGGCACCATTGTATACCTTTTAAGTCATTGAAAGATAACAGCATTCGGTATCTGTCTTTTCTTGCTGCCAATTTTAACAAATCGCCCAAAACATATTTGTTAGTAGATGAGTAATTTTCAATACTAATCGGAATTTAATTGTTCAGTAAACAGTTTTTGAAAATTTTCCCAACAACTTGTGCTACTAAGCCAGACAAAATTACGAAAACGAAAAATAAGAGCTCTTTTCTGCTATATAAGGAAAACAAAAACAGATAACTGCACTTAATTTTGGAAAATTTAATAGACAAAAATAAAGATACCTAAAAAAATAAAAATTTGAATGATGATTAAAGAATAATTTAATACTAAGTGGATACTTTAATGGCAAAAAATGTTTAAATTATGGTTACCAATTCTAGTGAATATAGGTCCAGAACAAAAATTAATAAAGGGGAACAAATTTTGCTATAATTTTAATGTTAAAAGTAAGAATATTATTTTGTGTGTGTGTTGCTATGTATAAAAAATAAAACAAATTCACAATGATAAGGTCTCTCTCCCTGTAGCATTACAATAAAGGGTGGTTCTTTGCTGACTTAACAATTTTCCTCCACTTTCTGCGGTCCATCATTGGGTCCTCTGCTCGGTCGATATTAAGAGTCTGAAAATCCGCTGCAATATTATCTTTCCACCGCATCCTTGGTCTGCCCAGCGGTCGTTTTTCTTTCGGGGTCTCTTCCCATATTAACTTGACGACACCTTGATTTTGTCTTTTAACAATAATAAGGTGAAAGTCTTAAAACTGTAACATCCTAAATAGCTATCCACATAGTATCCACAACATGTTTACGGTAACTATCACGATTCTGCTACCAATTCTGCTTTCACTATATCTTCGGAGAACGGTTTGCTCTCTCCCACAGACAGCTTTGTAGAATTGTTTCACTGTTTGCCATTTTAGAAACACGTTCTACAAGAAGACTGTGATATGAAGCATGATTTGGGCTCCCCAGTTTTTTTAGATAAAAACACCAAAGCAGTTTTTGGTAAAAACCCACTATCACTGCCAATAAAAGTGACAATTAGTCGTTGCCCTTTACCTTTGGCGCTCGTAATCCGGTCGACAACCCTTCAACAAATGCTTGGAGAGCACTTTTTATACCCCGGTATCTTGCCAAATTTTTGACGTCGGCATTAACCCGCGATTCGTCGACGTAATAAACTTTTTTATTCGCAGTACGATATTCTTTGATGCTTCGAAGATATTTTCGACGCCATCCTGTCCTCCACCCTATTTCTTTTACACATCAACGACTTCTTGAAAACTACCACCAACCCCATTTACAGTTTCGCAGACGACAGCACACTTGTCTCAACTTTCACATCCTATCGATCACTTTCGGTAAATGATACAAATAGACTCAGGCAGAAACAGGTTGACTCCATCAATAGAGATCTTGACGCAATCGTCGAGTGGGGAACCAACAATCTTGTACAGTTCAACGCCCAGAAAACACAAAGCGCCACTTTTCCAAGGAAGTAAATTCCTCAAATCATTCAATCACAATGTCCGTAAATACCCTTGAATCAAGTCCCTCCATCTCGATTTTGGGAGTCACGGTGTCTAATAATATCTTGGCATGACCATGTTGCTAACTTCGCAAAGTCAGCAAGCCAGAAGCTAGGTTTTCTGTGAAAAGCTAGAAATTTTTTTACTCCCGATCAACTGTTGACGACATACAAAGCTCAAATCCGACCTCTACCGGAGTATTGCTCGCACATTTGGTGTTCAACACCAAAGCATTATTTTTGTCTTCCAGATTCCATTCAGAAAAGGGTCATTCGGGTGATAAACAGCTCAACTCTTACAGATACCCTTCACCCACTACAACATAAAAGAAGAGTTGTAGACCAGACATTCTACAGATATTTCCATGGCAAATGCTCCAGAGAAATTAAAACTCTAATACCACCACTAGCCACATTTGGCCGAAGAACTCGGCCCGCTGATCAGTCTCACCCATTTACTCTCAAGATTGACACATTAAGGACCAATCTCCATCCAGAATCATTCTTTTACAGGGCTGCTGCAGAATGGAACAAGCTTCCAAAATCAGTTTTTCCAGAGAACTATGACCTGCAACTTTTTAAATAGCGGGTTTACCATCATCTCCTTTCTATAATCCCTCCCCCTTCTTAAGGTCGCAGTGCGGGCCGTCGGCTGCCCACACGATAGGTCTACCTTTTTTGCGACTATTTTTAATAAAAAAAAGAATCTCTGGCCTATCAGTTAAAATAGATTCTCGACACCGTTAAATGTATCGAAACTTTAGTTTGTGTAGTATTTTCTATAATATTTCAAGACTCATTTGAGGAACAACATCATTTCTGAATTTTATTCACACAGCTTTTCTTTTCCCTCTCTAGAAAATTAGCACCTTGTCGTTGATGAGAGGGCTCAGTAACCTCATTATCCATGCCGGCGGTTGCGTAGCTACTGGTAGGGCCACTCATGCCGGTAAGGTCTCGAAGTGATTGAGGTGAAGCTAAAAAATTTCCACGCAACGTCTGACCCAGAGTGGGCGGCTGCAAACAGCGTCTGTTTCTCCAGGTTAGGAGCGGCTGAATCAACACTCGCCAACACGCAGCGTGGCGTTTTAAATTGCCATACATCCTTTAAAAAATTTCTATGAATTTACAAGAAATGCAAAGGCCACGAGTCCCTTGCAGCTCGAGTACCCCCGACCAAGGCAGCGGACGGACAAGGAACCGAGCCAGGGATGCTAAGAATCTTCAGGTATCTCAGTATGGATTTAATATAGCAACGTATAACACACAGACAATGAGAACGGATGAAAATTTTTCGGAGCTAGGGCTAGAGTTGGAAAACATAAAAAGGGACATACTGGGCATCAGTGAGACGAGAATAAAAGGGGAGAAGTGTACCGTTCCAAAAAATGACTGCACATTATATCAGAGGAACTCAGAAACTCACTTAACCTAAACAGAAAGAATATTACAGAACTTCAATCCATATCCAATGAAGTAATTTTTGCTGTCCTAAAATTAAATCAAAAATATTGATTGAAAATAATTCAAGTGTACCTACGCATCATCATCCGATAAAGAGGAAATTAATATCTTCTAAGAGGACGCAGCAAAAGCATTGGATATATCAAAAACGCATTTTACTTTATTATAGGCGATAAAAATGCAAAAATAGGCAAATATGAAAAAGATGATGGACCATACATAGGAAAATAAGGACTAGGAGAAAGGAACGAAAGAGGCGAGAAACTCCTTAACTTCTTTTAACAACACAACGTCTATGCCATAAACAACTATTTCAAAAAACCGCCACAAAAAAATTGGACCTGGGCCAGCACCGATGGATATACAAGAAATAAAATAGTTTATATCTTGTGCAATAAAAAACATATTGTAGAGGATGTGTCAGTTATAAATCAATTCTCTATAGGCAGCGACCATAAATAAGTTAAAGCTAAAGTAAAAATTAACACATAAAAACATATAGTCACGACTTTTTCCCATAGCGGTAGGCAGAGACCACTTTTTTTTTTTATGAAAATAGTCGCAAAAAGGGTAGACCTATCGTGTGGGCTGCGGACGGCCCGCAATGCGACTATTAGAAGGGAAAGGAATTATAGAAAGGAAATGATTGTGGACACGCTTTTTAAAAAGTTGCAGGTCATAGTTCTCTGGAAAAACTGATATTGGAAGCTTATTCCATTCCGTAGCAGCCCTGTAAAAGAAGGATTCTTAATGAAGATTGGTCCTTGTAGTGACAATCTTAAGAGTAAATGGGTGAGACTGATCAGCGTGCCGAGATCTTCGGCGAATGTGGCCAATGGTGGTACAAGAGTTTTTATTTCTCTGGAGCATCTGCCATGGAAATATCTGTAGAGCAATGACTGGTCTGCAACTCTTCTTCTATGTTCTAGAGGGTGAAGGATATCTGTGAGAGTTGAGCTGTTTATCAAACGAATGGCTCTTTTTTGAATGGAATCTAGAAGACGAAGAGAATGCCTTGGTGCTGAACCCCAAATGTGCGAGCAATACTCCAGTAGAGGTCGACTTTGAGCCTTGTACGTCGTCAACAGTTGATCAGGAGTAAAAAACTTTCTAGCTTTCCACAGAAAACCTAGCCTCTGGCTTGCCGACTTTGCGATGTTAGCAACATGGTCATGCCAAGACATATTATTGGTCTGCGAAACTGTAAATGGGGTTCGTGGTGGTTTTCAAGAGGTCGTTGATGTGTAAAAGAAATAAGGTGGGGGACAGAATGGAACCCTGGGGGACCCCGGCATTAGTTTTAAACGCATCAGAATAAATACCGTCAACTGCCACATGTAAGGAGCGATCTTGCATGAAGCTCAAGAGCCATTGGCGCAGTTTGGTTGGGAGACCGTAAGCAGAAAATTTACTTAATAATGCCTGGTGCCAAACGCGGTCAAAGGCTTTAGATATATCCAAGGCTATTGCACGAGATTCACCAAACTTTTTAATAGTATTTGTCCAGAGCTGAGTGACATAAGCCAGCAAATCTCCAGTAGACCGAAATTGTCGAAATCCATATTGTTATTGATATTATCTCAAATTTCTCCAGATATTTGATAAGTTCTGTGTTAATCGCTTTTCCCATAACTTTGGATATGACTGAGAGCAATGCAATAGGGCGATAATTTTCAGGAATAATCTTCTTTCCTTTTTTCGGAATCGGTTGGACCTTAGAGTTTTTCCACATGGACGGAAATACTCCTTTGCTGTATGATAACTTGAAGAGTCTACAGAGAACTGGGGTGAGCTCTTGAGCACAGGTCTTCAGGACAATTGTCGGAATTCCATCTGGTCCTACTGCCTTATTGGAGTCAAGATTTCGTAGGATTTTCCTGATAGTGCGATGGCGGATAATGACCTCAGGCATTGATGCGTTTATTCTAGGTATCGTTGGGGGTTGTTTTCCGTTGGTATCGAGGGTTGAGTTAGAGCTGAACATTTCGGCCAGCAGATCCGCTTTTTCTTTGGAAGATACGGCTGTCGTGCCGTCGGACCTCTCGAGTGGTGGTAAAGAAGAAGTTGTGAAATTCTTATTTATGGCTTTAGCCAAAGACCAGAAGGTCTTTGATCCAGGAGGGGCATTGACAAGCTTGTTGCATATTCTCGTGTCGTAGGATTCTTTGGCAAGATCGATAGTTCTTTTGCAGGCGTTTCTCGCGTGGACAAAGGCTTCTCGGTTGGCAATTGTCGGGACTTCGCACCAGAGTCGATGTGCTTGATTTTTATCACTTCATGCTTCTTTTGCCAAACCCAACATTTACTAACATACATAAGTGTAGGAACCAACACACCTCTATGCACCGCGAGACGTGCCTTTTTTGACACTTTCTTTCTACACCTTTCGCTCTATGTCACTGTCATACTTTTCATCTCTCGTAAACTTTGAACCCAAGTACACAAATTCGTTTACTTGTTTCACTCTTTCTCCCTCAATCAAAACTTCACAGTTTGTCATGCTTTCTTCTCTTTCAAAAACCATTACTTTCATTTTGATTATATGTATTGTCATCCCTTTGATTTTCAGGGCATCATGCATAACATTAACCATCGCTTGTAACTCATTTTCAGATGACGCTTATATGACTTGATCATCGGCGTAAAGAAGGCATTTGACGATCAAATCATTCATTTTCTATCCATACACACTCTCTTTCAAATCTTTTAAACAATCGTCTATGTATAAGTTAAACAGCTATGGCAAAGCTACATATCACTGTCTCACACCTTTTTTGATGTTAAACTAGTCCTTGCAAGCTCCGTTTATATTAACACAAGCAGAGAAATCCTCATAAAGTAATTTCAGTGCTCGTATTATACTACCGCTCACCCCATACATAGACAATGTCGACCACAATTAACTCCTCACCACTCTGTCATAGGCCTTTTCCAAGTCTGTAAAAGCGCAATAGACCTTCTGACTTCTAGCCAAGAATTTTTTAAATATACCTCGTAATGAAAAGACCTGGTCTCCTCTTCTAAATCCTGCTTGCACATCCCATATTATCTTCTCAATTTCATTCGTTACTCTTTTAATTAATATCTTTGCATAGGTACAGTTTGCCGACTATGCTGAGTAAACTAATACCTCAGTAGTTCTTACAGTCCTGCTGCAAACCTTTTCCCGTGTAAAGCTGCACCAGTTATCTGGTACGCTACCACTCCTCCAACAAAGGTTAAAAAGGCGGTACAGTAGACACGCCACCATGTTTTGTCCAGTCTTTAGCATTTCATACTGTTCAACGCTTCCACAATTTCTGTCGTAGTAATTTCACTTTTATTGCAACTTTCACTCATGTCTCCGAATGGGGCCTGTACTTGTGTATCCTCTTACTCAAATAAACTATCGAAGTATTTCTTCCATATCTTTAATACGCATTCCTCTCCTTTTACCATACTTTCATCTTGATTTCTGATTCTTTCCAATTGCGAGGTACTATTTCTACCTCTGGCTGCTCTTATGTACTTCTAGAAGAGTTTAATATTGTTTTGGAAATCGTCAGATAACCTTTTATTAAATTCATCTGTATTACTCTCCTTTTTTACCACAACCTCTTTGGCCTTACGTTTTAACCTTATATATTCATTCTTTGCCTTGTTTACATCCTCAATCGGTCCTCAAACTCGGTTGGGCAGCTTTTGGTAGACTGAACTATATATTTAAAAGTAAAATTCCGAACTGCCTAAAAAGAGACGTCTTCAATAAATACGTTTTGCCTGTCATAACATACGGCTTGGAGACGATGACGATGACGTTGCAAAATGCAAATGGACTACGGGTGAGTCAGAGAGCTGTGGAAAGAGCCATGATAGAAATAAGCCTTTAAAACTGTATTATAAAGGAGGATATCCGACGACAAGCGAAGGTGACTGACATCATCGAGAAAATATCTAGTTCTAAATAGTTTTGGGCGAGACACCTAACTAGACAATCAGACGAGTGATTGGCAAAAATACTATTATGCTGGAGACCACGCCTAACAAAATGCTCAGTGGGACGACCTCCCAAGAGATGGACCGACGACATAAGAACCATAGCTGGTAAAAACTGGATGGGAGAAGCACATGACAGAAAAGAATGGAAAATGTTGAAAGAGACCTACATCTTGCAGTAAATGGATAGCAGCTGAAGAAGAAGAAGACACGGCTTTAATAGTTGGTACACTGTTTTAAAAAAAAAAAGAATGTACGGTTCTGCGAGTAATGCTTTTCTGAAATTCATCTAATTTTATTGGTTTTCTACCGCGATGGTGTGATTTTAGAGTTTGTAAAGTTTTATTTACTTTCATTTTACGCACAATCCGTTCAATTAAAGATCACGATTAACCTGATAAAAACGAACAACGATTTACCGCTTTAACCGTAGTAATTGTTTTTGATAGCCCGTCATAAACTTTCCACACAATTGCCTTCTTATCTTTTAAGACGGGTTTGCGTCGTTGCGACCGCGAATCACTAGGTTCTGCCGCTAAGGTTAGCACGAAAACCAATTGTTAATCCAAATAATTCCACAGTATTTTTAGCAATATATAGGTACTTACATTGATACCAGCAAATATTTAAAATTAACCGTCTATAAAAAGAAAATAATAGGTATATATAAATTAAATTTCGATTAACAAAATAATTTATGAAATACATGAAACAAGTATTAGTTATCATTGTTCCGCCGCTGCCTACAGGCCCAGCCGATTAGGTTACCTCGTGGTAACCGGTTGATTTCGGACAAATGGACCCTGCTTCGTTCAAAGCTTTGCCGTCGAGCAACAAAGACAAAGACACTGGTTATAAATGTGTCTTTATCCATCATACACAAATCGCTATATGCAATGGTCGAAAAATACCAAGCTCGATTTTGAAGTACGGTGCTATGATACCATGCTATGTGTGTCGTTATGGCCAAGTGCATTTACCTTTATAATAATATGCCGTTAAAACACATTAGTTCGACGTAGATCGACAGCTTCTACAGAAGTCGTATCGTAGCCGTGCATGGGATCCACCTGCCCAGTGTCCTGTTATGGCCACGATCGCATTTCCAATGGACTTCCTGGATAGACTTAAAGAAACCTTAGTTTGACGTAGATCTAGTTTAGGCCAAATCTGTTTCGATGATGTGCGTGTTGGTTCATTTTGCCACCTTAAGTTGGCTATTTGTACTACTTTGCTGTGCAGCAGGAGCCAGCAGTTTGTAATGGGTACTCCTTGCTGAGACGAGACAGATACAGCTGGAAGGGTGGTGCCCTCTCTTGCTAGCTCGCCCACCTTATAGTTATCTGGTATGTCCCTGTGTTCGGGTACCCAGACAATGTGAACTATTAACTTGGATGCTAGCTCATTCAGGGCGGCTCAGTTTTGCACCAGTTAGCATTAAAGACCTTACACTTTTTATTAAAAGTGTTAACTGGTTCTTACGGTAGAAGAAGAAGGCACCACTGTCCATCATGGTAACACAACGGGCTAAAAGGTCTAAGTGGGTTCTATCCGAACCGCCGTTTTAACCTAACCTAACGGATTTCCGAATCCGCCAAAAGTGTTTCGAATAATATTAGGATCTATTATGATGTGATTTTAAAGATCTTCTTAATTTACAATAGCGTTTGTGTAAAGGAATTATTTTAAATGTTCACAGACAGTAAATTTCAAAACATTATGTTCGGGTGAACCTGAGGGCCATTCGGTCACACCCAACGAAATGGAAAAACGTCAGGGCATCTAAGTTTTAGAGGTGGCTTAAGTTTTGATTTAAGACAATCAAAGTAAACAAGTAAAATATGTTCTTCTGAAGTAAATAATTT
The DNA here is from genome assembly GCA_950111635.1 of Agelastica alni. NCBI lineage: Eukaryota > Metazoa > Arthropoda > Insecta > Coleoptera > Chrysomelidae > Agelastica > Agelastica alni. Next base: position 46,689,796 of record OX467712.1, on the reverse strand, counting down.
TTATTTCCCTCTCGCCACTTTTTGATTGTACTGTAAACCAAGAGATATCGATCATCAGATTTTTTTGCGACTATTTTACTTCGAACAATTAATTTTGTCTCTTCATTAAAATTTCCAAGCACTTACTCTTCGCCTATGAAGCCTTCAGAAGGTCTTCCATTTTAAACACGCTTATATTGGTTTTACGTGTATGTTTGTAACTGACTCTTTGGCCCTGATTTTGCCCTTTTTTAAGCGATCAGATTTAATTTAAACTTCTCACACTTGTCAAAGACCGACGACAATGCAATAATTCCAACAAAATATCCGATTATCCTGATTAGTTTCACCAGGATTGATAAATGTCTTCAGGGATCCTTTGCATAAGAGTAAGAGAAATAGAACTAGAGCGTGAACTACAAATACGAGCAGTTCCAATGTCATACTATAATTTACCCAATCCAATATACTGGTGAGAAACGTGCCGAGGAATGAATGGCATGAGGGTGAGTAAAACAAATCGAACTAAAATGCGAAAAATAAATTATAAATAAATTACACGCTTTTATAAATAATCAAACTAAAAAGTAAAAAACATTTCTTAACATAAGAATAAAATTACTGACGAAAAAATTAATATCACTGTTCTAAAAGCGTGGGGTGCTTTGTATGACATTTTTAAACTAACTCAACGTTTCGGAATAAAACTAGTGAAAAATTTGAGCTTATTGGGAAAACGAGGCAAGAAAAGGATAAAGGAAAAGTAAAACCTACTCAGTGAGTAATTTTCGCTAAACGAAAAAATATTTCGGACGGCTCAGACTGGGAACCACCCAGATCTATTGGTTACGCTCTAAGAGCTCTACCAATTAAGCTATTTGAGACACGTACCGGAAATGTCATACGAAGCACCCCACGCTTTTAGAACAGTGACATTAATTTCCTCGTCAGTAATTTTATTCCTATGTTAAGAATTATTTTTTACTTTTTAGTTTGATTAACTCTAAAAGCATATTTTTTAGTTTTTTTACTCTATAATTTATTATTGTTGATCTGACTAACTGTTTAAGAGGTTAAGTACACTGGCTTTTCTGTAAGTATCAATTACCAAGATCAAATTAAAAAAATAATAAAGATAGTTAACATTTTATAAATTATTTTGTATATTTTTAAATTAATCTTTTTTTATATTTATTATATCGGTTTTTTGCTCTCCAAGCCGAAAGTACAGTCTTTCGCTCTCTAAAGAACGACTTTTGTGGCTTGCTTGCAGTTACCGTAAGGTTGGAGCTAATTGCAAAAAAGTATTTTATTTTGGTTCATAGAGCTTGTGTATCCTGTGTGTCTCTTATAAATAGACATTACCAGTTTTTACGTAAGTTGCATTTAAACGAAAAATTACTCTTTGAGATGTGCCAAATACTTGTGCTACATCTTTTTGTCAAGCGCCACTTTCTAGCATGCCGATGGATTTCAGCATTTGTTCGTTGATCAAATGGTGTCTTTCCATGTTGATTTTAAAAATTCATGTGATATTCTTTGAACATTAAATAAGTACCAACACATTTTCTTTAGTGTTTAAAACAATGAAATGTGGAACAATATTAACGATACAATATATTTACTGAACTTAATAATATTGAAAAACAAATTAATATATTTAGATTATTTTTAGGAGTTTATTTTAGCAACGTAATTACAAAAAAAATTTAATTGATAAATTCGAGAAGGGGTACAATCAAACATATTTTTATTTTTAATAAATTTATTCGAGGTGTTCATCTATTACAAAATTATTAAATACACTATTTGTAAATAATATAATAGATAAATCAAATACACATTAAATCTTTATCAAAAATAACAGAACATCAAATTGTTCATCCTATGTTAAAATATTTAAAACACAACGTAAACCCTATAATATTATTTTCGCCCGAAAATAATAGATACATTGCTTAAAAAATAATAGCTTAAAAAAAGCTACTTTTTTTTAACTTTCAGTCGTCCAAATGGCACACCAGGTTAAAATTAACCAATTAACTGTAAGTAATTACTAAATTTATATACCAACAATTATAAATAAACTTTTAAACCGCAGAAAAGAGTTTGAAAATTTAATTCTTAATATTTTGCTTAATTGTATAATTTGCAAAATTAATTTTACCTCATAAATATTAAAAATATTTAAATTAATTAAATCCAGACCAAACGAATTTCATTTTTAGACACAATTAAAAAATTTACTCTGATACTTCTCATACTCATTTATGTGCAGTAGCTTATAAACCTAAAATAAATATAAACAGTACCTAATGATTTTAATCGAGGAGTTTTTAAAAACCAGCCAATAACATTTGCATGTCTTTTTTATTGGAAAATAATAAAAAAGTTTTAAAAATTCGTTTAAAGCATCTTAAAATTGTTATTTAAATTCGAATTGTTAGCCCAAAAGAAGAAAAAACTAGTTATTTCGCCAAGTTGACAAACTTTCAGTGCAAAATAAATTAACTAAAATATGGAAATGAAATTTTTTAACAAGTTTTGTAAATAAGTAATTATATTTAAAATTACTATTACAAATTACTGTTACTGGTATAAACTTTAGACGCGATGTCTTACTTTTAATATAAATACCAATAATAATTTAACGAGCTATCAAGCGTATCACAGATGTGTTAAATTATCTTGATGACTGTCGTTTTCTACGCACTGCTGTCCATGTTGTTCCCATTTAATATTTACGGATGGTCCAGCGCCAAAATCTCTCTGTTCATAAACATTATTAATTGATTCTTCGTAGTTTGGTAACCTTAAAGATGTAGCAGCATCTTCGGAAAATGGCTCAAACTTATTGATTGGATAATAGTTACCCATATTGTAAGAATAACCAACAGTTCCTGCCGACTCTATATACATATTAGAACCATAGTTTGCCAAATTCTGATTGGAATAATTTATTCTTTCACGTTCCCACTGTGTACAGTACTGATTTGAACTATAGTTGGTTATTGATTGGGGCATATATTGATTCGAAGTAGAAACCGAATGATTTAAAAGTCTTTCGTTCACAACAGACTCTTCATTATGTAACTGAATTCTTGATCTGGATAAAGGGCTGGAGTTAGTCGATGAAGATGATATGAGTGACGATGAGCTGTGATCGGGAGATCCCATTTTGTTTTTCTGATCTTTTTTATGTTTCATTCTTCTGTTTTGAAACCATATTTTTATCTGTCTTTCGGTGAGATTAAGTGTTGTTGCTAAATGTATTCTTCTAGGTCTACAAAGGTATTTGCTGTTTTCAAACTCTTTTTCCAATTCTACTAACTGGGAGGAAGTGTAAGCAGTGCGAGCTCTTTTTGGAGTCGCACTGGTCGCCAATTTCGGACTCATGGATTGAGGACTTTTTTTACATTCTATAAAAAATTTATAATTTATTAATGATAATAATAATAATATAATGTAACGCTTAAAATTAAACTATTAATAAGACGAGTACCGATATAGTTTTGAAAAAATTTATACTTAAAACTAATAAAGTTTTAAATATTTGTTGAATCTTAAAAATGGTATGATGGTACAGTGCAACAGAAGTAGCTTGGCGGGCGACTAGCATCTAAAATAACAAATATTCTGCTAAATATACTTCACATTCGTAAACTTCTTCCTCCGATAGTACTTGAGACTCACGATTACTGAAAATTTCGTCGTCGTCGATCGGATCGTTATTCGAATGTTTTCGTTGGGTGCAGATTTTGTGATCTTCTCCCGCCAAGCTACTTTTGTTGCACTACACCTATAGTCCACAATTAAAGAAAAAATTAAAAAAAATTGACCATTACCAGATATAGATAACGCAGCTATTTCTGATGTTGGCGGATTAACCACATAGGGAACGTCCGTACTTAAGTATGGATTATTATAATTCATATCCCCTTGATTATTTGGGTTGTATGAAAATTCATTTTTCGCCAATCCCTCATTCCAACGTGATATGTGGACATTATCCATTGCCTGAAACTAAAGAAAATATTATCGGTTATAATAATTTTCGCGCAATCTTAGTTTGAATTGGTTCTTACTTTAAAATTAAATTGTTATTTGGTGATTTAAATAGTTGAAAAATATATCTGACAAAGTGCTGACTTTCTGACTTATAACCACATAATATTATTTAAACTAATAATAAATACACAAATTTAGCAAATTCTGCTGTTATAAAAAAAGCAGCAGTTTAAAACGGTTCGGATATCAAAAATTTATCAAAATAAAAACCAACTGTCATGCGAAGCAAAAGAAAGGATAGCCTCTTTTTTACTTAAAAAACAAGAACAAAAAAAAAACAAGTACAAAAGGAAAGAAAAATATGTGAATCGAACATTCTTTCTTTCCCCATTCAAGCAAAAAGTTTTAAATACTCACAAAAATAAATACGTTTATCATTTTTGGCAGTAAAGTCAAATATTTTAAATGATTAAAATTATTTAATAATACACATTTACGGAGAAATTGTTAAATTTTATATTCTTATTAAAATATAGTATACAGAATGAAATGCTATATCTGGAGCACCAATCATTAATGGAACACAAAATTATTTTCCTAGGAAATTTAATTAATTTAAATTTACCTTTTTAGTGTTGAGTTTTTTAAAAACCCTATAAATAAAATCGTGTTAAAAGGATCTAAAATTTTATTTAAAAAAAAAACCTATTTTTCCAATAAATTAAAGCAATAATTCTTATTTAAAAAACAATTGGGTTGAAATTTTTCTCATTATTCCGATTTTATATGATGTAAAAAAGGCTATTTTAAAAAAAAATTTAGATCTGATGAAAGAAAAATCCAAAAACTAAATATTTAGGAACACTATTATTTAATAACCACGCTTTTTTTTATTAATTATTTTAGAACCAGTAGCATCATTTTTGTTTTAGGGATGCCTCAATATAATGTGTTTTGAGAAAATATCTTACTTCATTTTAAATTTCAGAATGCATATTATGTTTGCACCTTTTTCACACTTATTTCGACCTTTACACATTTATTCATTACTGCCATACGTTGCTTTCAATGACTTATCCTTTAATTTGTAGTATTGGTAAAATATTTTTGATTAAAATTTTTGCATAAAATGTTAATTTGTTAATGTTAATTTTCAATTTATAATTTCATCGTGTCTGTTTAATTGTATTTTTGGTAAAAATGAAAAAGAAAATGTATTAAATATATGTAAATGTGTAAATGTTTTTAAAAAATTTAGTTTTAACTTGTTGTGTGTATTTTATATAATTTGATAGATCTTGTTAACCTGGCAACTAAGCACAGAAGATGATCTTAAAGTCAAAAGCGCTATGCTATTCTAAAAGAAGTTTTTCATGCACGAAACACAAGTTTTGTTTTATTTATCAATTATTAAATATATACCATATGCAAAAATATTTGCAAAATTTTCCTAAATTCGAAAACAATTTTAATACCTGCTTGTAGTACATTATAGTTGCATAATAATTATGCTGTGTGTCTGTATTACATTGCAGTTTATTTTTATTTAAAGTAAATATTGTTTTATTAATTGTATCTTACTCGAACTAAGAATAAAAATATTATACCTACAAAATAAAAAAAAATACTTATTTTTTAAAGTAAAAACGAATACAAAAATGTTTTGCATATATTTATATTTTTTGTTAAATTTTTGAAAATTCCTTGTGATATTATGTACTAAGTAAATGAATGCATTTGTTGTAAAAATATAAAAACTTACCATTTGATTTTCGTTGACCTTATATTGAACAACCAACTGAGTTTCTGCTTGGTTTTGCTGCCCATGGTTGTAATTGTTTTCGACCATATTTTCATAAGTCGGGGGCGACCTGGTGCCACTGGAGCTAGGAGAAATTGGCTCGATAAGCAGCATATTATTGTACTGTTCTCTACTCATTGCTGGCAAATTGCTAATAAGTTGCCACGAAACTAAATCATCGTTTTATTTGATGGGTTTTATAATGACATGCTCATTACCACGCCTTTGTCCTTTTAACCAATACGATCTAGAACCAAATATTGTCTTTCTTTTTTAAAAAGGAAAGAAAGATTAATCTACGTGGATATTTAATAAAATATTAATAAATTTTGTATTTTAGTAGAAAAAGAGACGGAATACTTGTTTATATATATTTTAAGTTAGGTACAATTATTTTCCATCAATTTATTATGCAAGTTTATCAATTAAAAACAGTAGTTTTAAAAATAAAACAATAAAATACTGGCAATAAAAAAATTATTTACATAAAACAAATATGTATGTTTAAGTGAAAACGTATAGTAGGTACATATTATATTTAAATTTATTTTGCAACAGCTGACATAATATTTAAAAAAATAATTTATATATTATGAATTTTGTGCGTGTAATTTCGTTACCGATCCTTGAAAGTTGATTACTGGTTGAAAATATTTGATCATAATGAATTTTTTTTAAATTAAGTTAGTTAAATTTGTTATGTTGCAAACATATTTCAGTTTAACACACAAAAATGAACTATATAAAGGTTCTGGTAGGTTCCATAAAAGAATTAAACAGCTTCTTTAAAGAGTCACTGAATTTACAATAATTTTATTAGTTTACTATTTTTAACTGCGTGAAACGTGTAACACACAAACACACTTGTTGTTAGGCGTCGAGTATTTTTTATTTAATTAGAGCTTTAGAGTGAATTTGAAAAAACTTATTTACCATCCCTTAACTTAACTAATGAAATAATACAAAAAAATTTTTAGACGTACAAGTTTACAAGTTTTATGTTACTTTAACTGTACTGTACATCACAAATGATGTACATATAGCTCATTACACCAATATACGACGGTATCAGATTAGTCACCGAGGTATCGACTTAACGGGCGCACTGTGTTATTTTTTTCTTTCTCGTGCCTCTTAGCTATTGATAATAATTCCGGTTTGAAGCAATACTGCGGACGCTATCCTCCATCTCACTATCAGGAAAATCCTACGAAATCTTGACTCTAATAAGGCAGTAGGATCAGATGGAATTCCGACAATTGTCCTGAAGACCTGTGCTCAAGAGCTCACCCCAGTTCTCTGTAGACTCTTCAAGTTATCATACAGCAAAGGAGTATTTCCGTCCATGTGGAAAAACGCTCCAACCGATTCCGAAAAAAGGAAAGAAGACTATTCCTGCGAATTATCGCCCTATTGCATATCATATCCAAAGTTATGGAAAAAGCGATTAACACAAAACTCATCAAATATCTGGAGAAATTTGAGATAATTCATGACAGACAATATGGATTTCGACAACTTTGGTCTACTGGAGATGTGCTGGCTTATGTCACTCAGCTCTGGACAAACACTATTGAAAAGTTTAGTGAATCCCGTGCAATAGCCTTCGATATATCTAAAGCATTTGACCGCGTTTGGCACCAGGCATTGTTAAGTAAATTATCTGCCTACGGTCTCCCAACCAAACTGCGCCAATGGCTCTTGAGCTTCATGCAAGATCGCTCCTTACATGTGGCAGTTGACGGTATTTTTTCTGATGCGTTTAAAACCAATGCCAGGGTCCCCCAGGGTTTCATCCTGTCCCCCACCTTATTTCTTTTACACATCAACGACCTCTTACAAACCACCACGAACCTCATTTACAGTTTCGCAGACGATAGCACACTTGTCTCTACTTTCACATCTTATCGATCACTTTCGGTGAATGATACAAATAGACTCAGGCAGGAACAGGTTGATTCCATCAATAGAGATCTTGTTCAGTTCAACGCCCAAAAAACACAAAGTGTCACGTTTTCCAAAAAAGTGAATTCCTCAAATCATCCCATCACAATGTCCGGAAATACCCTTGAACCAAGTCCCTCCATCTCGATTTTGGGAGTCACGGTGTCCAATAATATGTCTTGGCATGACCATGTTGCTAACATCGCAAAGTCGGCAAGCCAGAAAGTTTTTTACTCCTGATCAACTGTTGACGACGTACAAGGCTTAAATCCGACCTCTACTGGAGTATTGATCGCACATTTGGGGTTCAGCACCAAGGCATTCTCTTCGTCTTCTAGATTCCATTCAGAAAAGAGCCATTCGCTTGATAAACAGGTCAACTCTCACAAATACCCTTCACCCTCTAGAACATAGAAGAAGAGTTGCAGACCAGTCATTGCTCTACAGATATTTCCATGGCAGATGCTCCAGAGAAATAAAAACTCTTGTACCACCATTGGCCACATTCGGCCGAAGAACTCGGCACGCTGATCAGTCTCACACATTTACTCTCAAGCTTGACACTACAAAGACCAATCTTCATCAAGAATCTTTCTTTTACAGGGCTGCTACGGAATGGAATAAGCTTCCATAATCAGTTTTTCCAGAGAACTATGAGCTGCAACTTTTTAAAAAGCGTGTCCACAATCATTTTCTTTCTATAATCCCTTCCCCTTCTAATAGTCGCAGTGCGGGCCGTCCGATAGGTCTACCCTTTTTGCGACTATTTTCATAAAAAAAAAAAAAATATATTTTCGTTCGTTAACCATTCTTTTATTTTCTGTACCGTCCAGGAGTTTTTTGGTTGCTTATTTAAAATTTTCGAGGAGTGGTACGGAGCATTATTTAATACAATAATAGATGGTTCATGTAACGATGGTAATAATTTTTTTTTTAACCATTTCACGAACATTTCTGTATCCATATTGTCACGATAATTGGCCGATTTTGATTTTGACAAAAATAAAAGGTCGGCCCCATCAACAAAACCATGCTTTTCACCTTCATGCACAATAATGTGTCTTCTTTCTTCACCGTCGGTGTGTTTTATAGATTTTATCTTATTGTCCTGCCAAATTCTTTTTGTTCCACCTTTAGCAAAAATCCAAGTATTCTTGTTTAGAGAGAGAATAATTTCTTAAAAATTCAATTCATTTGTGCACGACTCTAGCTTTTTCACACAAAGCCGTTCAATTAACTGATTTTTATGTTGTCTCAACTTTTTATTTTTAGCGGCAGAATAAAAAAGTTATGATTTTTCAAAAGTTGAATGGTTTTATGGTGACTTTTAATATTTCCCTCTATAGCGTTACACAACACACATAATTTTGCTTTTAATATCTGAAAAAAAGTATTGTTCTTCTCGCTCACGGTTAAAATGGTATGTCTTTATTTTTCATTACTACCTGCCATAATTCTTGCAAAATATTTATAACATAGCTTTTACTACTTGCAAATTAGCTGCAAGCTTATTTAAAGTTCATCTTCAACACAGCTATAGTTGTAGAAAGATTAATTTTTCGTTAATACCAACCGAGAGATCTTTCCCGAACCACTTTCTCGACGGTTCTGCGAATTCTCTAGTATACCATGTGACGCCAGCTGATGATTTTCTAGTTGTACCATAGAAATTTACGTAGGCATATCCTCCCAATTAGATATAAAGATAACGTTTTTTCCATGTAGCTTTTAATGACAAATCTTATGAAACTATTTTTTAACCGACTTAAAAAAATTCGTCAATTCGTCTGTATTTTTTTTTGTTTGTTACCTCAGAACCTTCGACTGGGTAAACCGATTTTAATGATTTTTTTTTATTTGAAAGCTGATGCTTCCCGTGTACTCCAATTTCAATTTGGTCCAGTTCAGTTCTGACAATGTCATCCATGAGAAAACCTTTGAAGTCGGTTTTTTTCTCAAAGAAAATCGAATTAACCGTTCAGAGCCGGTTTAGTGGACTATAATACCGACACGGTGTTATTACTTTTCTTTTGATAATTATTTTGTGATTACTTGACCGATTTTTTTTTATTTTAAATTTTTAGATTTATCTAATCATACAGCGGTTAAGTGTATGCTTGATAGTAGAAGTGCGTTTTTAATAAAATAGGTAACATTTAAATTATATATAATATATACCATGGAAAAAGATCTAAAAAAAGGAATAATTTGACATAGCTCGCATCACTTTAACGTGTTGCTACCTTGGTCCATTAAATCGATTCCAAGTCCTAAACCGTTACTCTGATTTTTATGAAAACAGTTTCATTTGATTTTTCATTAAAAACTACATGAATTAAACTTACAATTTTATCTTTATAACGTACTAAGAGGATATGCTAGCTGTAAATCAAAAATCACATAGATATTTCTATCGTACAACTGGAAAGTAGAAACCCCGATATACAGGGTGTTGGTAAATAAGTGCGACAAACTTTAGAGGGTGATTCTGCATGAAAAAATAATGACAGTTTGCTATATAAACGTATGTTCGCAAATGTTTCGTTTTTAGAGATACGGGTTCTGGTTTAATGTTATTGCATTAGATAGTTCTTGATAATGTATTAAAGAAGAAAAGATGTTTTATTTTTTGCATAAAAACGACGCCATATACGAGAAAAAAGCCAAAGAGGATTTTTTGTTATAAATATACCGAGGAATTCAGACATGATTTTTAATTTAAAATATATCAGTGGCGCGTACCATTTTTTTCTTTAAAAAAATTAGGATTATTACCCGTATGCGTGCCAATGATAAACATAAAATTCATAATTGCATGTCAAAATATGCGCAATAACTACCTCTTAAAACTCACCAAATTTCATTTGCATATCTGTTTCGGAGCAATAAATAAATCGTCAATTTTAAAGAAAAATTTAACACCCCGTCTCTCTGAAAACGAAGCAATTGCGGACATACGTTTATATAGCAAACTGTCATTATTTTTTTATGCAAAATTACACCCTGAAATTTGTCGCAATTTTTTCCTAACACCCTGTATGTGTGAACTACCCATGAACTACCAAAATTGTCCCAAGAGCTATCGGTATTTTGCGATCCGGGTTGGCGATAACTGCTTTAGAGAGTTTCCAATAATTAAAAAGTCATTAAAAAAGGTAGGAGTTTAAAAAATGTACCAAGTAAAAATGGTAGGTAAATTAACAAATAAAAGTTTTTATTTTATAAAAAGTACTGGTAATCCAAAATGTTGCGTGGTTCAAATAAATGTTCAGTTAAATTGTTATGAGAGCTTTAAAATTATCAAGTTTATATTTATTGAAAGGTATTATAGGTGAGAAGATTCAACTACCTAGGAGTGGAGGTATCAAGCGAAAGAAACCTTATTAAAGAAGCACGAACACAAGCTATAAAAGCAACAAGAGTCAGCGGATACCTGAGAGATATCACATGGCGAAATAAAATGATGGGTACCAAAAGCAAGCTGAGGATTTATAAAACATGTGTAAGACCTATTTTAACGTACGCCACAGGAACCAGAGCTGAAACATCAACAACGAAAAGAATAATAAGAACGAAATGAAAATATTAAGAACCATCAAGGGTGTTACCCTCAGGGATAGAATAAGAAGTTAGGATATCAGAGAAGAACTAGAAATACAGGATGTAGTAAGATGGGCTAGAACACACAAGAGGTGCTGAATAGACCATGTGGAAAGGATGCCAGATGAAAGGTGGGCAAAGTGGGCCATGTCGCAAAAACCAAACTCGCGAAGACCGGTAGGCAGACCATCCAAGAGATGGTACGAAAGCTGGAGCTCAGCGTCACAGGAAGATCTCCGAAGGAGGCTAAACGCAACGGACTAAACAGTACCATGTCCTATTATAAGAAGATGAAGTATTATAGCCAAATGAGTATGAAGTTTGTTAGTATTAAAATTACGAGTGCCTGCGGAAGCTGATCGAATGTGGGTAATTTTGGAAAAACTACTACATAAATATTTATATTGAAATTAGATGAAATACTTTTTTCCAATTAGAGTTCATGTTTGAGAGCACGTGGTACATTGTTTGGGACAGGAAGGAAAAAAATAAAGAAGGAATACGAGTATGTAAGAATTATATTGCATATGGAAACTTTTAAGGGATCGAATGATTCAGGAACATATGCATCGATTACAACATTTTCTTTACAATTTTCTTGTGGTATTCATAGTCTTGTTGTAGATATGGTTGGTCTACAAATTGTAACTTTTGGCGTAATCATATTGACTGGCCCACCGTTTTGAAAATTTTTATACATGATTTTAAAACAATATTTTTGAAATTGACTAATGATTGGGTAAATAACTTTTTTGGAAATAAACAAAAATTTTGAAAGAGGTTTGTCAGTAGGTTTTTAATTCGTTTAATTGCTTAATAAAAAGAACTTCTAAGCAATGTCCAGAATAAAAATTTTGACTTTAATTACTGCACTCTGATTGGCTAAAATCTAAACGCGAAAAATATTTCTACAATTACAAAAAAATGTCACTATTCAATTACTAAATTAGATTAGATTAGATTCTGATGGAAGTCTTTTTGTAAGCACGCACTCCAACCTTATGAGGTCTATTTAGCCCTCCCTGTGGTTAGAGCTCCTTCTCCAGCCTGTTGTTTTACCAACTTCCAGAGGTTGTTAGAGGGCCTGATGTAGCTCTCTACCTTAGGTTTTTTTTACCCAAGCACAAGAACCGAGATCTTGCAAGACCTTCGCAGTGGCATAGGACGTGTTCCGCCGTCTCATCATCTTCAAGACAAAAACAGTATTTAATGTTATCAGCCCCTTCTAAACTCACTATTACTCTCAGTCTAGTACGGCTTAGGTTGAGCATGTCTTCCGTGATCGCATGCGAGATTTCTTTTATGAACTTTTTCGCATACCTGTAGATTCATTCCATTTAGTCAGGGCTAAAACTCACCAAGTAAATATGGTTCAAAGGGACAGGCTCTGAGTTCATTTTGGCTAGTGTATCAGCCTCCTCGTTATCATCTAACCACGAATTTTATAGGTTCCATACCAGTGTGACATTATTTATGTCACGTGTAGTGATAACCAGGGAGGCCAATGCCTTTAGCAAAGCTTGTCTATCGTAGCAGATTGTAAAAAATAGTGGCGTAACTATATATACAATTTAAAATAACTAGACAAAAATTAGAGAACCTAATTGTTGATTAAAAAAAATGTATTCATTACATCACTTGATTCAGAAGAATTTGGTGGTATAAAATAAAAAGTTTTAATGCCAATTGATTTCTAACATATTGTAACTATTTTGCAGCAGCATACATACATACATATAGGCACGACTTTTTCCCGTAGGAGTGGACAGAGACCACTTCCTTCCACTTGCTACGATTCTTACACACATTTTTTCACACCACAGCGTTTCCTTATCTTACTAATCTTCACTTTATCTAACCAAGTTATTATACTTTTTAGACTACTTATCTCTGCAGCAATTATTTTATTTTTATGCTTCTTGTGCCAAACCCATCATTCACTCCCATACAGGACTAGAACTTCTATGCACAGCCAGACGTGCCTTTTTTGACACTTTCTTGCTGCTCATAAAGTTATGCAGTGCCCCATTCATTTGTTTTCAGTCATACAGTCATACTTTTCGTCTCACGTAAACTTTGAACTCAAATACCAAATACAATCTCATTTACTTGTTGCACTCTTTTTCGTTCAATTAGTACTTCGCAGTTGCTCATGCTCTCTTCTCTTTTAAAATTTTAAATTTCGTCTTGCTTAGATTAATTTTTATTTCTTAAACTTTTAGTGCATTGCGCATTATACTAACCATTGCCTGCAACTACTCCTCATACATACATACATACATTTAGTTACGCCTTTTTCCCGTAGGGGTAGGCAGAGACCACTTTCTTCCACTTGCTACGGACCTACACACATATTTTGCTTCCTCTACTTTAATCAGGGCTCTCATGCATGCTCGTCAGTTGTTGGTACTCTTAACCTGGCCTTTCTTCAAAACAATATTGATCACCACAGTGTTATCTCCCTATTCTTTACTTTATCCATCCGAGTCACTCCGGCTATACTTCTCAGACTTTTTCATGCTTCTTCTACCAAACCCAACATTCACTACCATACATAAACCAACACACCTCTATGCACAGCCAGACGTGCCTTTTTTTACCCTTTCTGTCTGTTTATAAAGCTATGCAATGCCCCATTATCTGTTTTCCTGCCAATACCCTTCGCTCAATGTCACTGTCATACTTTCCGTCTCTCGTAAACTTTGAACCCACTTATTTACTTGTTCCACTCTTTCTCTTTTAATCAGCACCTCGCAGTTTGGCAGAAATTTTAACTTATAATTTAAATTTGTGTAATTAAAAAAAAATATGATCAAATCATTCATTCACAAACAGCCATGGCGAAGCCACTTATCCCAGTCTATCTCCTTTTTTGAAGTTAATTCAGTCCGTGTAAGCTTCGTTTTTCCTGATACAAGCAAATGAATCCTCGTAAAGTGATTTGAGTTCTCGTATTAAACTACCGATCACCCCATACCTAGACAATGTCGACCACAATTCACTTCTCACTACTCTGTCATAGGCCTAATAAAAGTCTACGAAATAGCAGTAGACCTTTTGGCTTCTAGCCAAGAATTTTTAAACTCTACCTTGTAATGAATCTGTTACAGCAGCAACACTTTAATAAATATTTGTGATATATTTGATATTACTAAAGTTTTTAATTACCCGCTACTGGAGTTTTAACGTCTTTTTGTTTGAACCTCAAGAATTCATGATTTTGTTAACATACAGTTGAGATAACAACCGTTGATTTTTTTCATTTTAGCAATTTTTTAATAATTGATATACGTGTACCTACTTACCTATTTAAAAGATATGGGAACAATATTTAAATCATCTACTCAAAATCAGACAGATAGATATTGCGAAAATTTAAATAACAAATTAAAAAATAATTATGTACGTTCAAATTTTGTTCTTTCAATAAGGTAGTCTTAAAATATCTACATTAAATTTAAATTATGTAAAAACACAGTAAATATATAACTAAATATTAATAAAACTACACCTACCTTATATTGTCACAGTTGATGTTGATTTTATTCTTTCACTACCAGAAACTGTAAATACCACTACTTTTAAATTTGTACACAATTTAGTGGTTAATAGAGACAGCTAAAGGACTACTAATGTAACATAAGTTGACTTTGTTGGTATAATATTTTTCACGCCTTCAGTTAAAAAGATAAATGCTGTCAATATCGTTGTTTTTTGAATGTATCAACAAAATAAAGGAAATACTCGTAATGGAATATATCAAACGTACTGTCGAAATTTATCTTTTACCTATTTTGAGGCAATACTAAAAGGTAGGTATTTTTAGAATAATCTTTTGATTTAAATTATTTTTATTTTATCCAAACTGAATTTATCTAAAAACTTGATTATGCATTAACCAAAATTAGTTTGTTATATTTATTATTAATAATTTTTTACAAATTATCATTTAAGTAAATATCCCTATAGAGATAATGTATTGAAAAATAACATTGCAAATCCAAATTCAAATAAAAAAGTAAGACCTTTAAAGAATACGAAGTATTCGTAATTTATTTTAAAATTTGTGTAAATTTCTCTTTTATAATTCTCATATTAATAATTAAATTAATAAAACATGCAATTATTAATTAATATTATTCTTCTTTCTGCGATATATGTCCTAAAAAGGTTGGCATGACTTCTGGGTCTTTTACAAAACCATGATATCGCTTTTCCGTTAAATATAACGTATCTGCTTAACACCCAGAATAGGGTCATATTCGACATTTTGGTAACCTTTTTACAGAATGTTGGTCTAGACCTTTTACAGTTATTACATAACAAATGTCTGTAGCAAATGAATTCTTTCAATGCCATACCCACTCAACACACACACACACACACAAAGTTTGGCTTACATCATGGATTTTTTTATGTTAAGGCCGTAAGCAATTGGGGGAAACTGCAAATATTGCATTCTCGATCATTGTTTAACTAAAAAATACACTGTCTAACTATTAGACCGGTCGAGTAAGACTAAAAATAGGGGTAAAGTTATAAAACGCTCTAGGTAGGTGTCAAAATACAATGATTATCCCTGCACATAATTTCCTTTAAATAAAAGAGCCATTAAAAGATCCATGAATGCCCGTGGCGATTCTCGGCTAAGGGTGTCCAGGTACCCGTGGAAGCCGTGACGATTTTAGGATGTAAATTTAATTCGTAGAAATGTTAGTGGCGATTTTGGGAATCACCGTTTCGATACATATGTTTTGTAAAAATATACTCGTAACAATAACGAGTGCAATTGGTTTCTCTTCCTCCAACTTTTGCTTAGGTTCATCAACATCCATTTCAGGTATATTACCAAGTTCAAGTATGGCTTGGTAATTAACTAGACCCAAAAGACTGGGGTTGGAAGCTAATCGACAACACATTGAAACCAATCCAGACTTTACCCAATTTTTTGCTGTTAAAACAATTTACTTGCACCCAGCATGAAAAAGAAGAAGAAGAAAAAAAAGAACAACAAGAAGAGGAACAAAGAGAACAAAAAGAGGAAGAAGCAGAAGTATTAGATGATTCCGAATAATTTTCCCCAATTCCTTAAAATTCACGTCGCTTTCATCATTTCCAATAATACCAATTTTATTATTAAATAGTATTAAATTAATCAGGATCACAACAGATCATGGAATAGGCCTACCGGGGAAACAACGTTTAAAAAAACGCGCCAAATACACTACCTCACAGATGGCGTGGAAACATACATACATACATATAGTCACGCCTTTTTCCCGTAGGGGTAGGCAGAGTTCACTTCCTTCCACTTGCTGCGGTTCTTACACACATCTTTTGCTTCCTCTATTTTCATTAGTGCTTTCATACCTGCTCGTCGATTGTTGGTACTTTTGACACTTCAAAACAATGTTGATCTGATCGAGATAGACCGAGGTAGACCTCTACACACTTGTCCTTTCACACTTGCCTTATAAATTTGTTTTGTTAATCTTCCTTCATCCATCCTTTCTATGTGTCCAAACCATCTCTCTATCAATGTAACCACATCTTCTTTTATACCACACTCACTATTCTTTACTTTACCCATCTGAGTTACTCCTGCTATACTTCTCAGACTTTTTCATGCTTCTTCTGCTAAACCCAACATTCACTACCATACATAAGTGTAGGAACCAACACACCTCTATGCACAGCCAGACGTGTCTTTTTTAACACTTTCTGGCTGCTTATAAAGCTATACAGTGCCCCATTCATTTGTTTTTCTGTCAACACCCTTCGCTCAATGTCACTGTCATACTTTCATCTCTCGTAAACTTTGATCCTAAGTACACAAATGTATTTACTTGTTTCACTCTTTCTCCCTTAATCAGAACTTCTTCTCTTTTAAATCTTTTTAAACATGCATACATATAGTCACGCCTTTTTCCCGTAAGGGTAGACAGAGACCACTTCCTTCCACTTGCTACGGTTTCTACACACATCTTTTGCTTCCTCTACTTTCATTAGTGCTCTCATACATGCTCGTCGGTTGTTGGTACTCTTGACCTGGCCTTTCTTTAAAACAATGTTGATCTGAGACGTGCGCATATTATAAATAATACAGCTTTTGAATTATTCTATCCCACAAACGGATACTCTTATTAAAGAAGTGTCAAAACAATTTTTCTAGATAATTATATGGTCTACAATTTTAGTCCAATTTATTTTTATGATAAAACTTACCGTTTAGCAGAAAAATGCAAAAAACTCATATTTGCGAACTTTAACTTTGAATACATTTTTTTGCAAATGTCGGATGTATAGTGACTTTTACTTATCATTTATAATGGCGTTTCGAACATTCCTGCAAATTTTCAGCTCAATGCGAATTTTGGTAACATTACATGTCTAACTTGACCGGACTATGTTGTTTTTTCGTGTTGCAGCATTAATTTTTTTTTCTTTCAACACGAGTTAAGTATTGCAATTTTTTTAATTTGTTTCACTTTAACATTTCCTTATAATTTTAATTTTTTTATTTATCTTTTTAGTATTTAACTTTTTTTGACCGTATTTTAAATACTAGTCAAATATGTTTTTATGAAAATTGGAACAAGTAGTAACGTGATTTAAAAAGTTGTATTTATAAATAAGTTTTAAAAAGCTTTTCCTTTGAAGTATAGTTAAACTAATTATAAGTATTGTTATCTTATGATAAGGTGAAGACTATAATAGAAAAACTTTTGGAAATGTAATTAGTCAATTAAGAGTTTTTGAATTGTTTGTAATTCAAAGGAGAAAATTTAAAAACCTTTAGTATTCATAAAATCGCTATATCAATGCGGGTCTAAAGAAAATACAAAATATCGTTTTAATTATGTTCTTAGTGTGTGGTGCTGTACAAGATTTAAGTGGATACGGATAGATTTCCTTGCAGTTTTTCGAGTGCACAGCTAAAAAAGAGGTGCAAAATGTCCCCTTTGACACCTCTTTAGTAACTTAAAAATTATTTGGGGTAATTTTGAGGGTAAGTATACTTGTAAAACAATTGTAAAGATTTAATTAGAATAATCGTTTCCTATCAGGTTATTATAAAAAAAAAGTGAATCGTTGAAGTGCTTTTAATTTAAAAAATTTAAAATTGGAATGAAGGATGTCATTTAATGGGACTGTTTATTAGATAAAAATCCATTATGAAAAGGATGCCAATAAGCGGATCCTTAGAAGAATGTTTTCTTCTACATAAGTTAAATAATTACCTTATGATTTAAACCATGTTTACAAGATAGCTAAATCACAAACTGCAAGTTGTTTCATAGATAAACCAGAGCAAAAAACGTTTAGTCAATCTTTATTTTTGTAGGTTAATTCATTACATATTTTCATAGTTTTAGTTACAAAAGATAGGGGTGTTTTCTAATACGTCCCCGCATTTTCGATTTCTTTTCTATAGCCAACGGCTGGAACGATTTTGA